>QJSC01027871.1:19275-48453 GCA_003697955.1 Calidris pygmaea
ATGAATGTTCTTGAGAGTGAAGTAGTTAAATTTGCATGAAGAGAGAAAATCAGACATATCTGCACATTCTCACATGGCTGTAGATGCCATACAAATGTCAAGTAGGTATGTATTCAACTCTTTGATGAGCTAATAACCTCCTGTTCTCATTATCATATATGGAGCGCTACAAAGATTTTATTAGTGGTAGATGGTTTGTCTTCAGCTCTTTGGACTAAAGAAATATTCCAGAATTGTGCCTACATGCTTTTATACCACATTGCCATGTAGACACTGACTCTACACTCCCCATATAGTTTCATTTGTTTTTTTTTTAATCCTGCCATTCTTTGCTAGTCCTTATATTCTTTAGTAAAAGGCTAATAGCTTTTTCACTGTGAATGGACACTGTAAACTGAATGCGATCTCTGGATATTAGGGTAGTGTAGATAATAAAAGATTAAATATACTCTTTATTGAGTAGAGACGTATTTTTAGAATAATTAACATTTATTCTCATAATTTAATCTTTCTCAGAGATATTTGCCTTGTGCCAGTGGAGGCTGACTTACTCTATTTGCCTTGAAGCAAAAAGCCACAGCTGAATTTTTCAGCACAATATCCCATCATTTTATTGAAACTAATCCTTCAGCACAAATTCTGCATCCATGGTGCTGTTTATGATCTTGATAGTGGATTTTTGGATCTTCTTTAATAATGACTGGAGTCTCAATTTTCTCACTGCTGGTTCAAGAATATGTACAGGAATAGGTTTTGCTGCTTCTTATGTGGGACTAGCTTAGTGCTTGGTAGCACCACTTCAGGAATATGAAAATACGTTTTGTGGTGCTCTAAACAGGAAGTAACTTGGGTCAGGACCAGTATCCTGTATGGTGACTGGGAGATGGAAGATTTTCAGTATTGTAATTAATTTAATAATCTACAATAATGTCCTTATATTTATAAAATCTGATTGCAGCAGGAAGTACGTCACTTCACAAACAGAGGACCCAACTCATCTCTCACTGTGTCTAGAAACAATTTTCTATTGATTCCTTCATGGGACCATTGGTATTCTCCAGTGTTCTCAATGCATTTAGAAATACAGAAGCATTTTTTTTTCTTTTTTCATTTTTTCTTTGCTTAGAAGAGAGCTTTTATAGTAAATAATAGCAGAAAATTTTAAATACTATTTCTATGTTATTACATTATTGCAGCAGGGAAATTAATTAGAAAGATGTCACATTTCTGCCATTTAATCTCATCTTTTGTGAGAGTCCTAATGGTCTGAAACCAGTCCTCTACCAAGAAAGAGACATGGAAACAGCTGAAAGTCTCTTCTGTGGGGTTTGGTTTCATTCTTTACTTTTAAGGAAATAATTGGCAAACTCCTGGAAAGCAAACCTTGTGTGCATGAGTGCTCTTTTTTTTTTTTTTCTTTTTCATTTAATAGCTTTGGAAATGAAGGTCCTTTCTTTCATCTGCTTTAAAACTGTTGGAAGGTCTCATTTTTCTAAATTAATATCCTTTGCATTAATGGCTTTAAGATTTAAAAAAATGTTTTTTATTTATCACTAAGAAGCATAAGAACTCATGAACAATGTTGTTAACTTTTAAGGAAGAAAAAATAAATCAGGAAACCTGTAATTAAACCTGAATGTAACTACAGTATCAGACAAGGAAAAGTTCTGCAAAACCATTACAGTGAAGAAACAGAAAGTATACATTTAACTGGATGCATGATCACAATTTTATTCAACTGCTTTCTTTGTAGGCACAATATGGTTCAGATATTTCAAAGTGTCTGCAAAAGGTCTTGAAAAATCCTGAGTTTGGTTACTCAATATAGGCTTATAAATATCATGGCTCATAAAATCATGGGAAATGGATCTAACAAAATCTGCAGAAGTTGTGCAATTATGCAGATTTCTGCAGGAAGGAGCAAGTCATTTTGTGGTTCTGTTGTGCATATATTTTGCTATATAGATGATTAGTGTCATGCAAATATTGACTTCTTTGGGTTTCTAGTCTGATTGAACAGCTGGGAATATGATTGTCTTAGATCAATGTAAAAAGAATTACTTTAACTTTTTTTTGTTCTTTTATTTTTAAGAAATATGTCAATTTGTGTGAAAAAAACAATTTACACTTTTTTAAACTTTCATATATTGGGAGTTCTTTCAAAATTAACTGACATTTTAAGAATGTTAAAGGAAATATTTTTAATTTTGAAAGGACTTTTGAACATATCTGCTTAATAAAGTTGACAAGGATTCATGAATTTTTATAGCCCACTCAGATACAAAGTTTTTGTTTCTCCAGATTTTTTTTGCTAATTGTACTGATTGTAAATATTTGTCTGTGCATCAGTAGAAATCATTAAAGATTATTAATTCATTAATGTTCAGCAATTCATGGTAAACAACTATTGCAGATGAGACTAGTGCTTGAGTCAGGATTATGCTAATTAATATAAAGAGAAGGAAAAAGTGTGATACTAAAGGAATATGATTTGCCTTCATTAGGGTTTGCAAAACAGTACTTTTATTTACTCTCATATATACTATTGTAAGACTGATTCCTTTAACCACTGACAAAATTATTACAATAAGCAGGACTTAAAGTAAGTTAATCAACAGTCATCTACCTTCTTTGGAGTGGGCCCTCCGTGTATGCACAGGTGTTGGTTTTGGCTTCTGAGAGCTGGGAGTTCTGGAAGGTTTGTAGAGATAACAGGACTGTTAAAATGACATATGGAACCAGTGACAGAGCAGTTAAAATAACAATTAATCTTTGCTTAGAAATAAATAAATACATTAGTAGGGTGAACAATGGTAGTATTAACCTCCTTCTACTACTGAAGTTTGAGCAGCAGGAGGATCACAGGTTATGACAGTCACTTTTTTTTCAGGATCATAAATGAAATTTAACCTGTTGGAAATAAATGCAAAATATTTCATGTCTGTACCTTAACCATGACCAACCTAATAGTCAAATTTGTCTCTTGTAATTCAGCAATAAAATCTGAAACACTTTATTGCATTAATTTAAGAATTATCTCAGGTTGCTCAGCCAAAATGTAAAATCTGTTCCCCACATGTAGGTATGTGTCTGTATGGTCTTCAATACAAGACCCTACAGGACTGACCAAAGAGGCAAGACTTGCAGGTGAGCCTTTCCTTTTCAGCCACCTCCTAGAGGTCAGACAGTCACTGTAGAACATGCCGATGAGCATTAAATGCGATTCAGGTAGTGTTTCAGATAGTGTTTCAGTGGGTAACTGAGCCACCTCCAAGAGTTTCTTCTATACTCTTTCTAATATGCTTACATCACTTTTGATTTTGCTGAATCTTTATTCTTACATGATTCGTGCAAAGTATAGCTGTCAGAATGCAAAATAAGCATCATCTAATTTTATGGGCTAAATTGTCAAAGCAGTGCATAGGGAATTGTGGTCACAAATGCTGTTAACAATAATGCTGTCAGAGAGTAAACTCCTTGTTTACTGCTTTAAATACAGTATTTTACGCTTGCTGTTAACTCAGTTGTGGAGTCTTTCCAAACTAAATGGCAACATTTCAAGACAGTGCATAAATAATTCCAGAAACAGGAAAGAGTGTTAGATGCTTTATTTAAATTAGGTCTAATAAAATTTTAAAAAGAGAAAAATATCATAATATAATAATAGCTATAAGGGGAAGGACGTTTTATACTTGGAAGTGTTAGTAGTGGTGTTTCCTCTTATTAATTTAGTTACAGAGTCATTGAACAATTTATGCTGGGAGTGACCTATGAAGGACAAATCTTGTGTCGAAATAAAGGTCAACTGTGAGAGAAGTTGTGCAGTGTTGTGTCCTGTCAGGCATGAGTATCATCCAGGATGACAGTTCAGTATTCCATTATCCTCATTGTGAAAATTTGTTTTCTAACATCTGATCAGAATTTCTCCCACCGTAACTTGTGTCTGTTGCCTCTTTCCCTATCACTGTACACCACAGAAGCATTTGGGTCTGTCTCCTGTCTGCCCTTCCCTTAGGTACATGGATACAGCAATAAGATCGTTCCTTAGCTTTCTCTTCTTAAGACTGAATAAATATTTTTTTTTCAGATTCTTCTCAAACACCTGAGCCTGTAATTACCTTTATGGTCCCTCACCGGACTTGCCACTATGTGTCAAAGTCGGTTTTGTACTGGGGAGCTCAGACATAGCCCACGATCTTTGGCTAAAAGAAGTACCTCTTTGAATGTATGAGATCTTGTTCTGTTATTAGAAATGGATGTGGAGTGGACAGAGGAGAAGAAATCTATCATTAAATTATTAAACCATTACATATACATATGTGAAAGCAAATACCTATGTATGTGGATGTGTGTGTATACATGCATATGTGGTTATGATTAAATACATATATATCTAATGGAGGTTTTGGCAGCGCATTGCTTTGATATACATTTTAATATATATTTTTAAATCTTTTTTTTCAATTGATAGAGTAATTTTAATCACAGAATCACAGAATCACATGGGGTCGGAAGGGACCTCTGGAGATCATCTAGTCCAACCCCCCTGCCAAAGCAGCACCTAGAGCAGGTTGCACAGGAACATGTCCATGCAGGTTTTGAATGTCTCCAGAGATGGTGACTCCACCACCTCCCTGGGCAGCCTATTCCAGTGTTCTTCCAGCCTCAAAGTAAAGAATTTCCTCATGTTTAGATGGAACTTCTTATGTTCAAGTTTATGGCCATTTCCTCTTGTCCTGTCACTGGGCACCGCTGAAAAAAGACTGGCCCTTCCTCTTGACACCCACCCTTTACGTATTTATAGGTGTTGATCAGATCTCCCCTTAGTCTTCTCTTCTCTAGACTAAAAAGACCCTCTTCTCTTCTCTAGACTAAAAAGACCCAAGTCCCTCAACCTCTCCTCGTAAGAGAGGTACTCCAGGGCCCTTTGTACCCTTTGTAGCCCTTTGCTGTACCCTCTCCAGCAGTTTCCTGTCCTTCTTGAACTGGGAAGCCCAGAACTGGACACAATACTCCAGATGGGGCCTCACCAGAGCAGAGTGGAGGGGGAGGATAACCTCCCTTGATCTGCTGGTCACACTCTTCCTGATGCACCCCAGGATGCCATTGGTCTTCCTGGCCACAAGGGCATAGTGTTGGCTGATGGTCCTCCTATTGTCCACCAGGACTCCCAGGTCTTTCTCCTCAGAGGTGCTCTCCAGCAGTTCAGCCTCCAACCTGTACATTCCATCCCTTCATCCACATCATTGACAAATATTTTGAAGAGGACTGGACCCACTACTGACCCCTGGGGGACTCCGCTTGTTACAGACCTCCAACTGAATCTGTGCCCTAATAACAACCTCTGTGCTCTGTCTTTCTGCCAATTTTCAATCCACGTCACTGTCCATTCCTCTAATCCACACTTCCTAAGATTCCCTATGAGGATGCTGTGGGAGGCATTGTCAAAAGCCTTGCTGAAGTCAAGGCAGACAACATCCACTGCCCTCCCCTCACTTATCCATCCGGTCGTGTCATCATAGAAGGCTATCAGGTTGGTCAGACATTACTTCCCCTTGGTGAATCCGTGTTGACTACTTCTGATAGATTTCTTTCCCTCCATATGCATTAAGATGACACTCAGAATGAATCATTCTATCATCTTTCCAGGGATGGAGGTGAGGCTGACTGGCCTGTAGTTTCCTGGGTCTTCCGTCTTGTCCTTTTTGAAGACTGGAGTGACACTGTCTTTCGTCCAGTCCTCGGGCACTTTGCCTGTTCTCCAGGACCTTTCGAAGATGATGGAGAGCAGCACAGCAATGACTTCTGCTAGCTCCCTCAGCACTCATGGGTGCATCCCATCAGGACCCGTGGACTTGAGGGTATACAATTTACTTAACTGCTCCTTAACTTCGTCTTCTTCCACCAATGTAATTGAAATAGTTTCTGAACATCCATAGGGAGATTGAATTACAAATGTAAAACACAATGCTGTAAGGAAGGGAACAGCCAATAACAAAACCCATTGCATTCAAGGCTTTTTTTTCAATGTATTATCCATTTGGAGCAGTAGAGAACATTTCTTAATCTTGCATTACTATGCATAAGAATTGCACTATGATTACTTTGTGACTGAAGGCAATGGAAGTCTATGATTATCTCTGCTGATTTCTATGCAACAGCTAACCTTGCTCATGGTTATGGAAAGAGAACAAAAAAGAGAGATGCTCTGTATATTAGAGGTAGTTCTTCCACTTTGACCACATTAAAATAAATACAAAATATCATTTTAAATCTGCTTGTTCAAATACTATTGTCAAAACATTAAAATTTTGAAAGAAATTTATTTAATATTTTCCTGTATTCTGGTGTTTCTCTGAAACTGTCAGTTTATGGGTTCTCACTGAGTTCTCATGTCTTTAAATCTACACTTTTCCATGCGGTGTTAGAAATACATAAGATAGCAGTGACAGCCACTATCTACCAATTTATTAAGGACTTTTGTGAAATAGGAAAATTTTTGAACTATCATATCACTCGAATCATTTTCTCTCAATTGCATTTTCTGTAGTGTTTTAAGGTCCTTCAGGATAATAACACACAAATCAGCCAAATTCAGATTTCTTTTTGGAAAGAACTTTTTTTGTGCTTAAAAATTTCTGCAGGAGAAATTTATCTCACTTCCAATAAGTGGGTTGTTTTGTGGTTTCGTTGGGGTTTTGTTTGTTTTCATTTTTTTTTTTGCTGTGTGAAAGTATCATACCTAATTCATCCCCTTCTTCAAATCACTTGATTTCTGCAGATGATTTCATCAGACCAGTCATAATGAAGATTTGCAAAAAGAGAATATCACGATTATTCAGTGGAAGTTTTAGTCTGCTCTTATAGGGAAATTGAAAATTGTCTGATAGAACAATAACCCTGAAAGAATTGTTTGTTACAGTCATTTGGACCTCCTGACTGAATCCTTGAGGGGAACAAAAGGACAATTTGGGAAAATAAGTAATCAAATGTATGGAAAATTGTGAGCTAACACTGACTGAGATCTTGGGTGGTTTGTTTTTTTTTTTTCACTCAAAGCAACCCAAAGAATTAGCAAGTTTTATTTATCTAGCATTGCCAAGCAGTGAAGTAGGGCTTAGATAGTTTTTGTGGGGGACCACATGAAAGAAATTTTATCTCTAGACAACAGGTTGAGAACAACCTACAGCTCACAAAGACCATGTTAATTAGTAACACTGAGAAAGCAGTTTCCGTCACTGATACTTTTGATTGATATAAGATTTTACTGGGACAAATACACTAGAACGCTACGTTTCATAACCCACAGTTATGTAAGATACAGAACCAGTCCTTTTGAAAATACTATAGTATTATACAACTGTTCTGTTTTGTTGTGAATCTAGGAATTATTTTTTAGTTGTTTTTCTTTGCCAGAATTTGTATTTTGAAATGTGTTGTCGTGATGGCAGTGTGTGTGTTTTCTTGTTCTTTGTATAGGAAAAGCTACACTGAGAGAAAAGAAATCAGTAGAGGTGTTTAAATTTAGTGGTGTAATACAGAAAAAAGTCTTCTCTTTAGTGAGATATTAACTTTCATGTAAAAGATCGCTGTTAATTGGACCAGACTCTAAAATGTATGTTTAAATTTATCACTTATGTTCTAGTGTCAGAGCCCTTCTACAGGTTGTGTATATTTGAGACAAAAACTGTATACCTAAGTTTCTGACTGAGTAATTGTCATTCTGTTATTCTAACAGAAAAATTCTTAATTAATCTAAGCAGCTTGATCAATTTTTTCTATGGTATAAAAATATCTTTAGCCTCCAGGTCAAAGATATTTTTGTTTCCCAGGACATGTTTTATCACAGAAAGGATAGAGCTTATTTTAAACCCAAATCTCTCTCTTGTGAGATTTATAAATAATGCAGTTTGTCTGTCTGCTTGTTAAACAGCACATGAACCTGTCATAAAATAAAGACATAAGGAAATATTAGTTAAATGCATGATATTTCCCTATTCATGTGCTAAAAAATAAAGTTAGATAGTTATGGGCTTCTTTTAATGTTTAAATTCAGAGACTTTCAAATAAATCAGGTGTGAATTACTGTATAAAGAAGAAGCAATAAATTCTCCTTATTCCCTCCTCTCTTGCCCCTCCTCCCCCCGCGCTATATTTTTTTTCATGTTTGAGGTTTGGATAAGGAAAAAGATTCCATTATGAGAAAAAATGATTCCTTGATTAATGTTATTGGAAAATTTGGTTATATCTCTGCCTGAGCTAAAATCAAAATGAGAAGTAAACTGAAATGAAGAATTCAATATCTATATTTCTAATTGTAAAAATGCTCTCTCTATATGAAAAAAATCTAAGAAATATTGTAAGGATAAATTAATATCTCAGAATTTAAATAATAATTAAAACTCTGCAAATTAGAAAATATCTGTGCTGAAATCAGATAAATTAAATTATATATAAGCTAACTAGAAAATACCTCACTTATATACTAGAAACAGTCAAAATTTAAACCATAGAGATTGGCAAGAGCTAATGTCCTTTTCCAAAAGGCAGTAATTTTTCATTTCAGATACTATTTTAACCTTAATCCCAGGAAAGCTGTTAGGAGAAGTAATAATTTCGTTAGCGGAGTTGAATTTGAATAATGTGCTGTGAATAAACCATGGAGCCATTCACTTAAATGTTATGAAGAAAAAGATTCTGAATAGCTTCTCATTAAGTAAGTATCATCCATTCTGTACACAGAGCAAGGCAGCTATTCTCAGGGAAAAAAAGTAGTCTATGATTATGTAATTAAAGACTATCTTGTAGTACACACCCAAGATGGGCAATTAAAGGTTGTATCAGCATCCTCTGCCATTTTAAGCTTCCCAGCACTTGATGGTGAATTCCTGATTACAATTTTATGGCACAGTTTGTTATTCCACATGTTTGTGGAATAATCATATTACAATCTTCTCAATAATTTCACTTTTTCATTTGAAATTTTGAGACATATCTTTTACTTCATGCATTTTTACCAATTGTTGCAACAAATGAACTCTAAAGAGAGTTGGGGGAATGAAAAACAACCAAAAAACATTCAACAGTTAAAATTCCATTGCATGCTAAAAACCAAAAAATCTTATTAAATGAATTACACGGACTTTCTTCTGATTTTATGGAACACAGAACACAATGCTATTTTGAAAACAAAACTAATAGATTTGCTGATTAATAATGCAACATAAAAAATTAACCAGCTCTTCAGCTTGATAATCTATTTCCTTTACTTGGCAACTGGGAAGGAGTAATCTACACTGTTTTGCAGAATATGCAGAATTACTTTCTGTTTTTCACATTATCCATGTGCCTTAGAATTATTTTCTAGAAAATGTTGCCTTTTATGCAAATTGTATAGTGAAGCTGCTATCTCTACAAATGCATGCTACCTGAAAAATAAATAGCTATACAATAATAGTCTGTCATGTATAAGATACTTTGTAGCAAAGGCAAGCATCATCAGAGAGCTTATCACTGATTTGTAATAGACTCCAAATAAGCACTCTGATCTTCAGTCTGGACACAGGTCATCTAAAAGCAAACACAGGTGAGGATTTAAACAGACTGTGACTTTATTAGCTTAACATATCTAGCAGTTTAATTGAGTCTATGTTGTATTAAAAGGACTGTAGTTTCAATATTTGTCTGTCAGAGTTCCACGACTTTGACTGATTTGCTGTCAGAGTCCCCGCAGAGGACTTTCACTGAGACAGATTCACAAATAATCAAAATTAGTTATTTTATTGAGATTGCCAATACAGATTCGAGATTGCCATTGATAAATTCACTAACTGCAATAGCACTAATTAATTAATTATTGCTTGCAAAAATAATGGTAGTATGACATCCTGGGGTCATTCACCAGAGGGTGAAAGGCACAGCACTTACTCAGAAAAGCATCTCTGCCTGGGGTGGACGAAGAGAACGCAGTTGACTGGTTCATCAAGTATCAAGTTTCTTCTCTTGTAATTAAATAAGCATTTTCTCTTTCTTTTGTCCCCATATTATGAAGCTTCCCTCCCCTAGGTGACGTGTAGTAAGATTTGGGTGGAGAGAGGAGTGCTACAGTGATATATATTTAGCACAATCTCTAAAATCTTCACTAGCATATACAGGGGTGTCAACTTTAATATGCATTTCACAGGTAATGAAGCAAAGATCAGTTATCAGACATGGTAGCCTCTCAAGAAAACAAAGAACTAGACAGAGTCTCTGTTATCTTGACTTTACTGTCTTTGCTGATGAAAAGCAAGACTGCCCTGGCTCCCCAGGACACCCTGTTATTTACCTCTCCTGTGGTAGCCAGACAAGTCTTCAATTCCTTGGTTAGCACAAGAGATAGCAACGCCAGTCTCTATTGCTCTTTGAGAACAAAGACATTATCCAAATTCCACAGTGGCATAAAACACAAATCTTATAAGGACCGGCTGAGGGAACTGGGATTGTTATCCTTGAGAAAAGGAGGCTGAGGGGAGACATTATTGCTCTCTACAACTACATAAAAGGAGGTTATAGCAAAGTGGCAGTTAGTCTCTTTTACCCATTAACAGATAATAGGACAAGAAGAAATGGCCTCTAGGTTGCGCCAGGGTAGGTTTAGGTTGGAAATTAGGAAAAATTTCTTCACTGAAATAGTTATCAAGCATTGGAACAGGCTGCCTAAGCAGGTGGTGGATTTGCCATCCCTGGAGCTATTTGAAAGATGTGTAGATGTAGTGCTTAGCGACACGGCTTAGTGGTGGACATGGTACTGTTAGCTCAATAGTTGGACTCAATGATCTTAAAGGTTTCTTCCAACTGAAATGACTCTATGATTCTATAATTCTATTCTATGATCTCACTGGACTAAATGGATGCTGTGCTGATGCTGTAGGCAGAGAGCTAAGGACTGTTACCATATAGCATACAGATAAGGTGTCCAAATCTGTAGAGTTTTTATACATTTGACTGACATTAAAAACATAAATAAACTTACTTTAGTTTGTTTAGTTTTAGATTGAAGCATAAACAAATTGGTTTGGGACAGAAGCATAGAAATTTAGTGGCATTTAAAATACATTCTAGTAACTCAAACTTCCTTACAGTTGCTGCTGCAAAAGGAACAGATCTCTTCATGTTCCTGTGTTGCAGTTGTCATCCTTGTGAATATGTCTCTGATGTCTGATATCCAAAGCATTTAAATACCTGTATTTTAGCCCTGAATCACAGCTAATATGTGATTTATTTAATGTGTCACAAAAGGGGGTGGGGGAGCTGTGTATGTGAAGGAGGAACATGCAAATCTGGGAAATCTTTTCTTAAGAACTTTTGTAATAATATTGATAGCTCATCTGGCAAGACAATGTTTGCCCTACTTTCCATTTGCAAGGTTTTTTCCCATAGCTCTAGTCATCAACGATCAAACAAATGTTAAGATTTAACCCCTTTTTAGGTGTAAAAGAGCCACACAAAGCAGCACATCCTAAATATGTATAAGTATATACACTTAGATACATATATACACACATAGATACTACAAATACATACGTATATGTATTTAATGCAAAAACCTTTACTTCATAAAGCATGTAAGAAAATAACTATTTTTTTTTGTATTCTAATTTAGCTACCTATAATTTAGAATATTTAAGTTTAAATTTGGAAAGATCTTTTCACAGACCAGACTTCAGCATGTTAGCTTTTGGGAAGCTGCAGTGTGATAAGCAGCCAAGATATCTGCTGTAATGTTAAATATTTTTCCTATGTTATGTGGAAATTCTTTCTATAGAAATTGGTTTTGTATTTTGTCTTAGTGACTTATTACAATCACTAAGGGGAAGCATGGTTCTTTACAAACATTTGCACACAGGTCAAGTAGAGAAGCAGCTTGTTGGAGACAGAGTTGAAAATCCTCATGCTTCCTATTCAGCTTAGGTTTTGTATTGCTGCACGGTTTTTTGCCTGTATTCTATCTGTTGATTTTTTGTTATAGCACTGTGTTCATTGATTTACCGCAGATTTTAGGAGCTTCATAGAATAACAGTCTTTTGCCACAGGCTACGTAGTGATAGTACAGCTGTTCTACAGTTTCTGCAAAAGACCACTTAATTTAAAAAGAAAAGTTAGCCATGGAGAGGTACAGTTTCAAAAGAGCTGAGTTAGAAAAATGGTGAGATCTAGACATTTATTTGGGAGCCTTACTGGGAGTCTTAAAAAATCTTAAAAAAAACCCCAACAAAACCAAGAAGATAATTTGGTTTGTTTGGGGCTAAATAAATAAATAAATGAAGCTTTGAGAAACATGACATCTTTTACAGAAAAACTCTTGAATTACGTGTTGGTTTCTTTTCTAATTGTGCAAATAGACCTCTAATAGAAAAAATTTGATCTGTGAAGTCAATTATGTTTCTTTCAAGTCAATTCAAAGTCCGTTTATATTTATTCAACCTGACCTCGTTATATTGACATTTTCCCTATAGACCAAGATGTCCCACTGTGCATTGTGCACTGGTACCACTTTCTGCTCTTTGGCACCACAGTTCCTGCTGGCAGTGGGAAGACCGTGGGCAGGAAATGGAGGACAAGAGCAGTGTGAACTACAGCTCCTCCTGACAACCTAGCAACTTAGAATAATTTTAGATAAAGACAGAACCACATCCAAACCCTTTTTAAAGCAAATTAAACTAGTAATATTTTTTTGGACAGTGTTGAAATAAAACATTTTAAACTGATTTTATTATGCTTTTGTAATATAAAAGATGTGTTTATTAGACAGATTTCTTTCTAATAGATAAAGAGATATTGTGCTCCTACTTCTCCTAGCAGCTGTACTATCTTTGAGAAATCTAATCTCTATTGACTACTTGGAGTGCTTCAGTGAGGCAACTTGAGATACTTATGAATCATACCTCATATATGCTACATTTCCAGTTTCCGTGCAGAAAAACATCTTAACAAACATAGCAGTATATACCACACATTTGAAAGGTAAACTATACCATGAGAGAAATTCGTACAAGGAAGGACTAGTGCATATATTTGGGTTGGGTATATGAACCCCCTGACATGCCAGGAATGTATGTGTTAGATACTCTGTTTTCCTTGATCTAAACTTGTGGATTTTGTCTTTGGCTATCTGATTTCCGACTGGTTTCATAAACGTTTATAAAACTCTTCTTACATGTTTTTAGCTCTGCTCTTTGAGAGTCTGAATTTTATTTTATTCTTACTATCTTACCTTATTATTTTGGAAATATCAAACTAAAATCAATCACACATTTATGATAGAGAGCAACAATTATTAATCTGTTTTAAAAATCATAGTCCTGCTGTGTATTACTTTTGATTATAGAAATCTTTTGGTACATAATTACAGGAACTAATGGAATATGAATAGTGTAAATGTTGTTATTTACGAAGATGAACTGTGTAAATCCCAGTCTGCATGCACACTCTCACTCTCATTGCTGGACATGACGTCCATGCACACAGAATCCCTTGACTCATTTATGCTGTATTGTAGTGTCAACAAGTCTGTGAGATGCTCAGAGAAAAATTCATTTTGCAAGATCCAAGGTCCATGGATAACGTAAAATAACAAATACCATTGTTTGTAAGAAAGTTATGTTTTTATCAAACAGGAAAGGAATACAAATTTCCTTACCAAAGTATTATCTATAATTTCTGTCTTTGCATTTATATTTTCAGTATTAGCAAATGCCATGTGGAGTGTTGAAAGCTTTCAATGAAGTCTTACTCACTGAATTCTATATCTTCCTTCTTCTAGAAGAGCAACTCTTTAACATTTTACTTTGTCTTTTTATTCTGTTTAACCTCTACACTACTTTCATAGGTATTATTGGCCCACAGAGAGTGTCAGAGTTCAGTGCCAGCATTATCTCAGCAGATATCAGTTTGTTCCCTTAGAAGAGAAGATATACAAAATGTAAGTTAATGTCTGCTATTGAACTGAGTGAGTGAACTCAAGCCTTGCCAACACTCATATTTGCCGGGCATCAAAGTGGCAAGAACTAAGCAGAGATGGAATATCACAGAATCATAGAATCATTCAGGTTGGAAAAGACCCTTGGGATCGAGTCCAACCATCAACCCTACTCTACAAAGTTCTCCCCTACACCATATTCCCCAGCACCACATCCAAATGACTCCTAAACACATTCAGGGATGGTGACTCAACCACCTCCCTGGGCAGACTATTCCAGTGTCTGACCACTCTTTCTGTGAAGAATTGTTTCCTAATGTCCAGTCTAAACCTACCCTGTTGCAGCTTGCAGCCAGTCCCTCTTGTTCTATCGCTAATTACCTGTGAGAAGAGACCAGCACCAACCTCTCTACAATGTCCTTTCAAGTAGGTCCAGAGAGTGATGAGGTCTCGCCTCAGTCTCCTCTTCCTCCAACTAAACAGCCCCAGCTCCCTCAATCGCTCTTCATACAATTTGTTCTCCAGTCCCTTCATCAGCTTTGTTGCCCTCCTCTGCACTCGGTCCAGCACCTCGAGATCTCTCTTGTATTGAGATGCCCAAAACTGGACACAATACTCCAGGTGTGGCCTCACCAGTACTAAGTACAGGGGGACAATCACCTCCCTACTTCTGCTGGTTGCACTATTTCTAATACAAGCCAGGATGCCATTGGCTTTCTTGGCCACCTGGGTACACTGCTTGCTCATATTCAGCCGCTTGTCAATTAGAACCCCCAGGTCCTTTTCTGCCAGGCAGCTTTCCAGCCACACTTCCCCAAGCCTGTAGTGATGCATGGGGTGGTTGTGGCCCAAGTGCAGGACCTGGCACTTGGCCTTGTTGAAGCTCATGCCTTTAACGTTGGCCCAATGATCCAATCTTTCCAAGTCTTTCTGTAAAGCCTCCCTATCCTCATGCAGATCAACACCCCTGCTTAACTTGGTGTCATCTGCGAACTTATTGATGATACACTCTGTGTCCTTATCAAGATCATCAATGAAGATGATAAACAGAAATGGTCCCAACACTGAGCTCTGAGGAATACCACTTGTGACTTGCTGCCAGCTGTATTTAACTCAATTGAGCACGACTCTTTGGGACCATCCATCCAGCCAGTGCTTGAACCAGCAGATCGTACACTCATCCAGGCCACAAGCAGCCAGTTTTTCCATGAGAATTCTATGGGGAACAGTGTCAAATGCTTTTTGAAATTCTAGGTAGACAATATCTACAGCCTTTCCCTCGTCCAATAATCAGGTCATCTTGTCATAGAAGGAGATCAGGTTTGTCTGGCAGGACTTGCCTTTCATAAACCCATGCTGACTAGGCCTGATCCCATCTTTGTCTGTTATATGGCTTGTAATGGCACTCAAGATGATCTGCTCAATGATCTTCCCTGGTACCGAGGTCAGACTGACAGGTCTGTAGTTTCCCAGATCCTCTTTTCTGCCTTTCTTGTAGGTGGGTGTTACATTAGCCACCCTCCATTCTATTGGGACCTCCACAGTTAGTCATGACTTCAGGTAAATAATGGAAAGTGACTTAGTGAGCATGTCTGCCAACTCTATTAGCACTTTTGGGTGTGACCCATCCGGTACCATAGACTTGCATGCATCCAAGTAGAGTAGCAGGTCACTGATCACTTCCTCTTTAATTGCGATTACCTCATTCTGCTTCCCCTTCCTGTCCCCTAGCTCATGAGGCTGGATGTGCAGGGAACGATGTTGATGGCACAAAGGGTAACTAATCTTATTTTTCTTTTCTGGTCAGTTAAAATGTTTCAATTCCCTGTGCAGAGTTCTTTCACTCAGACTTAAGGTGGCCTTAATTCAATTTTTTTTTCCCAATAATTCTCAAATAATTAAAGTATGTGTAACTGAACGATCTTCAATTCCAAAAGAAAGTGATTACACAGGGATTTAATGTCGTTTAACAAAACCACATTAAATCACATCTTTCTTTGAATGTCCCCATGGAAGTAAAACAAGGTAGGGTGTCTATGTTTCAATATAAGCTAGTACTTTCAGAGTCTGAGGAGTTAAAGCAATCTTTTCAGTTGTTAATTTTAAAATCTGTTCTCTCTTGTCTGTGGTGCAAAATTGCTTGTTGAAGCCATCTCGCAAAATCATTGAAACATTTAAAATAGCACAACAAACACAAAAATAATAAATAATAAAAACCAATAAGGAAGCATTAATATTCTATTCTGCCATGAATAATGGTGTTTGTATGAAGTAGAGCCATTGCCAAATGTAGAGCCATTGTCTGCATACACAAACCCAAAGATTCATTTTATGAATAATACAGAGATAATATCAAGTTGAAGAGCTTTATACTAAAGAGGAAAAATAAAAAGAAAAATATTTTTATTTCTTAATATTACATCATGAAAGAGCTGTGTAAATTAGTTTGGCATAGAGATTTCAACATTTTCATTAATAATAATCCATTAAATATGCAATAATTTGAAAGTAGTAAGTATATACAGAAATGGCCAAGAAATGAATAAAATACTCTTTGTTTGCCATGGGAGTACTTCTGTATTTGATAATACTGTATAGGAATATTTATCTATTTTCTAGTATTGAGGTTCTTTACATCAGAAAAGATTGTTTAATTTTTGGGTGGGGAAGAATGGAAGATATGCAATTCAATGAAATAAAAAGCCATACTGCCTAGGAACAAAATGTCCAACAAACAGCAGAATTGCTAAACTAAGTAAAGTAAAATACTGAAGATACAGCTGTGGTCATAGTGGCAGGGAACTTAGACATATGCTGAGGCCCTCTGCTGCTGAAGTCAAAAGTGATAGAGACCGGCTTTTGAGCCGGGCATCCTAGCTGATTCTTGCCTAGCATATTACTTTACTGCTGGAGCTTGGGGTTTTGCTTTTAAACACTGCCTTGAGAGGGAGTAATTTTCCTGTGAAGGCAGCACCCACTTTTCCAGCTGCACACCTTCCTCTTCTTTGTGGCAGAAGCCATGTCACTGCTCCACAAAGACCACTAGAATCACAGAACATCAGAAATATATCTGAGTTTTTCTGTGGGCTTTATATACTTCTCCTACTGCTTACTGAGAAGCAAAATGTCTTGGTACAATTTCTTATTCAGCATACAAAGTGCTACATGCTACAGAAAGCATTTAATGAGAAATGTGGAAATGGCACTGGGAGCAACCACTTTCTTAATTTTGAAAATGCATCTTACTTTTGAACTGTAAGGAAACTTTTGCAGATAAAAGTGGGATCACGCAATGCAAGGATACAGCAGGTAAAAAAAATCAGATAATTGTCTGTTTATGTGGTGAAGAATACATAATATAAGAAAATCAACCAACAAGATACTTTTAAAATATGTGAAAGATAACTACTCATCCAGAATGAGAAATAGTCAGGGGAAGCGTATAAGCGATGAAAAAGTCTAGCAAGTTTTTAAGTTGATTTATTTATTTTTTGCTGAGATTCTACTAGAAGGCTTATAAAAGGCAGATTCATGAGAGCAAATTCACAACTCATAGCAAATATTTAATTCTGTTAGGTGAATTTCAGATCATGTAGTTATTAAGATCAAGGTACAATGATAAACAGGATTTTTCATATTTTAACCAACATCTTTGGTTAATTTTTTTATGAAAATCATGATGGATGATCTGTAGGTGGTTCAGGGGTCTGCTTGTGACAAACAGCCTGATGAAAGACAGATGCATATGGATATATGATAGCCATGATTTCTCTAAGGAAGGCCTGTTCCATATGGAAGTGCTTTCTAGAATAATTATAAATTGGATAAGCGATTTTTGTTAGAAATATTCACTCTGCAAGAGGCATGAGTGGCTAGTGCTTTTATCTTCATACCCACCATGTGGGGCTGTAGAGCCAGAGCATCACCAAGAGTTGCAGTTATGGTGGTGTGTATTTAGACTCTTTACACGGTTATCCTGGGTTGAGTGATACAGGACTAATTTCTGTATTAATGTTGGGGAAAACTGCATTTTCAGAAGACTCTAGTGTCTGAATTCATGAAAATATTTACTTTATACACAGACAGACTCTGTGGGATTCAAGGTTTCAGTGTTTTTGAACCTTGCCAGGTGCAGGGACAAGGAGCGAGGCCTGAGCATTTGATGCAGGCTGGCAAACAGGGTTATTTCATACCATTCAATATAAATTAAAAAAGTTTGCTGTGTGGTTTGCTCTCTCCCTTGATGGCAGCTGTCCAGAGAACTCCTTGGACGGATGCTGAACCCCTGAGGCTTTCCTTTCCTCTCCTCCTGAAGCCATTCCGCTTGTAGTGTTTGACATTTGCTGTTCACTGTTGGGAGTGCACAGCTTCCTACTGAGAGAATTGGCTGAGGATAGTTCATGTATACCTTACATCAGTATCAGGTTTAATACTGGTTCTTTAGTATTATTTTTAATTATTTAGTCTTATCCTATTTATATGTCAACCCTCTTGTTTCTTTGCTTTCTGCGATTCCCCTTTCTGGGCGGGAAGGGGTCATCTGGTGATAATTGTCCAAACAATAATAAATTGTTATGGGTTTTCTCAAAGCATAACAATTTTGTAACATGACAGCCAAGCTGA
Organism: Calidris pygmaea; assembly: GCA_003697955.1. Taxonomy (NCBI): domain Eukaryota; kingdom Metazoa; phylum Chordata; class Aves; order Charadriiformes; family Scolopacidae; genus Calidris; species Calidris pygmaea. The sequence continues at coordinate 37,859 of QJSC01027871.1, forward strand.
GGTGAGGAATGGAAAGTGGAGTCATACAACTGTGGATGTCTGTCTATGCACCCACTATATGAACGAGATCTTTGTCTATTTACAAACCCACTTGGATGCAGTTTTCTGCCAGTTGCACATCTGCAAATGGTGACTGACTTGTGTGCTGAAGAATGAGGTTTGGGTTTCAGGAAAGAAAAAGAGATAACTTCCATATGTGCTGCTGGCACTTCAGAGGTGGTGGACTCAGTGGAAAGATAGAGAGAGGGGCAAGGAGAGACTGCATGCCAGAGTAAATATAAAAAAATTAGAATTCAAAGAAATGAAGACAAAACGGCCTCTGTATAATTGACTGTCTGTCAGTGAGGTGGTAATTGTATGTGGCTCAAAAATAGTCACACTAATAGGATACCTGTGTGGCATAACTCGCCCCTGGTTCTCATGACTAATTAATCCCCGATGGATTTCTGCACTAATGTGACAAATTTACTTCTAGTAAACTGAGCTAACTTGAATACTGCACACTGTCTAGTTCAATTATGCTGAATTGCATCTGGATTTCTGTTTCTGTTGGAACAAAACCCCACACATGTATTGCTTTTTTTTTTAACACTGACTTTCATTATGAATCCATGAACTAAAATCTGTGGAGATGTTGTTGTCTGTATTTCATAAAACAGCACTCAAAAAAAATTCTACTGTTTATCTGACTATTTAAATTATTTCAAAAATTTGAATGAAACAAATTTAAAGAGGTTCTGTAAATATAGTTCTTTCTCCTGTTTTTGAGGTGACATCGTATACACAAGAATCATCAGTAGCTAGAAAAGTGAACTTTTCCACAAGTTAAGGTTGTAGTTCTTGCTGAAGGTAACATGTTACTGTAAGAGCAATTAGCCAACAGTCCGATGTGTTAATCAACATTTTTCTTTCTTTTTTATCAGTAATATTGGTAGTCACCAGTATTCAGTATAGTGGTATCTCTTTTCCATTTTTTTTAAACTACAAATTTTCTCTGCCGTATTTACAATCAAACTACCTCAGGAAGTTTTTCAAAGGATCATACAGCAAGCTAATGCTTTTTTACTGTCTCTCCAGGTTCCCTATCATACCTATTTTCTTGTACACAGGCAAATTCATTAAATGTAAGCATTTATTTTAGTTTTCTAAAACTGCATATTTGCTTCTACGTGAGCAATATGTAACACAAATAATTGACCATTAAGCAACTTAAACATGAATTGTTTCTCTGATGCACACTTGAAAAGCAAGTGATGGCAGTGTATCTGTTTTCAGCCATAATCCAGATTTGTCTAAAGCACAAAATGGAATGATGCATGCAGTACAGATGCAAATTTTGAGATTAGCTCCAAGTTTCTACTTCGGGGATGAAATCCATCTCTAGGCTGTCTCAGATATGCAGGATGCTATGTACATCATCACAATACAATCCTTCTGCTTATCGTCTTTGGGTACTTTGCTGAGTGATACAACAGTTATTGAAATGTTCTAGAACCAAATTGTCAGTACTACCCACACAGCTGAAACCTCTTTTAAGTGAATGAAACAGCTGTTCATATCCAGAAGACTATGTTTCTTATATGTTGTTTCAAGCTTATTTAAAATCTGCGTTTGTTCATTTATTTATAATTGATAAATTAATTTTGAAACCCTGAATATAAGAGATTTCTTAGTGAGAATTTTGACTTGGGAGCAGGCAGTCACATCTATGAGACAAAATGATTTACTTTTGAAACTTCTTGATCACAAAAAGTGTTATATTTTCCTCTGTTTTTTTGCAACTAAGATTGTTTGTATTCAAACTGTCATTGGCAACCTGCGAATTTGGGACACTCACCAACGTCATATAGAAAGGTAACTCAAAGGCATGACTACTGTTTCCAAGGGAGGCAGCTGGAGAAAGGGGAAAGCAGAAAAGCCATTGCAAAGAATTAATGCTCTAACCTCACCAATTAAAAGGTGCCTTCGGCAATTTATCTTTTATTTGCCTGCTGTACAGTCAACTGAGGGATACTGCCTTGAAGCAACCCACATTTAGCCTCAATTTCTATAGCTCTGAAGTTGATGTTCTTGATCAGGATACAAAGCAGAAAAGATCCTGGCTGGGTTTTCCAAAAGTGGTCCACAGCTGCCAAGTGCATCACTCTGTCTGACCATGCCTTTCAAACATTCATAGCACACACAAATGACCAGACCAGACAAAAAAGTTTCAATTTTTTTAGTGGAAAAAGTAGAATAACAGCCAAATATACCTTCTCTGATGTGAAGAAGCTTAGTTTAAAGAAAGACGTAGCCAACATTTACTGTTTTGTAATTGAAACATCTTTTATCACATAAACAGTAATTTTCCACCTTCGTTTGTAGTTTCACAGTGTCAGTTCTTGGATTCAACTCTAATCTTCCAAGTAACAGAAAGATTAATACTCAAGCATTTCCATGTTAATCTAGATTAGACCCAAAATCATGCAAATGAAGCAAAAAGGACAAAAGGTTGTGACACAATACTTAACACACATGAAAAATTATTTAAAGGTAACCCATTAAATAACATCTAGTCAACTATAAGAATGATAGTACATACATTTGTTTATAAAAATCATATTTGTTTCAATTTATCTGCTTTCCTGCACAGCTGAAGAAAGAAAACTGCAAAAAAAATCTTCAGGAAACAGTTTAGTAGCATATATGTACTGGTATTATGCTATTGGCAGAATAGGAAGTTCACTCTTAATGCCATTTATTTTGATAGTGTTCTAATAAATGTTTCTCAGTCTTGATACAGAAAAAGTATTTCAAGATCAATAAATTGGCAAGGCTTCAGCTGAAGGACCTTATCTTTTTGTACTGTGTAAGGTGTTCACAGAAACTGACCACTGATAAAGTCTCATAGCATGATGACTCATATCCACTAAGATTTAACAAGGGAGACGCAGGTGCTGTGTGTTTAGACCTTAAGTTCAGGGTAATGATGATTCGTATCTGAGAAGCTCTTGGTTGGTGAACTGTAGCACGGGAAGAAGTGTGGTTGCCTGGGAAAGTTTTTCAAGAACACTTTAAAAGCATACTTGATTGACTGCAATTCATCTCCCAATATCTAACTGCAAATAGGGGAGGAGAGCTGAGATATGAAACTTTATAAGTTCTTGGAATAAAAAGAAAATGGGAATGGGAAAATGTACAAGATGAAAGAGTCAGTGTTAAAGAATTCTGTGGTTTGCACTGTAAAAGCATATAAGGCTGTTGCCTGCTCGTTTGTACTGTAAAAGACTAATGGCCTGTCATCTTTCTCTAGTTTGGCTTCCAGGGTTAGTATCTTTCAGATAACAGTTGAAGGTAGAAGAAACAGTGTGGCTGATTACACCCCCTCAGAAATATTCAGAGTAAGGGATCTTCTACCAGCTAGAAACAGATAAAAAGTGCTCAAAAGAACTTGAACATCTTGGACGTGGACTGTGCTGTAGAGGAAGTTTAACCAGATATTGATTTTTCTTACACTTTACCTGCCTCTGATGTTGAAATATAAGTTATGTAACTATTTTGTTTTGCAGACATGAACATGTCCATAAGAAATCAAGCTGATTGCTACTATTAAGCCTTTTTTCAGTGTGACTAAGAGTAACAAGGATTATTTCAAGTGCAAGTCATTGACTACTGAGAGATTTGTTACACCTGTGATTCTGTACAGATGAAAAACTTAATGCCACAATTCAATGATTTGTTTATTCCCAGCTCGAGGACAAGAGGACTGAAAGCCTTTAGATGGTGTAGGATTATTGAAGTGGACTGGGAAACCAGAAACTGAGACTTTTAGCACGTTTTGGATTGCCTGACTCTGGTTTCCCAATCCAAGACTGGGTAACATAACAGCAAGATATCCCAGGTGTTCCTACACCATGGGGTCCCAACCCAAAGCTCCTGTGGTGTCAATGCCTGAGTTCCCTGTCCACATGGAGGCTTAGCCGGGGCTTGAGCCCCAGACTCTGGAAGGCCAAGGAATGCCTCACTGTGAACAGGAGCAACCTGTTCTGAAAACAAGAGACCAAAACAATTTCCCCTCCATGTGTCTTGGTAGAATAGCAATTAGGGCTGGGCAGGCCTATGTGGTTCGGCTCCTCACAGGGTGTCCTTCTAGAGGTCTTCCGGGGTCTAGAGAACAAGTTGTATGAGGAGAGGCCGAGGGAACTGGACATGTTGAGTTTGGAGAAGAGGAGGCTGAGGGGGGACCTCATTGCCCTCTACAACTACCTGAAGGGAGGTTGTAGAGAGGTGGGTGTTGCCCTCTTCTCCCAATTGAATAATAACAGGACCAGAGGGAATGGTCTGAAGTTGCGGCAGGGGAGGTTTAGATTAGATATTAGGAAGAATTATTTTACTGAGAGAGTGGTCAGGCACTGGAACAGCCTGCCCAGGGAGGTGGTGGAGTTGCCATCCCTGGAGGTATTTAAGAAACGTGTAAATGTGGCTCTTCAGGGCATGCTCTAGTGCCCAAGATTATTGGTTTGTGGACGGGTGTGATGTGGTGGGGTATTACGTGTGTTGTTGGTTTTTTGTTTTTGTTTTTTTGTTTTGGTTTTTTTTATGTGTGGTTGGCTCGAAGATCTCAGAGGTCTCTTCCAACCATGACGATTCTGCAATTCTATGATTCTTTAGGCTCCCATGGAGCTGACAAAACGGACTGCCTCCCCTACCTCCATCAGGTTCATCTTCAGGTGACGCAAGGGTGGGGAGAGTTTATTTGCTGTGGAGTTTGTGTCCTTGTGCCTGGCACAAGCTGCTTCTCATCCATGAATGGCAAAGATCAGCAGCCAATCTTCAAAGAGAAGTGGTGCATGGCTATGATATTAGGGTAAGTTTTTAAATTTTTCATGAGGCCTGTTGACTAAGGCAGCCTCCTAACATTTACATAACCCTCTGCATTTAATGATAGTGACAATTTTCAGCTCAATTTATAAGCAAATTCAGGTTGTTGCCATCCAAGGAAAGAAAAAGAAAAGGAAAAGAAGAAAAGAAAATACATGGATAAATGTAGAAAACCTAAATATATCACATTATTTAGATGTGCTACTGTGAAAGTAACATCACTTCACTAAATATATTTGTAACTTGTCAGTAATGTTAATATTAGACACTCTTTGCCAATGACCAAAAGAAAAGCATTAGCACTTGTACTAATGTCCATGAAGAAAGAGTTTCAGTAACTGAAATTTGGGTAGTACTGACAACTAATATTCTTGTAAAGGTCAATTATTTGTAATTTTTGTGTATTTTCATAAGTTTATTTCAAAGCTTATTAGAAAGTGTTGCATAGGAAATAGTAGTATTGCACAGAAAATACTAGACTGCAGTTATCTTTCACTACATTGACCAACTAAAACGGAATTTTTAAAGAAAAGATGGTTGTCTTTGTCACAAGGGGCAGAGGGCTGAGCTGACCTCCTCCTTTTCCTTCTGGTCACCTGAGCAACTTGTACCAGTGCTGATGGAGTCCACGTAAGGTCAGTGTCAGCATTTCCCCATTGAGATTTAAAGAGAAACCACCCCTGCAGCCCATTCAGCAATATCGACACTACAATAACAATTTTAAGAATGTAGCTCTCATTCAGGCTTTTCAAAGGAGCTGCATCCCCTGTCTCCGATGGTGACAATTTTGCCTGACAAGTAAAGGGTAAAGTAAACATTCCCAAGGTAAAATTCGAAGTATAATTAGCAACAGAATTCAGTACGAAATGCCTGAGGAATCTAGGTAAAGAAACCAGCCATTCAACCACAGTATGGATCAGAATAAAACACAATATCAGAATATCATGTTTGAACCACCGCATACAGATACAAAGAGCAAGTAAATTATACATCACATAAGGCAAATTGTGCAGGGCTGAATCAAGTAACCTGGAAGAAATCCCCATCAAGATATGATACAATATTCTGTCTAAAAACATGATGTAAGCAAGTTTGTTTTAATCTCCGAGCAAACTGGAAGTCAAACTATTCAGACAATCTACCAGAGGTCTAGTTTTACCACAGTCAAGCCCCACGTTGGGTGCCAATAAATCTGTCGTGGTTTTGACCGAACTGACCAACCAGAATGACAGATGGCCCCTCCCTCCTCCCCCTAAGGAAAAGAGAGGAGAGGAAGAGGGGGGGAAAAATTATAAGTTTAGAAAAAGACTAAACTACTTTAATGAAAATATAAACAAATAATGAAATAATAATAATAATAAGAAGAAACGGAAAAAAAAAGAAATATATATATATAAAAAAAAAAGTATACAGTATATACAAAACCTTATCAAGCTCCCAGGAAGATGATCACATCACCAGCAGGCGCAGGGCAAAGTCCCAGGCTGGACTTGGTGATGGACAGGAGCCAGATTCCGGATCTGGAGTCAGGAATGCTCGGACTGGGATCAAAGGCAGACGAACAGACAGGATCCTCCTTGGACATCGGCCATTGAAGGAAGAGAATTGACCCTTTGATTCCTCAGCTTTTATACTGAGCATGATGCGGATGGGATGGAATACGCTGTTGGTCAGTTTTGGGTCACTTGTCCTGTCTGTTCCTCCCTACAGGTGTGACCCCTCTACGCTTTTCCGCTTCTGACCCTCCGATGGGGCAAATAACAAATTTGCCTGACCTTGGTTGTTATAGCAATAAATATAAGCAAGGGCCTCTCTGCATACCATTCCTTGGTATAATCAGGTCTTATCACTGTGAGAGTGAACAGTTTCTGAAAAATATGCTGTTAATTTCAGAGTTTAGTTAGTTAGAAGAGGCCCAGCTAAAAAAGTAAAATTACTGAACTGAAAATTAGTTCTGTTTTACCTCAAACCAGGACAATGGTTTAACCATTGAGAACTTTTCCTTACTATAAAGCAAATATGCTCACTTAGTAAAATTGACAGGTATCCTAAAGCCTTATTTTTTAAATCACTAATAAAACAATGAAGACTATTATCTACCTTTTCTGTGTCTTCCCCCATGACCTTGATCATCATATGAAGCTTGACTTGAGTTTATGTGCATATGCTGAGAACACACTATTGTAAGAAGTGGTATTTAAAAGGTACTTATGAGATTTCTTTAAAAAAAAGATAATGTTCTGAAACATGATTCTTAGGAAATGGTATACATAATATGTTTATGAACAGAAAGAATTTTATCATTACTATTGTTCTGCAGAAGCTAATACTCATTCTATCCCCACAGATTTATTTAAATGTGAAGTGGAAAACACAAGTAATGTGTTTAACCCTCTAAAAATCCCTCTGTTTATTATAATCATGCCAAGAAATTGAGAATATATTTTAGGTACAAGAACTGATTGAGGATGATGAACTAGAAGGCAAATCCAAGCAGAAAATGTCTGGGGATTACTACAGTCCTAGTTATGATTGCCAGCCATGTCTGTAAGTTACAGAGCAATACAAACATGGCACTTCTGTAACTCTGCCAGGTCCAGATGGCCTTATGTGCTGCTTTATCAGCTATTTCTATACATCCATGTCCACAGCTGGGCTCAATGAAACCAGCCTGAGCAACCCAAGTTGTGGTCATGCTGATATTCATGAGCTGGATCCAATTTCTGTCTAGTTCTTCTTGTATGAACAAAATCTAAATCGTGAGTTTCACATGTATGCACCAGGAAAAAAATGGGACAATTTTACATTCATAAGTGGGAACCTTGGAAAATCAACAGCTTTACTTTTCTTGTAGGCATTGTTGAAACGATGGGAAGCTTCCTGAAGTAGGTTATTAAGACAGCTTTGTGGAGCTCTGTAAGAGTCATATTTCAATGACAAATGATGTGGAAGTGAAAAGGACAGAGGTTCTTGTTTGAAAATTGAGTAAATGGCCAGAGGAATCCTAGTTACCTGGAAATAAATCTTGATAATTATCTTGGAAATAGCCTGTGAAGTGCCTATCAGCAGCTTATGATGAATGAGATAGAGAAAAGATAACAAATAATACTTGCAAAAGGAAAGGCGACCTGAAAAACTGCTGAACTTGGAAAAAATACTTGCAGCAAGGTTTTTCGTGCTGGTGCTTATTGGTAGAAAATTAGTCTCTCCATACCACAACTTTGTATTCTCTTTTTCTGACAAGTGCAATTTTTGTTCTCGTTTTTCCTTCCCCTCTCCCACACCCTGCTTCCCCGTTTTTTTATTGCCTTTTTAAAAAGACAGGGGACAACAGGTATGAATTCATTGATAGTTATCTTTTATTCTGTCATTCATGAGCAATCATCAGGAAATCTGTTTCAGAGCCCAGAAGTCTCCAATTGGTTGCTTTCCTCCTTAGCATCCTACACATATTACATATTTGAGGATCTGGCAAGAGAGAAACATATATAGCACCAAAACACCCACTCTACTCCGTATCAGGGTTCCTATTGAACAGACAGAACTGTCTTTGACAAGGTATCCTTCGGTTTCTATAGTGTTAGTGAATGTTTCTGATAAAATTCTCCTACTCATGCAATGAAAATATACTACAGGTATTATGGTTAGGCCAAACAAGAAACTGGTGAAATGTTTTTTCTCTTCTGCTTGGGATTGTACACTTTTCGAGGTCTGCAGGATAAAAATTAATTTGCTAAGTAAATATATCAAGATACAGATATTTTATAGCTGTCTTGGAATATACCTATGAGTAAATTATAATTCAAAACCTGTAGAAACATTAAGAGGTAGGAAAACAAATTGAGAAAGGAAATTGATTTATGAGGACAAGGTAGTGATAGAACTGGAAAAGGATCCACATTTTATTCTTTGTCCAATGCTCATATCACCTGATTTCATTGCTTCAGTAGGTTAATTGCAGAAATGACCATGAGACTCTCTGAATCTTAAATACTGTGGAGTCCTTCATTTGCCTAGGAAATCAATTTTGTTTCTTGGAACCAAGCTGGCATTCAACTGCTTTTCAGTGAAAATACAGTTCCAAGTCTTGAATACAGAATTACTCTACAGCTAAGTGGAATTTTTGCTAAATCATACAGATATCCTTCAAGTGTCAGAGAAACTTTTCATTTTCTGCAGTACAGGAACTATTGTGCAACTGAATCAGTACAGCTTCATTTTTTTACTTACTTATATGATGTATTTAAGAAGGCATAGAGTATACATGCATTTTACTGACTTACGTGTTTTCCTGTCTCTGTGTTCCAGTAAAGTTAGAGAATGTTTAAATCCATCAACAGAGGTCACAGATATGTGTTCCAAGTTCACTTACCTAATGCTTCCAGGGTTGTATAGTCTACAATAGAAGTCAACAATGGAAGATATGTAGAAATTATGTGAGAATATAAGAGAACTTAGGGACAAGATAATGAACCAAGGGAAAAAAAATAATAATTAAGCCATTAATGATGCAATTACATTCATGTGAATATGTTATAATTATGAGAAACATTCTAGGAATTCAACTACCGTTTAATACAATAGCCTGTACCTCATCCGTTATTAAAAAAAATTCTGACCTTAATAATTCTGTCTTGCTAATAGTCATTGGTTTAATACACATTTAAGCTTGTGAATCTCTGAGATGTAAAGCTAGTCATTTTTTGACCCCTGATGACAGAATTTTAAAACATAAATATATAAAAATTACCACTCATTTGAGTGATTGCATGACCTGTATGTTTTGTTGAATGCTTTCCCTGTTTATATTTCTCCTTAAGTATATGTGGTTTTATTTTACACAACACTTAATTTGTTTGTATGACACGAGACATGGATATAAATTTAATTGTGGATTTTAGTATCTTCCTTAAATGGAAATATGAATGAATGCTATAGTGTAATGACATTCTTACAAATATTTAAAAAAAAAAGAAATCTAAAAAGATGTTTCAGAAAACTCCCAAGCATATTTATTACATAGCAGTTATTACACAAGATAACCATGATGTAAGATAACCAATATATAACTACATTATGCTGATCATCTCTTGTTATGCTAGACACATTAAATTGTATTTACCCCCTTAAAATGAAAACATTTAATATCATGTGTGATGTATTCAGCAGCTGGTACGGTGGGGCTTTAAATGCTTAGCAAGCTCAGAGTTCACTGAAAGCCTTATCCTTCACTCGTCCCTACAAATTGACATTGGCAGGCCAGAACAAACAGTTGTGAACTTCTTTAAAAATTCACAACTCCAGTCCTCAGCCATTCTCAGAAGTGCACTTGATGCAATGTGCCATTGCTGACCTTGACTCTGTTTTTCCCTAAGATATGTGCTGCCTGTAATATAGGAGGTTCTAGAAGTATCCTAAAGGTAGATAAACTGAAGGAATAACCAAAGCAGCACATGGTCTCAGTCATGCAACAAGTCATCAAGTTTTGGCAAGTGCTTTTAAGTTTTCTGTCCTCTGTATGACTTTATTTGTTGGTGTTTGCAATGTTTAAGTTAAACTTGTTAGATAACAAATCCTACAGCTTGAAGCAACACACTTTACCCAAGCTGTATAAATCGTATTTACATACCTGGACTGTCTTTATTATCACCGTAGTTTGACCGAAAATTTGCACCATTGGGATTGTAACTGATCTGGGCATCCAGAAATACTAGGAATAGATAGAGAAATATATT
>QJSC01027871.1:48467-68547 GCA_003697955.1 Calidris pygmaea
AGCGTAAACAATATTTCTTTTCATTAATGCACAGCATAAGTTGCCTTTATTCACTTGAGTAAATGTTCACTTGAGTTTGAGAACCAGAGAAAATGATAAAGGTTATTTGATATCCCGTGGCCTGAGAAAACAATAGAAATACCAGTCTTATTGTAGGTACAATCAGGATATGTTCTTACTCTTTCTAAACTGTATGTACACTCCCACCCCCCAACTCCCCTATCTCTTTTATATCAGTCTTTTTTCTGCTGTGCTGCTTAAACTGGTTTCAGCAATCTTCAACTTTAAAACTTAGCATCCCACTACTTCCAGATCACAATTTTGTAATATAATCAGAGTATTATAAATGGGTCTTGTTTCATGCACAACAAATCTCCTTAATCAGCCCATACATCAGTGAAGCCTACATAGCTCGAGTGGTACATGTATCAGAGCCTGAGAACTGCTGTCACAGCAGATATTATGATATAGCTTTCAGATCTCCATTTTTCTTTTTTACTTGTTTATGAAAAAACCATCTTTCAAAAAGGAAAAGGGTTTTTTTAGTTACAGTATTTTTTTGATTACTCCCTGGATGAATGAACTTAAAAACATGGTTTGCTGTATTTTCCTGCATTTTATTACTTTCTGAAAAGGAACAAGTATAATATTTGCATAGAAGTGCATTAGAAATTTTGGATTTCTTTAACCATTCAGGCATTTTTCCTATAGGAATTAAAAATCTTCTTTAAAGACATGAAATTTCATTGCAAGGTACTTGCAGATTATATAGTTTTGGAAAATTTCAGTTACCAGATCCCACGTATTAACAATACTCATATCTGGAACAGAGATCTGTGCAGGGAAGCTGCAAGGCTTGTTGATATGTAGCTCATATCAGAATTTGGATGCAAGCATCTTAAACGAGGTAGGGAAATCAACACTGAAACTACTGCAGAACGAAAATGAGGAAATTTAGATATGAAGAACCATTAATATCGTAATTGTATTTACTTATTGAGAATAAATGCTTTTAAAACAATTATGCACATGTATGACCTATAGCAGAAGGGAGAGAGGAAAAAGCGCATAAAGTTAATAGCTCATATTTACAGGCTCTACTGGAATTTTTAGATTCTTTCAAACAAACACATCTATCCTGCCTGTTAATTTTCCTTCAGTTAATCTGCTTTTTTTTCTCCAACTTAGTATATGAAGGTGGTAAAAAAAATGCTTATAAGAAGATATTTAATATTGAGCATAACTGTCTAGCTGGATTTTGCTGTGACCAATACAATGTGGTAACTTAAATAAAACTTCAAAATTTTGTATAAAACACTTTGGAGTAAAAGCAGTGGTCTTTTGTCTACAAATTGCTGTACAAGATTGAATTTTTAAAAATTTAGTCCTAGATGACCAAAGGAAAAGAAATTTATGGTAGTATTTAAAGAGTTATGAAACAAAACACCAAAAAGTTTTTTTTGACAGCTATTTTTGTAGACATTTCTGGTCTTCACGAATGTAACGTGGTCCATGCAATGGAATAACATCTAGACAGACAGTTTCTTCAGCTTTGATACGGTCTATCAAAAGTCTGGAATGGTTTGGATTTTTTGAGATGTCTTATGGGATCATTTTACAGGCTTTCAGTGCCCCTTTATCTAACATTCTTAGCAATTCTGTATCTTGGAGGGTAACATACTTAAGGATTCTGTATCTATATTTTTTTTATGTGTATGGTAGGAAGGAAATTAAATTGATTGACTTTTGTCTTTTTCTTTATTAATAATGGGAATTTTGCTGTCTTCAGTCCCATTTAAAGAAGAAATAGTTCTGAAATGAAAAAGTAATATATGACATCAATTCACAGAAAAATACGAACTTTGAGTTTTGCGTCATAGATCTATGTTGGGAGTGAGAAATTGTGGAGATGAGCTGCTGAGCGAGAGCTTGGCAGGTGTTCTTGCTGTGATGGGAAGGAAGCCTTGAGAACAGTAAAAAAAAGTCTTTATATGGTATTATTTGTGTGGTATGAAATCTAGTGAGGAAAATAATGGATAATAATGTTTGAATAACATAGGCACATGAACACTTATATATAGCCAATTGTATTGCTCACAATGGCATGTGGACAGGCCCCATAACCTATCTGTGTAGAGAGCACAGCATGTGATCAAAAGAGAGAAACTATATATGCTGTAAAAATAAAACATTAAACGTCTTCGCTTCATCACTTGGTGGAGTCCGTGCCCTTGGTTGCCACAGATCTGCAAAAAAGGTAGTGAATGAGTTAGGATTTATTAATGATTTTAATTTTTTTAAAGCCTAAATATTTATGTCAGTCTTCAAAAATAAGGAAAAAAATCACTACTGAAAAAGTAACAACCATTTAAATAAAGGACAACTTGTATGTAAGAGATACATTTAAATCATTTTGAGTTTACATTTAATCCATTTTTCATATATACTTTGAAATTATAGATAATTCATTGAACATAATGAAAAAGGGCTATAAATTCCCCCATATTTGTTTCTGCAGAAGTCACATTTAACTAGTCAGTTACTGAGAAGAGACATATTGAAATAAGTGCTTAATTTTGCAAAAAAAAAGTAATGGAGAGAGCAACTTTACCATGTTACTATATTTTTAGTGCAGCAGCAGGTGGATTTTGTCCAAATTTATTTTGGATGACATAGTATGCTAGTAGCAGGAAGCTCTATGCCTGAGAAATATTACTTTCCTCATGCATTCCTCTAAGGATGGACCTTTGTGTGTTGTCATTTAACACTTCTGTCTACAATCTCTCTGTTGCAGCATACATGGAAGTAAGCATTGGATGTGTAAATTATTTTCTAACAGTGAAGAGCTGCTTTAATTGATCTGTGAGTAGAAGTACTGACAATCAAAAGATATATTGATTATTATTTCTTTTTAAAGTACATTTTCTTTGTTGGTAACAACAAAATTTTCAGATACTGAGCAGTCTCTTTGTTTTGGCTATTAAATAGAAAGTGGTTCTCTTGTATGTACTTTGTGGTGCATAGCTGACTTGGATTACTTCAAAAGGATGATCAGAACAGGTAAAGGCAGTCTTACGGATCTAAATCTGCAAATATTCCTAACAAACTCAAGCAATCTTAGCATTTCTGCATCTTGCAATTTTATTGCTGTATTATGCAGTCCTTGACCTCTTTTTTTCAGGTCCAGAAAACCTGCATTTATATAAGGATCTGATTTGCATTAAAAATAGAGTTGCCACTGCCTTAGTACTGTGGCAAAAACTCATGAAAGAGTTTCTGAGTGAATTGTTAAAACAAAAACGTGAGCTAAAAGGACTTGTTTGAATTTATTTTAAAATTTCATGTAATTTTAAGCCTAACACATATTTTCAGTAATGCAACCTAACATTTTTAAAACATGGTTGTGAAGAAACCTGTCTTTCCTCTTAACTCAAACTGCAAAGCTGTCTCTGGGTGTGTGAATTGAATTCTGCTTTGATGAAACTAAATGGTACGGTCCAAGAAAACTAGTTTTACTAACAGGATACATGCTGTCTGGAAGGAGCAGGTACTTAGACTACTTTTGCATGTCTTCTTCAAGTCTGGTGGTCCTTGAAGGTACGGGCAAAACACTAATGTCCAGATAAACAGAAATAGAATTCTTTTTACATTTACTCATCTGTAAATAAAATAATTAACCCTAATCTCTTTACAGACAGTGATTAAAGACACAAATTCATAATTTCTACTATCTTGTCAGTACAAGAGGGAAAGGGGGAAGAAGGGGAAGGGGAAGAAAAAATGCTTCCGAGTTAGAATTGCAGAACCTTCACATTCAAAATAGCAATGCAGATTACGTTTCTCAGAAAAAATCAATAAGAAGTAGCATGTGAATGAGTGAAATAAAAGTAAAGGCCTCACTTTATAATAATCCTAGCCAAAACTAAACCCACATTATTTTCCTAACACAATAAAATTCTTCAAGAAATGTGAAAGGTGTTAGGCAAACATTTTCCTGCTCTTATTGCATATACAACTACAATGCAAACAGTAACCAATGAGCCATGAAGGTAATTTTTTTCTAATAGCTTTACACTTAATGGGATTCATATGCAATGATAAATTGAAATACCTCACAAAATCTATGATGCTACTGAGAGCAACTGTAAAATGAAATCCTTGTTTCTGTGAAAAACAGAAACACACAAGCTCTTCCTGTTTCTTAACCTTATATACAATGCAGTTTTTCTATGTACACTTACAGAGAAGCTGGAAAGTTATGCTCTTGAAAGTGATACAATTAGATATGAGGCAAGTCATGACAGAGAACTACTCAACCACTATAGCAGGAGAAAATTTCATAATGCTGAAGGATGGATGGATTTGTCGGTCTGAGCTAAAAAATGCTAGGGCTAATTGAGTATGGTTAGTGTCTTCTATTTGTTGCATGTTACAGGGACTTACTTACTTCTACCTTTATCAATCAGATGTTCAAATGCTCTACATTGTGACAGATATTTTTCTACTTTTTTTTTTTTTTTAAAATAGGTATGCATTTGTTGTTTCTCTTGAGCCATGCTCCATAGCCTGATGTCATGTTTCCAAGTAAGAAGATACTGAGAGGTGGGAAAGAAGTATGTGAAATAACATATAAGCAGATGTCCACTAAAAGTATTGGGCCTTTAAGAAAGAACAGACATATTTCTTGTATGTTAGAATATGAGGTGTATTAAGTGGAGGATGAAAGAACTGAAGAAGTAAGAAAGGAAATAATCTATACTCCCCTTCTGTTCATTTTAGGCACACATACTTGGGTTCATTCACAGGTCTACAAGACAAATTTAAGATTTTTTTAAAGGTGCTTAAAATGTCCAGACACAAATCAGTATAACTTTGATTCTTTCTGAACATTACTTCTAAAGATTTATACTGGCTATAGCACAATACTCATATGTGAGTTCTATATGAAGTTACCATCAGAGATGTGGATGTGGAGAAATGGTTTGGGATGAGGAACTAGGAGACATTCTTGCTGTCATTCCAATATTCTCTCCTGTGCCCTTTCCCTTTCCTGAGGGCTATGAAATAACTGTCTCTTTGTGTCAAACAGAAGTAAGTTAGTTCATGTATATTCAACATCTGGGCTCCTTTCTACTAGTCACAAAAGCTCTTTTTGTTACACAGGGTAAATGCCTGTGTTGAAGAGCAAATATCAGTCATTTCATAGCCTCATATAGCCCATGATGACATACATGTTCATGTACCCACACCTATTATAGGCTGAGGAAAGATTATTGCCATTCAGTAGGTCTAATTCTACTTCAGGTTCAAGTCCTGATAAAGAAAAGAGTCAATCTTAAATATTGATTGGGGGGCAGGAAGGAGTAAATGCAAAAGGTCGGTGTTTTCACTAATCAGTTGCTGGACTATGACGATGTTTTCCATTCAAAATATTTATCTTAGTTATATTGTAGCCAATGACTGGATTGTAATTGCCATGAGCCATCTTACATGGGAGCACTTGGAAGAAATTATGATGACTGAAGTTGGAGTGAGTTTTGCTACCGCATTCATTCTTGACAAATGAATATTTCTTGATGGTTTGAAACCTGTCCCATAGTTTCAAAAGTTTGACTATACCTATAAAGAAAGTAAAGGTTTAGAGTATCCGACTTCCTCTAACATTGTTTATGAAGCTATTTTTTTTTTGCATGTGTAGTTCAGCCCTTCACTCTTGAACAGTTTGGCTAGATAAATTGTTTATCTGTCATTGGTTTTCTAAATTATATTTCAATAAAAGGTTGATCATGGCAGAGAGTGTAATTGCACTGGTGGCAAGCAGTAATAGCATACTTACTATATGAGTTATCACAGGCAATTTAACAATGACTCATGATAACACTATTTTGCCTATTCCATAAAATAGAAGTAGAAAATTTGTATTGGGGAGATAAAAAGAAGATTGTTGCTGATATTCCTTCCATACTTAACTCCTGCTGCACCCTACATACCAGTAAACAGAACCAATTACATTATTATCAGAAAATCTGAGAGGAAAAAATTATGTAGCTTTTATGTACACATTTATAGTACTTTTACAGTAATTTACACAAGATCAAGAAAATTTACACCCTCATATGATATGTTTTATCATTAGTTTGGTAAGATTAAAAAGGTTGCAATCACCTCTGTTTTTCTTGGAGCATTTACTGGGCAAGAGACACTAGTACACAGAAGGCAAGTTCTATTTTCCAGTTAATAAGAAGCCCATTAAGAGCGTGGTATTTAAGCTAGTTAGATAATGATACTTGAACTCTCTAAAGATGAAAACGAAGAGTTTAGTTGTGTTTCTCCAAATACAAGAAAGGGTTTGAGAAGCTACTATCATATATATTTTTTCCCCTCTGGCTACGTGTCCTGGTTTTATTCTTACTCAGAGCAGACAGAAGTCATTACCATCAGGATGATAAATAGTGTGGCAAAATGGTCTTCTGATTGAGATTTATACGAGAGAGACCAGGAGCTCTTCACTCCATCCGGGGATCATTGCACCTCTGCAGTATTGCTACCCGGGAGAGTTAATGCATCTACAGCTGAAAAGAGCAGTAATAATCTTAGCTGTACACTGTGCTAACAATTTGGAAACATCCCAGTGTCCATCTACTTTCCTCTCCTGCTCGATTAGGCACTTGGCTTTAGTGCAGAATTTTATCTCCAGTGCAGGTCAACTGTATCTTACATCAGCAAACAACATTTAAATATTTTCTTGCTGAATCTAATGAAATGCTATCTCATTGTCAGTGTTTAGTACCAGATATAATCACCCTCAGGCCTTTTGTGCATTCAGGTACTGCAGCAAGAGAACTCTTCAGAGCTAGTGCTGCTTCAGCTGTTCCAAAAGCAGCTGTAAGGCTGCTAGTACGGACATAATCCTTAGCATTCACAAGCCTTCAAAGTATCTACCAACAGCTCAATTAGCACTGATTCAGCTGAACTGGTGATAAGACCAATGGGAATTTGTGTGCTGAATGTCTAAAATGTAGACAAAGTTTAGGCTGTCTCAGAGATGTAAATGAATAGAGTGTTAGCAGCACTGACATGGGAGTCAGGTACATGGGTACCTTTTTTTTGCCCTGGGGCAACAGAGCTATTCTGAGAACAATGGGATTCATGTATTCCCCAGGGAAATTTCAGACCTCAGTGAAGAAAGGCTTGTAGACAAGCTGAACTTGTGTCCAACTGGAAAAGAAAAACCACAGAGCCCATCTTTGGAACTGAGAATGTTGATGCAATGAATCCTGCAGCAAGTAATAAAATGGGCTTAAAATGGTTGTGAATTTGGTATTTACTATTGATCTGCGTCCGAGAGCAAATATTCAGAAAGTCACATCAATATTGATATTAAAATATTTTCTAATACTGAGTTTTAATTATGCTTAGTGCTGGGCTATAAACAGAAAATGCTATAATGAGTCATGTAAGCATTATGTTTTTAATTCGTTAGCATGTCTCCTCTTTCTATTATGCTTATGAGAGAAGGATTATACAACTCAGCCAAATAAGCACAGTAGGTATACACAGCTGGTACAGGATTGGGGTAGGATAAAATAACAATCTCAGGCTGACATTGTTGCCTAAATTAAGTTATACACAGAACAGAAAAGGAAGAACTAGAATAGCCTCACGTACAAGAAATGGGTATTTCACAACTCTGTATTTTAGTAGAGATAGTAAGTAATAAGGAGAGTGATGGTGAAAGCATCAAGAAAAAATTGGAAAATTACAGAGTAAAATATATTTTCAGCTTAAAATAAATGTAGACATTTTACTGTTTGCACTTAAGAGTAGCAGAATTATTTTTATTTTTTTGTCTGTTATAGGATCTGAAGAGGGTGTTAGGTTTAGCTGTATCCATATTTTGTATTCACAGCCCAGAAGATCTGGGATAACATATGCCACATTCTTTCCCTGGGTAGTATAGTGACTAAAGTGATTTGATCTCCTTGAAGCATTAAACTGATTTGATTCAGAATATATCCTGAAGTAAACCCTGGGAGCAGTACAATTTCACATTGTCCCTTGTTGTAGTTTTGCAGCTTCATTGAATAACATTTTTCATTTTTGCACATTGCGTTTACCAGGAAACAGGACAAGTAAAGGAAATTATTAGTAGCTACCATTTCCTGTGGTGTTCCTATTCACTGTGATGTCCTTACCCACTAATGGAAACAGCTTATACAAAGCATGCATTTGTTTTTGCAAAGTTGTGTGCATTTTTGAGCACTGCTAATCTTTTCTTTGCAGATACCAGAACAAGCCAGCAATGGAATGGTGGCTAAATTAAAACTAGCAAGACAAAATTGTGAATGTAGCCTGCAATTGAACCTCAGAGTGAACCTTCAGGAGAGGGTTTACTTTTAATCCCTGCAAACAAAACTGTGGAGTTCTTCTTGCAAATGAAATTTTAGAGACTTTGTGTAGCCCTTGCATCCATGACAATTCGTGCACAGCCAGAATCCTGGAACAAATAATCCTTGCAGATATTCTGATTAGGAAGGAAAAGATTGATGATAATGGAATACTTTTTATCAGAAAGTAGAGAAAGCTCTTGTCAAATGAAATTTAAAAAAAGCATGAGGAGGACAGCATTTTTTAGCACAGCATTTAAAAACGTAGTTATAACAGTATTGCTTCTGTCTGTAGAGCTGGTGCAGAATAAATCACTGTATTGTCAATAAAAAAATGAAAGATGCAAATACAGTGAGAGAAAATTCTGAGCTCTACATCAGTAGTTTAGGAAGAAGTCCAAATTAACTCTTCATAAGTAACAGCTGTAACCACTGGGATAGGTTTCACTCTGTACTGCTTTTAGTCTGATTGATATGCTAGCTGGTTGGTTAAGAAGGTGGTTTTTTTTGGAAGGGAAGAGAAACTGTTGCGGATGTAAATATTTATGTGGTTATGATTTAGCAACAGTTCAAAATTTATTAATGATTTGAGGCAGATCAAGAGGTTGAATTTTAGTAGCACTCAATCGTTAACCAATTTAAAGATTTACAAGATGATTTAGCAAAATAATTGAACAGCAACTTAATTACAGATTCAAAAATGACAAGATTCACACTAACTTACTATAAGGCATCCTAAATCAATGAGAAGTCACACACACACCCATACACAAGTTTTTAACCACTAGGATCAAAGATCCTTTTGCATCAGGCAGCTCCAATGAGCTGACAGGTACCCCTTTTTACACACACACAAGACAAATGGACAGAAAGTATTTGGATCCAGTGAAGTATAAGAATACCCACACTTATAAGAGCTAATGTTTGTATTAGAGACACATGGATAGACAGGTGGATGAAAGAGAGACTAGCTTATAGTTAAAAATTCCGATTCTTGAGTTTGGAGTAAATACAGTGAATTGGCATTCCATAGCAGGCAATAACTGAGACTCAAGGGGATTAACTTAACCTGGCCTTTTACTCCTCAAGGTGTCTGCCTGAGCAGCATCCCAACTCAGGGGAGATGTTGGTCACAGACTGCTGCGGTCCAGAAGTGCTCAAAGGGTCTCACTAGAATTGCTACTTATTACTCACTGTAATTGCTACTATTTATAAGGTCTGAGGTAATTGACTTTCATCAGATACTTTTCCACTCCAGCACAACTCAGACAATGAGATATTCTGGTACTTCCCGCTAGTTGACAAGCCCAGAGCTTGCGAGATCTTGAAGTTCTGGTATCACTCTCTCTTTGGGCCATGATCTATATATTGCAGGAGTGATATTACCTTCATTGCTCACAGGTGATAGGATTCACAGGAGCCAGGTACACTAAGGGGTTGCCATAGCGTTTTGGTCCGTTACTCTTCATTTTCTTTCTTTCTTTTATGTTGGACCATTATGTGTCCCAAGTATTAATGGGCTGACATAATGTTCAGGTCCATTGTACTGTTATGTGGCCAGGTGTTGGGGGTGAATTAGCAAAGCACTGAGTGGCATAAAGTGAGGGGAGGGGATGCACCACCACAAACCTGTATCTACCAAACTGAGTGAATCAAATTCAATCTTTTTATCTTTTTTTCATGTCCACTCCTTTTTTCTTGCAATCCCATTTGACAAGGATTGGGTAATCCTCCTGAAATGAACATTTCCATGTTCAAGTACCCTTACCAGTGAGCACAAATGACCAAATTTCGTTCTCATTACTGCCTCCCTTATCATTTGTTGGTCAGGTTTCTGTCTCTGTATGGTTCTTGTGTACGGTTTCCTCATTTTCTCTTCTGCAGTGAAAAGGTCCTTGGCCAGATACCCGTAAGGAAGCAGGCTTCTGCTTCCACATACTCTTACAGTGCTTAAAAGCCAACCAACCCACCAAACACACATCCTATAGAACAGTACAAAATGAAATTAAAGTTGTCTTTATGTTACAGTGTTTTCAGGAGATGTAAAAGACCTGTTTTCCATTCCAGTGGTAACAATTTTACTTAGAACAACTCTGACAGCAAAAAGGGCTTTGAAGGATATTTGAGGTCTAATATTTAGGAAAGCTTTTGCATATCAGAAGGCAAGGTTTACGCTGATGGTGTGGCTTGAGAATAATTTTAATTTCAAATTTTATAAACAAGTGCAGTGGTTGTTGGTTATTGTTTGGTTTATATTTTTGTTTAGTTTTCTTTTTCTTTTTGTTTTTAAAATGAGAAACTTTAAGTCAAATATTTACTTCTTTCTAGTAAAGACTAAAATAATTTCTTAACTCTCTATAATTTACACAGGAAAGGAATACTTAAATATATATTGCTGTAGCGGCTGGTCCCCAGAACTGCTTGTACAGGCTGGGTCTGGGGATTTAAACACAAATAAAAAAAATAATTAGAAACCTGTCAGTAAAAAATGAATATTTTGAAGTCTGGAACATAAAGTTCACCAAGTCAGCCATTTAATATGTGGTTTGGGGTTTTTTGCTACATGCTCTGAAGGTGCTTTCCTTATAATATAGTAGTGTTGCTGGCATTCTGATCACTTTACAGGGGGAGGGGGACAATGAGTAGGAACAGGAAGGATGTGTTCTATCTGAAAAAGTTTTAATATGAAGAAGACTTGATGGTCTTAATACATGTAGGCAAGCCTGTTAGCGTTAATTAGAAAAGCCAAACTACAGCATGGAAGATGGAGAAATGGGCTACTTTTGCTAGCCTCCAGAGATCTTTGGGTGAAAAGACCTCTTTTGAGTAAGGGTTCCTGCCTGTAATCTTCTGTCAGACTAACTGATTTACCCATTCTCTTGAGAAGATGGTGTAGAGCCTGACATGTAAAGGTAATAATTTTTCTATAATTTTTTTAACTTTCTCTAGTTTTCTGAATATTAGGGAATGATTCAGCCATAACCATTGAGTTGAAACATATCCTTTTTCAAGTAAAATACCTCAAAAGCTCGTCACAGTGCATTTGGCACTTTGAGCTTTAGAGTAAATGTCAGATATAATGACTATATATTAAGTATGTGATTTCTTTTTCTGGAAAAATGTCACACATGTTCTTTGAATATTAGCATTTCATAAGTAATGAATGTCCCTGGGCCTGAAAATACTGAGTATCATTTTAGTGTATATAATTAATCCAGCATATGGAATCAGAGAATAATTTTGTTTGAAAGGAACCTCCAGAGTCACCTAGTCCAACCTCCTACTCAGAGTGAATAAAAGACTGCACAAGGCCCTGTCTAGTTCAGTTCTGAGTATTTTTCAAGGATGGAGATTCCACAGCCTCTGAGCAATCACCTTCTATATTCTACCACCCAGTAATGTAGCTAGTTCAGAATGTGGGATGTGTCAAGAAAAATGTACCTAACAAGGTGCATCTTGAAACAGAGATGAAGAAATTGACTTAAGAAATTTCTTGAAGTCTAATTCAGATATTATGAAGATATATTTTTTTAAATGTTGCGGTTGCTAGCTGAGTTGAGGCTAACTCATTGTCTGGATAGCATTCATCATAAGTATAAAGACCTTTTTACAAAAAAATCCCAAACCAAACAATAGACATTTAAAAGCAAAAGGACTTCTTTTAAAATGCCCAAGCTTTAACAGTACTCTAAATAAATAGGCAGTACTGGAATGTTTATTTTTAAGTTTCCCCGTGCCTCTACCCCCTCTCTCCTTTGTCACATTATATTGCAGACTAAATACCCAGGTACATACATTGGAAGAGCTTAATATCAAACCAAAAGATTCACAGACTTCAGCAAGTAAAGCACTGGATATTTTCTATGTTAGCAAAGCTGATTATAAGCTCCTGAGCAGGATGTAAGCATTTTCCTTTAAAAGGCAATTGCATTTTAGGTGTGTTTTGCATGCTGCTTTCTGTTATCTATTGGATGATGCCATCCTCAATAATCCTGTTGTTTGAGTGGCTATGGATTATGTCTGCCAGAAAAAGTCAAGAGTAGACAAAGGGTCTTGTAGTTAGAGACTCTTGCCTGGGAATATGATGATATGAGTATGAGCAAAAAAACTGAGGATTTTTTTTTTTGTATTTATATACATGATAAAAATGTAAACTCTGGGGGTATTTTAGACACTTGCCAAATAAAGCTATGTTAAGAATTGTTTTTGAAATTATTCTCTGTGGATTTAATTCTATCTTTTAACTATTTAGATACTGTGAATTTGGAAGATTTTTTCAGTGATAAAATAGATTAGGCTCTTGTTGGTTGGTATTTAACATGGTTAAAGACTGAAATACAACCTAAAATGAAGGAAGGAAAGACAAATAGAGAGTCATTGTATTTCTACTTTGGTTTATCCTAAAAGGGATAGGTCTCTGGAAGAACTAGAAATCACTCCATGTATGACATCAGTGACACAGAAAAGATGTCGGGTAATCTTGCATAGGAATGTCAGTCTTTAGTACCTTCAAATGCAATATATATCTCTGCAAAGATGTAGTTATTTGCCATAGAGGTCACTGAATATCCACCATTTTTTATGGTTTTGTGGGTTTTTTTCGTTGGGATTTTTTTGTTTGTTTCTTTGTTTAATTTTTAAAGGCTATTCAAAAGAAATTATACTTTGTGGAAATCCAAGTTTTTCAATCTGTGAAATTTTATCAAGAGAACAGTATTTCCTTCAATTTACCACTGTAAACATTTAGGGGATGGGAAAAGGGCAACAAACTAGTAAAACTAGGATTATCTGTGTTCTTTTTTAACAGAATACATGCCAAAGGGAAAATTAGAATTGTTTTAAAGGTCAGACTATAGCTTGTTCATCATTCTTCTTCCTTATTTCTTTTTCCCAGTCACAGCGTAATCACTGTGACAACTTGAAATAAAATAAAAGTCCAAAATTATTGTATTTGCCAGCAGGTGGCACTATGCAGTAAGGCAGTATCATGGCTTGGAAACTTCAATGCAATGGTTTTCTTCTGGTCTTTTGTTTTACTTTAAATCATAAGTTTCCATGAAGTTATGCAAAATATATAATCTAAATGGATGTAAAAATGTAAAGATTAATTCATTAAAATCAAGAGTCAGAAAGGACAAACTGAAATTTTTGTTAATAGATTGATGCTAATCAGCATTTTATTAACATCTCCATCTGTCAACATTTTTCTTTTTGATAAGATATAAAAAAATATACTTTAAAATTGGGTGTACATTGCTGAAGATAATCTATGACAGCAACGTTGTCTCATAGCTTTAAGACAATTCTAAACTTGTATTCATACTGGAGGCAAGAATTTATATTATATCAAATTTATCAACAAAAAAGTAACTACACCAAAAATCATCTACTGAGGGATGCTTTATATAAAGAATCTCTTAGTGCTAACCAGTTCCTGATGTGGGTATCCAGACATCCACAGAATGGCTGAAGTTGGAAGGCAACTCTGGTGATCATCTTATTCAACCCTCTTGCTTAAAGCTAGAGCAAGCTGCTCAGGGCTGTTTCTGGCTGGATTCTGTATGTCTCCAAGGACAGAGACAGAGACTCCACAACCTCCCGAGTCAGACTGTCCCAATGTTTGATCACGTTCACTGTAAAAGAGCTATGCTTAAATGGAATCACCTGAATTTCAATTTGTGCCCATTTTCTCTTGTCCTGGCTCTGAGCAACACTGAGGAGGTCTACCCCTGTCTTCTTAACCCTGTTTTTCTTCCCCATCAGGTATATATATTATTATATTTCCCCTTTGAGCTTTCACTTCTCCAGGCTGAAGTGGCAATTCTCTCAAGCTCTTCTTCTATGCCACATGGTCCAGGCCTTTAATCACAGCCCTCTGCTGGACTCACTCCATTATATCCATGTCTGTCTTGTGCTGGAGAGCCTCAGACAGGGCCCAGTACTCCAAACTGAGCAGAGGGGAAGGACCACCTCCATTGACCTGTTGATGTTGAATTTCCTAATGCGGTCGAGGAGGCTGCTGGACTTTTATGACAGAAGTGTATATTACTAGCTCATGGACAACTTGGTGTTCATGAAGATCTCCACACTCTTCTCTACCAAGCTGCCTTTTTTCTGCTAAGCCTGCAGCCTATATTTGTGCCTGATGTTATTTGTTTCCCATCTTCAAGACTGCAAGATATGCCATTTCCCTTTGTTGACCATTGTGAAGTTCATCTCTGTCTATTTCTCACATATATGTAGGTCCCTTTGAATGGCAGCACAACTATATGGTGTATCAACCACTCCTCCCAGATATATACTATATGTACACTTGTGGAGGGTGTGCTCTCTCCCATTGTACAAGTAACTAATGAAGATGTTAAACAGTATTGGCTACAATATTGAAGTCTAAGTACACTATTATTTACTGAACTCTTTCTGTTCTCAGTGCTGACCCACAATCCTTTGAACTAGCAGTTCAGCTAATTTTCAGGCTTGTTAGGCTTGACTTCCCCTTCACATATCCATGCTGACTACTCATCATTATCTTCTTGTCCTTCATACGTTTGTAAATTATTTCAGGGATTACTTGCTCCATCACTTTCGCAGGAATCAAGGTGGGGCTCACTGGGCTGTAACTCCATGCATCTTCCTTCTTGTCCTTCCTAAAGATAGGAGTGACATTTGCTATCTTTAATCCTTAGGCACCAGCCCAGTCACAATGTTTCAAAGACAATTGACAGTGGCCTCACAATAACCTTGGACAGTTTTCTTGGTGCTTGCAGGTCCCATGGACTTGTATAAATCCAATTTGTTAATATGTTGTCTAATCTGAGAACAAAATCTTTAATCCTTCTCCACTGATTGTCTTCTTTGCTCCAGATTTTTCCAGGGATCTCAGGGTCATGGGTTTCTTGAAGTTTAGTTTTGCAAGTAAAGACTGAGGCAAAGGAGTCATTGAGCAGTCTGGCCTTTTCCATGTCCTTTGTCACCCTGCCCCATTCAGCAGCAGGTTTCCATTTTCCCTAGTGTCCCCTTCTTGATCATACACTTGTAAAAACCTTTCTTGTTGCCCTTAATGTTCCTCACTAGATTCAGTACCAGGCAGGATTTGGCTTTCCCAAAGCCATCCATGCATGGTCAGACAGGTTATCATTATTCTTCTTGGACCACCTGTCCCTACTTTTACATTTGGTATACTTCCTTTTTATGTTTGAGTTTTGTTAGGAGATGCTTGCTCATCCATGCAGGTCTCCTGTCAACTTTACTTGATTTCCAGCAAATTGGGATGAACAATTCCTGAGTTTAGAGGAAGTAATCCTTGAAAATCCATGAGCTCTCCTCAATGCCTCTTCTCTCCAGGCCCATAACCCATGGGACTCTTACAAGCACATCCTTGAAGAGGCCAAAGTACTTTCACCTGAAATACAGGGTTGTGTTCCTACTGTTTCCTTCTTCTCTTTTCTTGCTATCCCAAACTACAACATCTTATCATTGCTGCAGCCAAAACTGCCCTGACTCTCATATTCCTGACCAATTCTTCCTTATCGGCAAGTAAGAAGCACAGCAAAGCATGTCCTCTCATTGCCTCCTGATCACCTGTGTCAAGTGTTCCTAATGATAAAATACCATTGCCATTAATGGATAATTCACTATTCATTCAGTGTGATTTTTCTTGACTATCCTTGTGCTTTTTGAAAACTAATGAGAATGCTCTGTGCTGTTTGGTGCAATGAAGCACGGAAACTACTAGAAACAGATTGATGAACTTGTGAAATGAACTGTCAAGTAATTTTTACTTGTGAGTGCCCTGAACAGAAGGTTTTTCCATCTACATATTGGATGACCTTTGCCAATGCTTGCTTAGTCTGGAGTTGTCTTTGCTTCTTCAGTTCTCTCCAGGGCTGGAGGACTAGTACAAGTACCACAACTGGCTAGTATGAATCTGCTGGTGACCACAAATTTCCTTTGTCACTCTTAATCCTGAGTTTTATACAATGAAATCCCATCTTCCCTGAAAACTTTAAAGAATTTTTTGCATCCCTTGAAAATTCCTTAAAATTACTAACTTAATATGTCAGATATTTTTACAAACTGGGCAATTTGCCATGGTCTGCAAACATCCTTATTTGGCAAAAAGCTTATGCTACTTGTTTTTGATACTTTCACCAATGGCAAGACAACACAGATGTATTCAGGCTTGAGTCAATTGGTCTTGAAACCAGTAGAAGAATATAACTAGAACAGTATAAAGGAATGGGTGTCATCAATGAAAAGATAGTTCACTCCATTATAGTGTATGCTACACCATCACTAAGTAGCTGCCCTCCATACAGATAAATTAAGCCTCACTGGATATAGTAAACCATAGTGAAGATGATTCCAACATTTGTATTTGTGATTGTTAACTTGATATAGAACATTATAAGTGTTTCCCAACACAGCAGCCTTCAGTTTATGTTACTAAGAAATTAAAAAAAAATAAATTAGTCTACAGGTTCTCAAGCAGCTTTTTCA
This sequence comes from Calidris pygmaea, assembly GCA_003697955.1. Lineage (NCBI taxonomy): Eukaryota > Metazoa > Chordata > Aves > Charadriiformes > Scolopacidae > Calidris > Calidris pygmaea. The sequence goes on from QJSC01027871.1 coordinate 65,354, forward strand.
ATTTTCTATTTTTTTTTCCTTCTCTCTTCTGCCTTCTCTCTTCTATGTCTCTACACTTTGACAGTCATAATGATTTTTGAAAACGTATTTGATATATTCTGAGATAGAGACCTAAACTAACAACATTGAGATCACATAACGCTTTCAAATGGTCATTACTAATCTGCTGGAACAATTCATATACTGAATAAATTAAATTTTTAAAGCTTATTCCCATGACAAAATATACTAGGTCAATTCATTTAATTGCAGTTTTAATTAAGACTTTGCCTGAACCTGCCCGGGGGATAATATCAAAAATTTGACCTACAAAGATTTTAATGAGTGAAAAGTAGGGACGTCACAAAACACCTTGGCAGTAAACAAGTAGAAATAGTTCAGACTCCTTACCTTAGACAAAGCTAAAATTTTTGAATAGGGGAGAAAGTCAGAAAATGAAACTGCATTAATTATGTATTCTTCAGTGTGAAAATCAAGCATTTTTGCAACAGTTTAAAGAAAAGAGAAAAGCTATCAGTCTTAAAGATTAAATAGTCTGAGTATGCATGCTGTATTATAATAAAATTAACATTCTGGGGTGTCAATTCTGTCTGAAGTTCCTCCTTTGATCCTTACTTTACAAGAGAACTGTATCTCAGAAGTATTCTTTCTGATTTAACATCTCCTTTTTAGTTTAACATTCCCCTATTAAATTTAGAAAACCTTTGTATTCATTTCAATTTTCAGCTCTGTAAGAGGACACCATTATTTATGTTGAAAACACTGTGGATACATACTTTCCTTTGCTTGCAATTACTTGAACACCACCTTTTTCAGAAGAAAAGCTCCTGCTGACTGTCAGCTGCAGTGACACAAGCACATGTCGCCTGGTGTGCCACACCAAGCTGTTTCTGCTGCATCGTCACAGATATCATTAGCTGGAAGAAAGACCTCATATGAGCACCATTTAGAGCTATGGTCAAACATTCTTAGTTATAAAAGTTATTAAGCTTTAATTAATTTTATAATTCATGCTTGTTTCTTTTTCTGAGAGTATATATTTTATTTGTCCCTGCAAAATAGGGACATTTGTCCTCCTGCATAAATGTAACTCCATTATCCTCTTATTTTCTCCTTTGGAAATTAAAAAAAAAGCATGGGCTGGGGTGGGGTGTCAAGTGTGGAGATGATGAGGGCATCTGCTTCCCCTCTGTTTTACGTCTTTAGGTGTTTCATTGAAAAAGTATCAAATTCATGTTGTATAATGTCATGTTTACAGACAACAAACTGGGCCCTTCCATGCCACTTACCTGCAATTACATCTGCCTCTTCTTTTTTGCCTAGATGTAAAGCCTTATTCATTCAAGCCAGTGCAGCCATGGAAACAATTTACTAGGACAAAATTTCTGTGAGGAATTCATCCTTAGATGACATAATTGCTATATTAGGCTCTATTAGAGAAGTAACTTTTGACTGTTCTGAAGCCAGAGTCAGAACATTAAATTGTTGCTTATTTAAGCAGGTTTTGGATGATATTTTATATGAGTGATTATACTGTACGCAGAGCACCACTTCTTTCCCTTTTTGATATCCCTGGTCTGAAAGAATGGCTGGCGTGTGAGCAAAATGGTGATCAAAACAAAATGCACATCGTTCTTTATACAAGAAAATTTCATGGAGAAAGAGGAGAAAATAACTGAATGTTGTAACCAAAACATGAATATAAATGCCTTTTGCTGATCTCAGTTGATCCAGGCTAGTGCTTACTGTTAGCTGAAGTACGTTTGCTATGCTATTTATTTAAAGCAGCATTGCCAGACAGGAGACTAGATGCTTGCAATCAATCAATCAATCAGCTGGACAGTTCAGTGTATGACCTCATTTTGTAGTAATATTTTGATATCTGGTCATGAGTGCTTCCAGGAATACTGGAGAATGCCATAAATTTGTGAATGCAAATAAACACATTAGCATAAACTTTCCTGCAAGAAAGGATTTCACCTTATGTGAAAATAAAAAAATTACTCTGAATATTGTAAGTATAAAGGGCAGAGAGGAACCAGGACAATAACTCGGTTTGTCTCCTTTCACAATAGAGTGTTAAAATTCTATTCCAAAACAGAAGTACCGTTGGCATCTGAATACTCAGTTAATAAAGACCATCATTCTTTGTGAAAAATTTTGTTTGTTTTTGCTATGTTTTGTAAACTAACATGTGAAAAGAATGAAGGAACTGCATTTTGTATCAAAAGAGTACCTGGATTCTAACTAGATTAATTACACGGTAGGCTGTCGGTTTTATTTCCTATGAATCAAGGTTTTGAGATTGCCATAGAGAAAGCAACGAGAAAATGGGCCCTTTAGGCCAGTACCACAGACAACAGATTATGAAGTACACTGAAGTAGAAGATATGACAGCTCATTTTAAAACCATTATATATACTTAACTTTTGTGACCTTGATAATTTATGCCATTGTTTCCAACTTCCTTTTTCTGTGCAAAGGTGCTGTGAGGATTGTGATTTGTATCATTGCTGAGTGTCACCTGAGAGAAAAATTGCAAACTCTCTTGGTGTTACAAGAGAGTACTTGCAAAGGGGAAAGAATCATTGTATCTTAGATGAAGGAGCAGGATTCATAAATCCCATGGGTACAACTAAAAAAGAATACAGGAAAAGAACTGAAATATGTGGGAGAAAGTAAGAAAGGCGATATTACTCTGCTAAAATTTTAGATGTGTAGCTAAAATGGATCCTGATTTAGTTCAATGAAGTACATGATCTCTAGAGGCCAATCTTTGCATTTCTACAAGCATTATGAGATGCATTTGTATTATGATAAAAATATTTAAATTGTCAATATATAAATGGAACTCCCATCGTACTGTGTTGAAACAAACAATAAGAAAATAGAGCAATGTGGATATCTGTCAACACATAATGATTTGTTCTAATTGTATGAAATGCATACAAGAATAAAAATCTAATACTGACTGAAATTTTGACACTAAATATTGGGTGATGACATAAAAATTACTGTGGTTTTGTACTAATCAAGAAAAAGCTTCACAGTTTCCTAAGTAAGAAGAAGTTGGATGTAGAAATGAAGCAAACTGATGTTTGACTGCAGTGAATTATCAGTGGAGAGCTTTTAGATCTTAAGGAGGAAATCATTTGCTTTTTTTTTTTTGCAGGGGGGAGGATTTCCAAACAGTA
>QJSC01027871.1:68647-85625 GCA_003697955.1 Calidris pygmaea
AAATACAATACCCCCCCCCCCCCATCACACTCACTTACAAACCAATAATCTCGGGCCCTAGAGCATGCCCTGAAGAGCCACGTCTACACATTTCTTAAATACCTCCAGGGATGGTGATTCAGCCACCTCCCTGGGCAGGCTGTTCCATGCCTGACCACCCTCTCAGTAAAGTAATTCTTCCTAATATCTAATCTAAACCTCCCTTGCTGCAACTTTAGACCATTTCCTCTGGTCCTATCATTATTCCCTTGGGAGAAGGGACCAACACCCACCTCTCTCCACCCTTCTCTCAGGTAGTTGTGGAGGGCATTGAGATCTCCCCTCAGCCTCCTCTTCTCCAAACTAAACATGCCCAGTTCCCTCAGCCTCTCCTCGTATGACTTGTTCTCTAGACCCCTCACCAGCTTGGTGGCTCTCCTCTGGACCCACTCCAGCAGCTCAATGTCCTTCCTGTAGTGAGGGGCCCAGAACTGAACACAGTAGTCGAGGTAAGGCCTCACCAGTGCCGAGTACAGGGGCACGACGACTTCCTTACTCCTGCTGGCCAAACTATTCCTGATACAGGCCAGGATGCCGTTGGCATTCTTGGCCACCCGGGCACACTGCTGGCTTACATGACATTCTATGTGTAGGTCTGGAAGTTTTTGGACATACATGAATAACCTTGGGCTGCTGAGGTAGTGTGGGTGGAGCCAGCACCACCAGCAGCAGATTTAAATGAGGTACCAGAGTGCAGTGACCCAGTCACTGCACACCACTGAGCAAACAAGGAACAGGTGGGCATCACTTGGGATCACCACAAGGGAGTCTGCACTGGAGAGGGCTGAAGGACTAGCAACTTGACCACAGAATAGCGAAGGTATCCACATGGAAGAGGACCATGGTGTCTGTGTGCTCTGCATTCACTATTTCTGATGCAGCTTCCCAGACAGAGCTCCTGTGGGAGCATGCTGCCACTCAGACATTGGGCTGCAGGGTGTGCTCTGCTCTTATGCTGGTGTCAGATGGCATTGGTGGGCACACCTGTGGGAGATGGGCCCAGCTAGAAGAGCTCCTCCAATGGAGCTCAGGGAAGAGGTAAGTAAGCTGAGGAAAATCAGGGAATTTGAGAGGGAGAAGGACTGCCAGAGTTGCACCCTGCTTCCCATAACAGAAACCAAGCAGGCAGCAGAGCCCCTCCTACAGAGCACTCCCTGTTCTCTCTCTGCCAGGCTGAACAAGGTGACTTAGAGGATAGGGGGCTGTGGGAACAAGTTCCTGCCTGATGAAGCAGGCGTGTCTCGCCAGTAACTCCCCCACCTCTCCACCCTTAAAAAACAAATATGAGGCTCTGCAAAGGGAACCCAACCACAATGAGAAGGACAATTCAAATGTCTATGGAGATGTTGCCAGGGTGAAGTCATACTAAACCCAGCATCAAAGCATCCTCAGTTCAAAAAAAAAAACAACGGGTCATTGTTGTAGGTGACTCCATCCCGAAGGGAGCAGAAGGCCCAATATGCAGACCTGACCTACTTCTCAGGGAGGTCTGCTGCCTCCCTGGGGCCCAGGTTAAAGACATAAAAAGAAAACTTCCCTCACTGGCAAGCCTCTCAGATTATTACGCTTTATTGATTTTTCGGGCAGGCAGAGACAAGCTGTTAATGCCCAGATTAAGTGGTTTTACACTAATGCATGGATAACAAACAGGAGGAGCTGGAAGCCATTGCGCAGCAGGAAAGCTACAATGGAGTTGCCATCATGGAAACATGGTGTGATGACTCACATGACTGGAGTGCTGCAATGGATGGCTACAAACTCTCTCAGAAGGGACAGGCAAGGAAAGAGAGGAGGAGGGGTGGCCCTCTATGTTAGGGAGGGTTACAAATTCCAAGAACTAATTGAGGGTAATAGTAGGGTAGAGTACCTATGGGTAAGAATCAGGCAGAGGGCCAGCAAGGCTGATATCATGGTGGGAGTCTGTTACAGACCGCCCAACCAGAATGTAGAGGTAGATGGAAAATTCTATAAGCAGCTGGGAGAGGTCTCAAAATCGCTTGCCCTTGTCCTGGTGGGAGACTTCAACCTACCAGACATCAGCTGGGCACAAAATACAGCTGAAGGAGAGCAGTCTAGGAGGTTCCTGGAGTATGTTGGGCATAACCTCCTGACATAACTGGTAAGGGAGCCCACTAGGGAAGGAATCCTGCTCGATCTGCTGTTTGTAAATAGAGGACTTGTTGGGGATGTGATGGTTGGAGGCCATCTTGGGCACAGTGACCAAGAAATGATAGAGTTCTCAATTCTCAGAGAAACAAGGAGGGGAGTCAGAATGACTGTCACCATGGACTTCTGGAGGGCAGACTTTGGTCTTTTCAAGAGCCTACTTGACAGAGACCCTTGGGAGGCAGTCCTGAAGGGCAAAGGAGTCCAGGAAGGCTGGATGTTTTTCAAGGAGGAAGTCTTAAAAGCGCAGGAGCAGGCCATCCCTGTGCGCTGTAAAACAAGGTGTCTGGGCAAAAGACCAGCCTGGCTGAACAAAGAGATATGGTCACAACATAAGGAAAAAAAGAAGAGATTATGGCCTTTGGAAAAAGGGCCAGACCACTCAGGAAGATTACAAAGGTGTTGCAAGGCTATGTAGGGAAAAGATTAAAAAGGTCAAAGACTAGTTAAAACTTAACCTGGCCTTGGATGTTAAAAACAAGAAGGTTGAGGTACTTATTGCCTTCTTTGTCTCAGTCTTTAGTAGTAGAGTCTGTTGTTCCATGAGTACCCAGACCTCTGAGGTAGCAGATAGGGGTGGGGAGCAGAATGAAGCCCCTGTAATCCAAAGGGAGGTGGTGAGGGACCTGCTCCAGCACCTAGATATAAACAAGTCTATGGGACCAGATGGTATCCACCCAAGGGTACTGAGGGAGCTGGCAGAAGTGCTCACTGAGCTGCTTTCCGTCAGTTACCTGCACTTCTGGCAAACCGGGGAGGTCCCAGCTGACTAGCATCTAGCAAATGTGATACCCATCCACAAGAAGGGTTGGAAGGATGATCTGGGGAACTACAGGCCTGTCAGTCTGACCTCAGTGCCTGGGAGGGTCATGGAACAGATCATCCTGAGTGCCACTATGTGGTGCATGAAGGACGCCCAGGTGATCAGGCCCAGACAGCATGAGTACATGAGAGGCAGGTCCTGCATGACAAACCGGATCTTCTTCTATGGCAAAATGATGTGCCTGGTAGATGAGGGAAAGGCTGTGGATGTTGTTTACCTGGATTTAAGTAAAGTCTTTGATACAGTCTCCCACAGTATCCTCCTGGAGAAACTGGCTGCCCACAGCTTAGATGCGAGTACTCTCTGCTGGTTTAAAAACTGGCTGGAGGGCCGGGCCCAGAGAGTGGTGGTGAATGGAGTGAAATCCGGTTGGCAGCCAGTCATGAGTGGTGTCCCCCAGGGCTCGGTACTGGGGCCAGTTCTCTTTAACATCTTTATCAACGATCTGGGTGAGGGGATCGAGTGCACCCTCAGTAAGTTCACAGACGACACCAAGTTGGGTGGGAGTGTCAACCCGCTAGAGGGTAGAAAGGCTTTGCAGGGGATCTGGACAGGCTGGATCAATGGGCTGAGACCAATGGCATGAGGTTCAGGAAGGCCAAGTGCCGGGTCCTTCACTTGGGTCACAACAACCCCATGCAGCGCTACAGGCCTGGGGAAGAGTGGCTGGAGAGCTGCTGGCAGGAAAGGACCTGGGGGTGTTGGCCGACAGCCAGTTGAACATGAGCCAGCAGTGTGCCCAGGTGGCCAAGAAGGCCAACAGTAGCCTGGCCTGTATCAGGAACAGTGTGGTGAGTAGGACTCGAGAGATGATCGTCCCCCTGTACTTGGCACTGGTGAGGTCCCACCTTGAGTACTGTGTCCAGTTTTGAGCCCCTTACCACAAGAAAGACATTGAGGTGCTAGAGTGGGTCCAGAGAAGGGCAATGAAGCTGGTGAGGGGTCTCATGAGGAGAGGCTGAGGGAGCTGGTGTTGTTCAGCCTAGAGATAAGGAGGCTGAGAGGAGACCTCATGGCTCTCTACAACTACCTGAAAGGAGGGTGCAGAGAGACAGGGGTTGGTCTCTTCTTCCACGTCACAGGTGATAGGACTAGAGGAAATGGCCTCAAGTTGCGCCAGGGGAGTTTCAGGCTGGATATAGGAAAAATTTTTACACTGAACTGGTAAGGAATGGAATGGGCTGCCCAGGGAAGTAGTTGAGACACCATCCCTGGAGATATTCATAAGATGGGTTGACATAGTGTTAAGTGATGGGCTCTTTTTTATCAGAGTTAGGTTGATGGTTGGACTAGATGATCTTAAGGGTCCCTTCCAACCTGGACAATTCTATGATTCTATTCTAACCTCCACTGCTAATGTATTTCTCATCTCTAACCTTAATTCAAGGAAGTCAACCAAAATATTGTTCAATCTTCTACCTTAAAGTGATGAAAAATGCCTTTTGATAATACTTTTCCTGACACAAACTACTTTCTTCTCTTCACTGTCATGCCAAACTTGCATGTTAGGATCAAGTTCCTGCATAGTCGACTTTCTTGTACAAGAGAGGATAGTTAATGGTTGGTCGTATGTTAGGCACAAGACAAGCCTGATAATAGACAAACTGGTTTTAAGGAAAACAAAACGTGAAGTGAAACTTAATTACTGCAAAAATTAGACTGGATAAAGATCCTCAAATTTGCTACTTCTTCTAGCAGCGTCCATTCTTTGATAATCTTTTATGATCGATGAAATTCAATGGTTTCAGTTAGCTTTCATCAACTCCCCTTGTTTTTCCATAGTGATCTAAGGACTGATTGGAAAAAATCTTAGTTTTTCAATGCAGTTTCCCCTCCTCTAATTATTCTCTTTTTTTTGTCTTGTTTCTCTCCTGTTTTGGATTTCTTTCTAGTCAACTGCAGCTCCTTAGACTACATCTGCAATGAAATCCAGAGGTGTCATTGCAGCACATGTATCCATAACTGAGCTAACTTTAACCTTACTAGTTTATTTAATGATAGAAATAAAATCACTGGTTATGTATTCAATAGTGGATGTCCTTGCAACTGCAGTACCACTTCTGTGAGCAGTCGGGTAGATTACAGCTGTATTAGGTATATCTACCTGTGCTGCAATCACAACTTTGGCAGCAGCATAGGTATAACAATAGTTTATAGAGATGTAACTCAACAAATAGACAATTCATAAGGTATAAGAAAGTTAAGGATTAACTTCTGAAATATTTTGTAATCTGCATGAGAGTAGGTACTGTCAAAGAAAATCAATAGCTTATTGCAGGTAAATGAAAGCAAAGTTATAAAAACAAGGGATAGAAATTAGACAAATAGAATGGAAACCTGATTCCACTGTCACTGTACTCATGAAGGTCTAATAAAGAAATATCAAAATATTGAAAGTTGACCTGTAAAGAGTAGGATTTCTATATATAGAGAAATTAACTTTGTCCAGTAATGTTACTAATTATTTTTATTGCAAAATAAGGGTGATATGTTCAGACAATACAGGCAGGCATTGTTTAAGGTACTTTATGCAAGAGTGTGTGCACATATGTACTTATATATTACAAGAAAAAGTTGTTATCCCAGGAAGCTTTTGGTAGACTTCCAACAAAGTCTACCATGGACAAATACAAATGGGGAAAAAGACAGCAATGTGAAATGGAAGCACAAAGACTTTTGCTCTATGGTTTAGTTTTCTTTATTGTACCATTGACTGTACAGTGCCCTAGTTTTCTGGACATTGTTGTTCACTAAAATATATAAAACATGCTGGGAATTCCTGGGTGTTCTGGTACTGGAATGCGTAGTATGTGTATTCTAATTCAGAGTCCAGATCATTCTGAAGGAAAAAAAATGAAAAACTAAACTGAACAGATAAAATATAAGCTTGATTGAATCTACATGTACAAATTACTCTTGCTTTGATAGAAGGAACATAAATATACCCTTCTAATGTTTCTTAGGCCCTTCTTCCAGAAGCTCTTGAGGCTTTCTTTCTGAAGTGACATTGCAATTTCCAGGACTTAGAGGCTAGAAATTTTTGCTACAGCAGCTTAAACATTTATTTTCATAGAAATCTCTACTGAGTATTAAAATAGTGTGAATTAAATGTTTCTTTAGCTACTTTATTAACAAAGCATGATATTTCAAGTATTTCAGTTTATATATGTTTTCTTTGTTTTCTATATGTAAGAATGTTACTGAGGTGGCATAGTAATAATGGTGTGACAATGTGGCAGGAATGACTTTTGAGTTCTTTAAGAAGATATTTAAAACTTGACAATACACAAATGAACTGAGAGTGCATGTGTTGTGATTTAACCCCAGCTGGCAGCTACAACCACACAGCTGCTTGCTCACACCTCCTTCCCCTGCAAGAGGTGTAGAGAGAAGAGGGAGAAAAGGAGGGGAAAGGGCAAAAACAACTCATGAGATAAAGACAGCTTAATAGAACAGTACCAGAAAATTATAATAATGACACAAGTCACTCTCATCTCCTGGTGAATTGGCATCATCCCGAGCTGCGATTATGAGTAAACAACTCCCCCCACCCCCTGCTAAGTAGTTGTTCTATTTTATACTTTCAAGTTATGAACATCAGGGTTTAGACATTTAAAGCATGATTTCAAGAAGCTGAAAAGTATGAAAAATTTTCAAATGTTCAATTATCAAATGTTTTATATGTAGTGCAGGTAACAGATTATTAATGATTCAGCAGAAATTATGTAGAAAACAGCATTAAGGAAGGTGCTGGATATGACAGGTTTAGCAGATGCATCTGACTGATCTATAATATTCATCTGAAAAAGATTAGAGAAATTTAGAAACTGGCTCATTGGTGTTAAAAAATTTAAATGGCCCTTACAGTACAAAACCATTCATTCATGGCTTTGTAAAATTACTAATTTTTTAAATTTCATTTCTAGTTTTATTTCCAGTTTCATTTAAATTCTAGTGCTAAGTAATGTCTTTGTGTCTCTGGTTCATATATATCCCACTATAGAATATGACCACTACAAAAGCAGAATTATATGACAAGTGATGTTAAAGGTAACCTCTAGTTTGACTTAAAAGTGTAGCATTTTTAGGCTTTATGTGGAGGGAGAAGAATTCTGATTTTGTTCTCAGATATTCAGACCTGAAGACTTGGATGGCTCACTTCCTTAGTAAAAACATTTTGTACTTCAACATTGTGGACACTCAGACTACTTAAGAGAGATTTACCACTGGAACAGACTCATAACAGGTCCTGCAATGCAGATTCAGCAAGGAGAAGCACTATATGGAAGGAAGATGGTAAATATAAAAACCCACTTGCTTCACTATAAAATAGTGCTTGCTTTCACCTGAAAATAAATCTACATTCAGGTGTACTAGACTTTAAGTGTGACTGCTATCTGAATGTGGCTGCTCAGTAGTGTCTTATTTTTAAAGTTGAGATTCAGTTAATATGCTTTAAAGGGTTTTTATATTTCTGAGTTTGTCTGGACATACCTTATTACTCTCTGGCCTATTAGAACCCTAAAGAACTTTGCACCAAATGCACCTCAGATCTATAGATAGTGTCATCACAAAGTTAGTGCCTCACCTAATGATAGCAAGTTTTCTTGAAGAGTTCCTCCATTTATGCTGGGGGTTTAAGATTAAGTCAACATTACTTGTCTTCAAGAATTCAAAGAACCAGTGGTAGTTATATAATTGTTTATGGAGGGAGAGAACAATTCAGCGAATCCAAGGCTAAGAAACAGAAGTATATTTAATCAGAAGTTCTGTATTTTACTAACACAGTTTCTTAACAAAAGAAGTATCCCATTGATATTGAATTCAAATATTAGACCATACACACTAGCTATAAGCACTATCTGTCACTATGAGAATCCTTCTGAACAACTCAAAAAGAGGTGTCAAATGTTCTCTTATTAATAGTTAATCAACTTAGGAACGTGGTGAGTGTGCCTGGTTTTAGAGATCTCTTTTTTATGTATTATTTTGTAAAATTTGTTTTTCCTTTCACATATCTCAAATTACCAGTTAAAAGAAATTAGAAAACACCAATGATTTTGAGACTGCAGCAGTACTTCAGGATGTGTTAGTATTGTTAAATGAATGATAAATTATTGCAGTAACACTCACAGCAATGTAGAGTTTAGCGTCACAGCATTTAAAATGTGATAACTGCTGATTTCCAAGAGTTAACATAGTCAATCAGACAATCTCTGCGCAATTCCTTGTAGTTACTGGTGGGTTTTTGCAAGATAGGTCACAGGCAGAAATTTGAAGGGGTAAGAACACAAATACTTTTAAGTACTTTTATGCATTAGTTTAGATTCCCTTTGAAAATATTGGCAAAGGGATTAGTGGACTAAAAGAATTGGTAAATGGTTCATTTGGTGCTCTGGAATATTTGTTTGGTGGGCAGCATGCAATTAAATTGTCTTTTTTCCACTCAATCACACTGTAACATGCAAGTCAAAATCACATCAAGCCAAGGAGTATAATGCTGCTGAAATTAGAAATGGACTAATTGTTTAAATGCAAAGATAGAATCTTTGTGGTGGAGAGGAGCACCTGTAAGATCTGTATTATGTCAGGGTCAACAGAAGCAAGCAATTATGAGACAGGGCAAGTTAAGCTCACATCTGAGACCTAAAGATCTGAACTTTCACCCCAAATATAAACTTGTACTATTTTCACTTATGGAAGAAACTAGCTCTTTAGGCACGGAAATTCAGACATGTGGTGAGTCCAGATTTGAGAAAGTGTCAGCTTAAACTACATGGTCCAGGAAATATGATCCACCAACTAAGCATTTTTAATGAAACCAGTAGTGATATGTCTGATGAATCTGAGGACTGATGATCAAATTAAGAGACAGAGATTGGGAGGAGTTTCCACTTCATGCATCTGAGTGAAAAACAGAGCAGGAGATTGGGGTGTTAAATAAGACCATAGATCTAGCCAATCTGAGCCATAAAAAAACAGACTTCCATGGTGTCTTTATTCATTATCACAATAAAAATTTAGGAATCATTATAAATTAAATTTCCCTTATAGAATCGTACATAAATTACATATCTTAGTCACAGGCAAAAGTTGTAACCTTTTAAGGTCTTTTCTTTACTATCCTCGTTTCCATACTCACGTAAACTATCAAAAAACACAGAAACAACATTCATAAATTTCTTTTTTTTTTTTTTTAAATCATGTTCTACCTGATTTTTTTTTGCTTTTCTGCTCGTCAGGTGAAGAATTATTTATGAATGTGATTAAGGGTCGTGCATGCAATTTCTTTATGTAATCAATCCCAAAAGCTAAAATGAATACAAACATTAAGCCATTTAAATGCAAGGTATTTGCCTGCTCAGGTTGTGTTGGCATTATTACTGTTCCTCTGTAGATTAAGAATCAAAATCTTCACTAAGTCTACTGAGATGCAGGAGTCAAACTTCCATCTGTGGGTATATCAAGATGAATTTTGCTGAAAAATCTGTTCCTTGCTGTCCTCTATATGTACACACACATGAATGAAGGCTTGAAGATACACAATGATTTTCACATACATCACAAAGGTTTCCACCCTGTGGAAGTATAAATTTAAAATACTAAATATGAATATTAAGTAGAAAGATTCTTCTACCTCAAAGAATACCTGGAAATAACATCTTATTCAGAGCATCTGAATTTTGGTGTTTTCATATTTTTCATGAACTACTGGCAATTCAATTCTACAAATAAACCTGGGTTAGATCCTGGCTTTAGTAGTTTATAAAAATTTTGAAATTTGCCTTTGTGGATACCATGCTTTTATTTCTACTCTTAGGTATACAAATGAAAATTATTAAAAAAAAATTGTACTGTAAACTGTTGTGGCTGAGCATGTAATTCCAGGTAACTAATTTTCTGTCTATTGAAACTAAAGATGTAGGGAAAACTCTCTGAAAGTGTAACTATAAGGCAATTACTGTTCTGTAACAGACATTATGTTACAGTGACACTGTGCGTATGTGAGTAAAGCAAAATAAAATGAAAGAGGAATTTAGCTGAGAATTTGTTGTTAAAATTTGTTAAATTTCTGTGAGATAAAGGAGAAAGATGAAGTATCACCCAGAAGCGTTAGTCAATTTGGATCTTTTTTGTAAAAAAATACGGCTTTGTAACAGAAGTGGTGGTGCCTCCTTAAGATAAGGAATAAAATTTGGCTTTGCTGTTGTGGATAATTTTTCCATATTTTTCATCAGAAAATTTATATGGACAACTTTAAGGTGTAAACTAGTGGTAAAACAGTCAATTTAATAACGAAATCAAGAGCAATAATTATAACAGTTCAACTCTGAGTGAACTGGTTTGCTTATATTGCAAGTACTCTCCCTTGCCTCTTACTGTAATTCTCAAAGCCAGGAAGGTTGCAGTGTTGTGCACTGGCTTACAGCTACATTCTGGAAAGATGGCAGAATTCTAAGAGAAAAGAGTGATAGAAGAAGTACAGTAAAGAAAATAAACCGTCATTTCTGCATCGATACCAAGGTTGTATTTTTTTTGTATTATTCACATCTTATGTTTAATGTATACCGTGCAGGTGGCAGCCCACCTTTCTTTCCTTCCTTCCTTCCTTCCTCCTGAAATGCTGTTGCACTTTGGTTTCTTAAATCATTTTCCACATGTGCCACCACAATAGTCTGGCTTTCTAAAAAGAATACGAAAGTTTCCTAGATAAGCAGGACCACCATTGCCTCTAAGTGTTTTTTTTTTTAATAAGGGATTTCTGAACAGTTGCATTAGTAATGAAACTTAAAAGATAAACTCATACATGAAATATGCATTACAGATCTGGTTTGTCTAGAAGCTTTGAAAAAATTTTTACTACCAAGATAGTAAAAGGTGCTTGAGTCCTGACCATTGAAGTTTTTGCCTATTATTATTATTATCTGGTGCACAGAAGAATGAAGTTGGTTCCATTAAGAGGTTTTAAATGGAGAAATATTAGATACTAATTAATAACTCAGTAATTATTCTTATGCTACTGGGCTCTACCTGATAATCTAAAATAATCCAGTGATTATTGGGTAGTAACAACCCAGTCATTTAGCTGATTTATCTCAAGTCTGTTATTGGACCCTGGAGTAGCACTTGATAGACCAGAGTTCAATCTCTGCTCTAATTAGTGAAGTCTGTGCTTTCAGTGATCCTTATTCAAAAAGTGTATCAAAGGAGGACAACAATTTCTTCTTTTTAAAATAATTTTCACACATGTGGGTCTATAATATATATTTCTGTTGTATTCAGTCTTGAATTAGATATTTGTACTACTAGGAGTCACTATGCTCATACTGGAACCAGTCTTTCTGGCTAGCTTCCCAAACCATGCAGGTTTTGAGGAATTTTTTTTGTGTTTCATTTTATAGGGACCCTCAAAAATTGGAATAGTGGATTTCACTTATATCTAGGAGGATCTTACAGTAAGTAATGCAAGGCCTAAACGCCTTGTCATTCCTGTCTCCTGAGAGGGACAGGAATTCATCTGATGCTCTATCAGAATGCAATTTAATTACTTTCTATCATTCTGTGATTCTGTGATACTTCCTCTATTTTTGCTTTTTTTAAAAATAAAACACCTCAAATACCATCCAAGAAATTAAAAAAATACCTTGTCCTGAAGTTGTACTAAATAAATTTAAGAAGAAGAAAGTGGAAATATGAACTATCTTGTCTTCTGTACACAGATGTCACCTAGTTTTATGTCTCATGTTCATTTAACCTTAACAGTATAGCTGAACAAATTTCCTCAAGTTTGACATATTTTCAGCTAAACTCATTTTCAGCTATTTATGTTATATATTCCTAAAATGTCCAGTTTTATTGTATCTAAAATTTACATTACAGTTTAATAAACACTAATAGTATCTCAAGTAAGTATCGAAATTACAGCCCTCTGAGTGTGGGAGACTGACTAGCTGAGAAACACTGCAAGGACGTTCTGGCCTTGATGGCAGCTGTTGTCCATCAACAGAATGTCTGCAGGTGCTCCGGCGTGCGATAAGGTAACCATAAGAAAGGAACTATGGGCGGAACTGTCTTGTATAGAACTAACCAATAATGAGCTTGCATTTTGCAATATGTATGAGCTAATTATGAATGAGCATAAAAGTATGATAGTGTGTCTAAATAAATGGAAGTTAGCTGATTGCTCATATTGAGTGCCCTTCTTCCCTCCGTCACAACAAATGGCGCCGAACAGCAGAACAGGGGACCCTAGAGAGGGCTAAACCTGCGAGTCATGGTTCGACGGAGTCCGGGTACTGGTCCTGTAAGCAGCACAGGAAGCGAAAGGGAAGTAGGTGAAAGGGAGGAATCCCCGCGCAGGATGCAAACGGAGGAATCCCCGCGCCCGGGAGCACCTATAGAGGGTCCCGCAACCCCACGCCCAGGAGCACCTATAGAGGGTCCTGCCGGCCACGCGCCGCCGAAGTCTAGCAAAGGCTGCAACAGCGCTGACGAAAGGTATGGATAGACAAGCGGCGTATGATTTGCTCAAATGCTTTTTAGAAAAGCGGAGCATTCAGGGTATAGATTGTAAAAAGGAGTTGCCTGAGTTATTAGCGTATGGAGTAACTAGGGTTTGTTTTGATAATCCCGATACGGTTTTTGAACACAAGGAATGGCGAGACTTTGGAGGGACGATGTGGTATAAATCAATCGAGGGGGACGAAAAAGAGAAGGAGATAAAAGCTGTCCACGAGCTGTGGAATGCTGTGCTAGAGACTTTAAAAGCGATGAAAGCAGAGCGGGAAGTAGCCTGTGCAGCTGCTCAAATGTTGGGTCCGGGAGCAGCCGCCTTAAAAGCCTCAAGGCAAGCCTGGACCTATTGCGCGGTTCTTCGGACTGCCCGCAGTAAAGGGAATGACCGGGTCCACATGTAAAACTGTTGCTGAAATTCGAGCTAATGAGATTCCTGACCCTCCTGAGGAGGGAAAAGATTTACTGCTAAACCCCTTGCAAAACTCAGAAAAAGCGGAAGTAAGCGGTGCTAAGCCAAAACAGAAAAGTAATGCACATGCGGAAGTGCCTGCTCAGAAAACTCCAGCAGAGGAGGGGCCTGAAACATCTACGGATCTCATCGATTTGGGAGAAGCAGCGGCTCGGCCTCCGCCCACGGCACCTCCTCCCGCACCTCCGCCTGCCATGTATCCACCGCTACCCTCCTCCAGCGATTCATCTGGTCCGTCAACTCCGCCTCCCGACAAGAGTCATAAACTGTCCTCAGACACCTCAAAAAAAAAAAAAAAAAAAAAAAAAAAAAAAAAAAAAAAAGGTACAGACAGTGGCGTTATTAGCGATGCTATATTAGAAGGACAGTGGGAAGCTGGAAACAATTTAACATTCTGTTATCAGACGTTAAAGGAACTGTTCAAGCTTGCCCTGACTGTCAAGGACAAGTGTTGGGAGTGGGCTTAGGAGTCAACCCCCGGGGCCTACGACCATTACAGCTTTGGCAGATGGATGTTACCCATGTACCCAGTTTTGGTCGTTTGAAATATGTACATGTTACAGTGGATACCTTTTCTCACACTGTTTGGGCTACACCTTTGTCTGGGGAAGCAGCTCGACATGTAATGCTACATTTATGTGGATGTTTTGCCGTGTTAGGAGTTCCTCTTGAAATTAAAACAGATAACGGTCCTGCTTATACTTCGCAGGCCTAGAAATGATTTATGAATGTTTGGGGAGTTAAACATGTTACAGGGATTCCTCATTCCCCCACAGGACAAGCAATTGTGGAACGCATGCATCAAGTAATCAAATAGTTACTGTTAAAACAAAAAGGGGGAGATGAAGGGAATCTGTCTCCTGTAGCACGAATACAGAGGGTGATGTGTGTGATGAATTTTTTGCAATTCGTGGGAACTGATGCGTATTGACTGTTTGAAATGCGAGCCAATATTATGGCCCTTTTTGGCATTAATCTTGTGTTTTGGCCTTCTCTGTGAGGGAGTGGAAAGCTTTTTGGAAAGCAATGGACACGTTGAACTGATGAACTTATGAACTTTGTGCAACAAAAGAGACAAGAGACATCCGAAATACAGAAAAAGTTAGTACAGTCTGAAGGTCAACATGAAGGTGGAAGTTCTGCACTGATACTGAAACAGCTGCGACGCCTNTGTGTATTGTTAAAAGATTGGCTTGGTATGGATAGTAACAAAGTGTGGATAATAAGTTACAGGTGTGTTTAACCAATCATAGTTTGTGTGCATGAATAGTAACAAAGTGTGGACAATAAGTTATAGGTGTGTTTAACTAATAATAATTTGTGTGTATATGTTTAGAGGCTAATGAGCACAATTCACGGTACTAACCCACGACGTAGTCAGCACTGGCACCTGGGGTTGCTACTGCGGCCGCCTTGAAAAAACTAGCAAACCTGGGATGTTGGTTGAGTAAACAAACCAAGGCTACATCAATTGCCCTGAGTGGTCTGTTAACTGATATTAATAGTGTTAGATATATTATTTTATAGAACAGAGGTGCACTATACTTTATAAAATAGAATTACACTAGATTTTTGTGATCAGCCCAAAGGCATGGATGTGAAGACTTTGAGGGAATGTGTTGTATGAATTTATTGGGTCACTCAGAAGTAATACATAAAGGTTTTCAGCTTCTGANAGCAGATGGCACGGGTAATTTTTGTAGCGCAAATACAAAAAGGGGAATTGTGGGAAACCTTGGCTCACCTGTGGGAGCCTTAGCATCGGCCTTGGGCAGACACCTGTGTATCCTTGAAGAGGCCTGAGAGTCCGGAGAAGAAGGGAGTAAATAAGATTAAGGACCTGTCAGATAGCCAGCAGAGGAAAGTTACTGAAGTGACAGCAGAGAACAAAGAAGGAGGAAGTCATCCAATCATGAACTGTTGGACTTTAAGTGAACCAATTATACACGGACACACATTTGTAAGAAAGATATAAAAGAGTTTGTTAAAACAATAAAGTGGACTTCAGCATGATCAAATTGGGGTTAAGTGGCTAGCTTAAAAGTGTGTTACAAACAGGCTTGTTGATTTTAGTCATAATAGTGATAGTATTGCTTTGCTTGAACTTTGTATTTTCTTGCATCAAAGCTCTTTTAATGAAAATTATTAATCAAGCTTATATTGCCTAAAATAAAAACAAGGGTATTGTGGGAGACTGACTAGCTGAGAAACACTGCAAGGACGTTCTGGCCTTGATGGCAGCTGTTGTCCATCAACAGAATGTCTGCAGGTGCTCCGGCATGCGATAAGGTAACCATAAGAAAGGAACTATGGGCGGAACTGTCTTGTATAGAACTAACCAATAATGAGCTTGCATTTTGCAATATGTATGAGCTAATTATGAATAAACATAAAAGTATGATAGTGTGTCTAAATAAACGGAAGTTAGCTGATCGCTCATATTGAGTGCCCTTCTTCCCTCCGTCACAACACTCTGAGAACTCAGACTTTATAGACTTTTTTTGTTCTGTTTCTTTTTCAATATGTCAATGTCAGTTTGGCAGGCCACCTCAGGTGATACCTCAAGTGGAGAATGTTTTACTGTGAAATACATAAAAGCTTATAGAAAGGAATAACAACAAAGTACAGAAAATGATTGAAAACTTTGTGACTAAATACATTCTGAAATACGACAGATGGGAGCCCATTAATCAGGGCTTTATTCCAACATTATTACTCTGAAGTTAATGGAGTTAACATTAAACTTCTATTGGTGTAACAGGATAACAAATCACAGAATCACAGAATGATATAGGGTTGGAAGGAGACCATCCAGCCCAAACCCCCCTGCCAGAGCAGGTCCACCTAGAGAAGGTTGCACAGGAACATGTCCAGGAGGGTTTTGAATGTCTCCAGAGACAGAGACTCTACCACCTCTCCAGGAAGCCTGTTTCAGTGTTCTGCCACCCTCAAAGTAAAGAAGTTCCTCCTCATGTTCAGGTGGAACTTATGTTGATGTTTGTGCCTGTTACCTCTTATCCTGTCGACTGGGCACTACTGAGAAAAGACTGACTGCATCCTCTTGACACCCACCGTGATCAGTTCCCCAATCAGTCTTCTCTTCTCCAGACTAAAATGACCCAAGTCCCTCAGCCTCTCTTCATCAGAGAGATGTTCTAGTCCCCTAATCATCTTTGTAGCCCTTTGTTGTACCCTCTCGAGCAGTTGCCTGTCCTTCTTGAACTGGGGAACCCAGTACTTGAACTGGAGACAGTACTACACATGAGGCCTCACCAAGGTAGAGTAGAGGCAGAAGATAACCTCCCTCGACCTGCTGGCCATGCTCTTCTTGATGTACCCCAGGATACCATTGGCCTTCTTGGCCACAAGGGCACATCGCTGACTCATGGTCATCCTGCTGTCCACCAGGACTCCCAGGTCTTTTTCCACGGAGCTGCTCTCCAGCAGATCAATCCCTAATCTGTACTGATGTATGAGGTTATTCCTCCCCAGGTGCAGCACCCTACACTTGGTCTTGTTGAACTTCATTAGGTTTTTCTCCACTCAGCTCATCACCAGGTCTCACTGTATGGTGACACAGCCTTCTGGTGTGTCAACCACCCCTCCCAGTTTTGTGTGCAATTTAAAGCCCAAAGCTAAGAATCTTTAAGTATTTATTGGAAGAATTTGGGGAATTAACTTGGTTTTCTAGATAGTCTGAAAACCACAGGTCATTGAAAGAAACAATGAAACTCAGCCATAGTTGAAATAACATATCATCCCCATCATTGCTTGAGAAAGGTTTCAATTACACATCCCCTAATGAAATGTCATCCTCGTCTGAGCCATATGTCTTTGACATCCTGACTCCTTGTTGACTTAAAGATGTGTTATCAAGACTGGGAATTAGTTCAGCCAGGACATTTTATTTACAATATTACAACTAATAAAATCAGGGAATGGCAGAGGAGAAATTACCACACACA
>QJSC01027872.1:4581-42034 GCA_003697955.1 Calidris pygmaea
CTGATGAGGAAGCGCCGGGATCGGAGACGTCGAGTCTTTTCAGCTCAACTTGGTCTCCGCCTGGTTCCTGCCTGAAGAAGACTTTTAAAGGCCTCAGGGTTCTAAAAAAGCTTTTCTTGCCTTAAAACTCACTCGACTTTCCCTCCCCCAAAAAAACCCAACCCTTCTGGAGTGGCCAATTAACATAATTGACACGGATCCGCAGCTTCCAAAAGACAGCGGATAAAGTTCTGGACCCAAAAGGCTCTTTGCTTGTTTATTTGTCTTTTTTTTTTTTTTTCCCCCCTTTTCACTATTAAAAGGGGAAACACAATAAGATTATGAAAAAATAACGAGGTGAAGCAACCCCCGTTCCCCGTAACGAAGTTGCGCTCGTTTTCCCAAGGCCAAGAGGAAACCCCAGGATTTGCTGTGGGGCAGCTCAACAGCCGCAGGAATCGTTCCCAACTGGACTCAGTGGAGTCCCTGGTATTTACTAACGAGAGATAATTGAGGAGGGAAAAAAAGATGTGCCCGCTCGGGGCGAGAGTCAGCCAAGCAGAGGGTTAAACGCCAGCTGATCGAGCAAAATAAGAGGAAAATAAACTCATTTTTGGCTTCCCGGGCCCGAAACCCTTCGAAGACGGAAACTCATAGAACCATAGAATCGTCCAGGTTGGAAGGGACTTTAAAGATCGTCTAGTCCAACCATCAACCTAACTCTGACAAAAAAATAAATGAGAAATAAGCAATAAAAAAATAATCACTAAACCATATTCTTGAGGACCATGTCAACCCGTCTTTTGAACACCTCCAGGGATGGTGCCAAAACCTGATTTTCATCCGAAACCTGATTTGATTTACCAAAAACCTCTCTTTTTTTTTTTTTTTTTTTTTTTTTTATTTTTATGTAGCCCTTTTCCTCGGGAGCCCCGAAGGTGTCTCCGGGATGAAGGTGTCTGGGGGACGAAGAGTCGTTTTAGGGTGTAAAAACCGAGGTGGAGGGAAAGGGTCTTGAGATTTTCCCAAATCACCAGAAACCGGCCGCTGGGGCAGCGCCGGGAACTTTCCTCGCAGGCGGGAGGGAAGGTGAAGAGTAAAATAAAGAGAATTATTCCCCGTTCACGCAAACGGGAGGAAGGAGCCACCCAGGCACAAGCTGTTTCCAAGCAACCCCTCTATTTTCCAAGCTTGGGAGTGAATTCCAGCTCCCTCCTGCTGGTGCCGATCTGGTTTTCCCCTCTCCCGTCATCACCCTTTCGCCGACGCGACCGGAAGGTGATTCTGTTGCTGAATTGAGGATGTTGATTTCACAGGAGAGAACGCGCCGTTTTCGGCCCGTTTTTGGAGCTGGACTCACACCAGGGGTTGATTTGGCCCCTTGGCTGCCACAAAATGCACGTGGACGGGGTGACACGCTGGTTTTGGGGGTTAAAACGCTGCTTTTGAGGAGCACGGAGGGAGCTGGAGCGCTGAGGCCACGTCCCCCTGAGCCTTTAAATGCCTAAATAAGGCATTTAAAGCACCTGTGTTTTTTATTTGGAGGAAACCTTCACCATTTTCCTTCCCCGGGGGGCGGCTCCGGAGGGTGGAAGAGCAGTGGAACGGCACCAGGACTGGAGAAGGCAACGCTTGACGTCGTTTCTCATTCAAACCTTCCTTAAGAATTGATTCAAACGTGTTATTTGTGTCAATAATTTGCGTGGCAGACTATCGATATTAAAATAACAAAAGGATTCTTGGCACTGTACTTTCCATTTGTAACTCCTTATCGCTACGGAAAACCAGCAAAAGGCACAAAAAGGCATTTGTGCTCCCGTAAGGCCAATTACAAAGATGTATTTAAGGAGGAGAAAAACATTCTAGGCTGATTTAGTTGAAAAAAAAAAAAAAAAGAAGAAATAAATAATCCTCCCTGATATCCCTCCAAAAGCATTTCCAAATAATTAGATGGTAAGTACTTTCCAGACACTAAATCAATTAAAATCCCAACAAGGCCAGAAAACTCTAGGATGCAATTAAACACCTATTTTTTACTTTAGTTTGCAATGATTATGCACATAATTTTTGCCGTGAGTGCCCCCAGCAACTCCTTAAGGCAGGCGGGAGTAGGTTTGAACGGGAGAAATAAAACCAGGTGCCTGGAATAGTGGGGGGTTTTAATAGAGAAGTCCTGAATTTAAAAAAAAATATATATTTTTTTTTGGTATATTTTTTGTATAAAGATCTACAGAACGTCCTGGCCTCCCCCCCTGGAGTATTTTGAGGGGTGAAATGAAATTTCAACGGTGACCCCGCTTTAATCTAAGCGCTTAAAAGGCGGCGAAGGGGCAGGTTGCGCGGCGGGGAAAAAAGGGGAGCTGCTTAATTGGAAGTGAAAGGCGGGATTTATTCATTGAGCCCTTCTCCTATAAATAGAGGCTGCTCCTCCGGGCAGCCCCCGGCCGGCTCCGTCCCGCTCGGAATAGCAGCAAATCCCGCGATTAACGGGGCCGGAGCCTCTTCTGGCCGCTGGAAGGTGGGCTCCAAGAGGAACGTTACCTAATTTTCAGTAAAACTAGGTGATGTCCTCCTCCTTTTAGCTCGGGAGCCTTCCCGCTCTTCCCTTGTGCCAAGGTCTCTTTGGTAAAAGCATGAATTTAAAAACCTGGGTGAATTTTGGGGGAAGAAGAGGAAGGGGCTGGGGATGGAAGAGAGAGAGAGAGGGGAGGAGCAGGGGGGAAAAGAGCTCTCAAAAGATGGGGTTTGCAAAAGCGTCCGAAGAAAGAAAAAAAGCTCGAAGGCCATCTTGAAGTTTCCTAAATAGGGGCATAATCCGTGTCGGTTCTTTCCCTGTGGTGGAAAATGGATGGAGATGGGATGGGGAAGGGATGGATGGAGAAACAGGGGGGTTGCCCAAGAAAAAGAAGTTATTCCTGTTCCCAAGTTCCTCATATTCGTGATGGGGAGAAGAAAAATGGTGTGTGGTTCTCCTTTGGCTCCTTCACAGCCTGGTTTTGGTTCTCCTGAGCCTGGCTGCTGGGTGGCCGAGGTGGCCTTTGAGGGTCCCTTCCCACCCAAACTGTCCATGAATCCAAGATCTTCTGCCTCAGTTTCTCCTCCTGGATGGGGAGGAGGCTTGTCCCCAATGTGGGGCCATGGAGATGCTGGGAGGGCTGGAGCCCCTCTGCTGGGAGGGGGGGCTGAGAGAGTTGGGGGGGTTCAGCCTGGAGAAGAGAAGGCTCCGGGGAGACCTTGGAGCCCCTTCCAGTCCCTCAAGGGGCTCCAGGAGAGATGGGGAGGGACTCTGGATGAGGGAGGGGAGCGATGGGACGAGGAGGGAGGGTCTTAAGGTGAAAAAGGAGAGATTGAGGTTAGATTTTGGGAAGGAATTCCTTATTTTGAGGGTGGTGAGAGCCTGGCCCAGGTTGGCCCAAGAAGCTGTGGCTGCCCCATCCCTGGAGGGGTTGAAGGGCAGGTTGGAGGGGGCTTGGAGCAACCTGGGCTGGTGGGAGGTGGCCCTGGATGGAGCCGGGTGGTCTTTAAGGTCTTTTCCCACCCAAACCATTCCACGATTCCCCGAAAAGCAGCTGGGACCACACGCCTGGCGTGGCACAGACGCTGGTTCTGAATTCCCCCCGTGGGTTCTGTGCCAGGAGACACCAGGGACGAGCCCGGGGGGGGGTCACTGAGCCCCTCGTGTACCAGCCAAGGGCACAGGTTTTTGGGGCGTTGCTGCATCTCGGCAGCGTCTCCCCAAATATAACAACTACAAGCCATAAAGTCCGTGTCATTCTGCCTGCTCAGGGCTTTTTCGGTGCCCTGGGAGGAGGAGGAGGAGGAGGAGGAGGAGGAAGATGCAGGATTCCCTTCCTCCTCTGCTCCGCAGGCGCCCTCTGCCTGAGCGCTCCAGGAACACAAACTCCATCAAATTTCACCTTCAAAACGCCACCCACCTCCCGGAGTTTCCCCCAGAAATTGCACGTTGGGGCTATTTATGTTTAATTGGTTCTTTATCCTAAGCTGCCGCAAGCCGCTTAAATTCCAGCGCATTAATTAAAACTGATAATGGAATTAATACTGGCGTGGGGCGTCAGTGCTTTCATTTTTTTTTTTTTTTTTTTTCCTAAACCACAACAAATGAAAACAAACATTTTACAACTCAAACCCCGAGGAGTTTAAATAATAAAATTAAAAAAAAAGAGGCCTATGTGGGCCACCAGTTTGGCCAAAACACCTGGGAACGGACCCAAAAAGCTGAAAAGCTCCACTTTCCCCTGCATTTCTCCCAGCCCTTCAGCTCAAAGGTGAAGTTTGGAGAGCGCTGACGAAATAAATACCTTGTTATTCCGAGAGGCGAAGTTGGCGAAGCCAAGGGTTCCCCTCGCTCCTCCCTCCCGGGGTTTGGCCCCTTTCCTTGGCGTTCTCTTTATCTGCTGGGCTAAAAATAGAATTATAATCACGTTGAGATTCCGCGTTACCTGCAGCCCGCCGGCCTCACGCCCCCCTTTTAACTCCGAAAGCAACTTATCTTTGTTAAAATCTCTTTTAAAAACTAAATAACACCGCTCAGGCTCTCGAAACAATACAAATATTTTCGTTATAAATCACAGGTGGGAAATCCCTCTAGAATGTATAGAATATCGAATGGTTTTACGTATCAAGAGGAATTATATTATATTATTATATGGTTTATTTATTAAAATCGCTCTTTCAGTGGTTAAAAATAACCCACCTGGGCCACTGAGACGCTTCAATTCTTTGCGCTCAACAACAAAAAGGGTTCATTTTGTAAGTATGGTAAAAAGGGAGGCGTTTTTTATAGGGCTTGGAGCTGCAACAGGAGCCCCCCCACTTTTCCCAAGAGGGAGGGGAGAAGTGACCAGTTTGTAACTGGTTTCCCTCTGCTCCATTTTGGGGATACAGCCTGGTTTTGACCCATTTCTGCCGCTTTCTGAGTCCCTACAGACGAATGGCACAAACTGCCTTCATGTTTACAATTAACATCCCTGGGGCTTCCCTCCCTCTGGGTATTTTTCATGTCGCAGCAGCTTGTCCCCAACCTCTGCGTTACAGAGGACAATTCATCTCATTAAAACGCTCTCAGATTATTTTATTTTCTTTAAACACTGACACACTCACCCAGAAATCGGGGCCGTTCAAGTGAGCGGAGCCAGAAAGTCTCTCCATCTGCAAAAACAAAGCAACATGAGGGACGTGTCAGGAGGAGCCTCGGGGATGAAGCCCATAAAGACATGGATTTCTCACCCGAAACTGGGCAGGTTTATTAATCCCGGGTGAAATTCCCTCTGCCCTTCTAAACCACGGAGCCGCATGAGTTCGGCTCAGCTCTACGTCATTGTAACCCGATGTAAGAGAATTCTCCTCCTTTTCTTCCCTTATCTCGAGAGAAAAAAGAATTATACATCATTTTTTGCGGCTCAAACCAAAATAGGAAGCTCTTTTTACCAAACTCACTATTATTTTCCAGCCGGATGGGTGAGAAAGACGGGTCCAGATTATTCTGCTGATTTCTTACGGACTTTGCTTTCCTTTGGGCGCCTTTGGCTGGGGGTGATTTATGTCCCTGACTCTGCAAAATGTCACATTTGGTGGCAGTTTCTGCCCAACGAGGGCACGCGACGGCCCCTCCGGACAGATTTCTGCCCAAATTCCCATTTTCTTAAAGGGAGGCTTCCATAATTCTCCAAATCAGAATGTTTACCGGGTGAAAATGCAAGTAATTTTCACCCCCCCGCCTTGGCTTGTTTATTAGCAGCCAGTTTTATAAGCAAAAAGCCATTTTTCTCGCACATTTTGGGAGATATTATCCCTGGTGGGGGTTTATATCCCAGTTCTGAGGAAGAGGAAGAAGAATAAAAATAGCAAGGAGCACAAATTCGGAAGCAGGATGGCGGAGCCGCCGTCTGACGGAGAAACCCAAGGGGTTAAAACCGACGCCGGGGACAATTTCCCCGAGCGACCGCGGGAGGATTTCACGCCACAAACTGCCTACCCCTCAAAAGGAAAAATGGAAAACCTACGGAGTTTTTTTTAGCTTCCTATTTTCTGTCCCCAAAGCGTCGATTTCCCCGCACCTGGGGAAAGGGAAAAAAACCACAAACCAACCCCACATTGTTGTTCTGAACATTAAAATGGGTGTCAGCTTCGTACATCCTTAACCACCAGCTTTCTCCAAGGCTGATTAAGCCTCTTGGATTTTAAAATCCCCGTAACTTGGCCTTTTTCAGTCGTTCCATTGCACGCTCTTCCCCATTACGACATAAAATTGATGCCAAACCCGTAGAATCTCATCAAGTTAATAACTGTTCTGCTGGCTCTGACTGTATTTCTGCTGCTGCGAGGTTTGGGGCTTTGCAGATGAGAAGGGGAGGGCAAAAAAAACCCCTGATTGTTTCACCAGGACAGGTTGGGGGTGACCTGCTGGGGAGCAGCTCTGAGGAGAAAGACCTGGGAGTCCTGGGGGACAACAGGGTGCCCAGGAGCCAGCAATGGGCCCTGGTGGCCAAGAAGGCCAATGGCATCCTGGGGGGCATCAAGAAGAGCGTGGAGAACCTCAGGCACCTGCTTTTATTGGTACCACCCCAAAGCATCGCTCTCCTTTCTGCAAGGTTTTATTTTATTTACAAAGAGGAGGCACCTTGGCAAAACAAAGCCTAAAGCTCGGCCTGGTGTCTCTTTAACCTCTTTGTAGAAACTTTATTTATTTAAAACCTTCAAAGAAATCCATCTTTATTGAAAATTTGATTTATTTAAGAGCCAAACGTTCTCCACCGGCTTCACCGGGAGATCCCTCAGCGCTCGACGACGACTCGATCGCTCGACTGGGATTTGTGAATCGCAGCCCATTTACTCCCCAGGAAGGTAAAAGACTCGGAAAGAGAGAAAATACGAGTTATTTTCAGCTTAATGAAGGCAGGGAGAGTGTGACAATCCTGAACACCACGGCACAGACAAACTTCACCTCTCATCTCCCTACACAAACCTCACCAACGCCTCCCAGAACATTTTAATAAATATTACTTACAGCCCCGGCTGCTGTCTCAAAAGGTGGAGATTTCACGGACAAGCCTTTCGCTCTGATCCTTCTTTTTCCCCCTTATAAAATTCAAACATTTGAAGCCGCGTCCCCATTTCCGGAATGTGTTTCGAGGTCTATTAAATGGAAATGGAGCAGAACGGGAGAGGAGCCGGGAACGTGGGAGAGTCCCTGCGTCAGCTTTTTATGAGAAAAGGTACTTAAAGGATGCACGAAGCAGCTTTCGTTCCTCATCGGCACCTGCTGATAAAACACACGCATTCAATTATTACATTTTTATGAACATAATAGCCTTTTTTTTTTTCTTTTTGCTGAAATTGTCACTCGGGAAGAATAACAGAACAGAGACCTGCCCTTTTAAAGGTTAGAAAAACAGACGCCGGCTCCAGTCACACCAGTTTGCCCATCAAGGGCGACCGCGGCGCTCCCCGTCCCCAGGATGGGAGATGCTGGGGGGGGAGCAGCGACAGGGGAGAGCCCCTCCCCTCCCTCCTTCTGCCCCCCAAAACCCCCTGGTACCGCTGCGGGTCAGTTTAAGACACAAATAATGACAAGTTTTAATTGCTTTTGGAAGCCGAGCTGGCTGGTTGGGGTAAGGCACGGACTTTAAAACCCTGCCTAGAGCCTGCATTGGCCAAGAAAGGTGGGACCAGATGATTCTTGGGGTCCCTTCGCACCCCAGATTCTGGGATTTAGGGATTTCCAAGGGCTGGACCCCCCTCTCCTCTGCTGGGAGGGGGGGCTGAGAGAGTTGGGGGGGTTCAGCCTGGAGAAGAGAAGGCTCCGGGGAGACCTTGGAGCCCCTTCCAGTCCCTCAAGGGGCTCCAGGAGAGATGGGGAGGGACTCTGGATCAGGGAGGGGAGCCCTAGGAGGAGGGGGAAGGGTTTTAAGCTGAAAGAGGGGAGATTTAGGTTAGATATTGGGAAGAACTTGTTTATTTTGAGGGCGGTGAGAGCCTGGCCCAGGTTGCCCAGAGAAGCTGTGGCTGCCCCATCCCTGGAGGGGTTGAAGGGCAGGTTGGAGGGGGCTTGGAGCAACCTGGGCTGGTGGGAGGTGGCCCCCATTTAGTTGGAACCAGATGATTTTTAGGGTCCCTTCCCACCCCAAACCATTGCAGGGCTCCGTGCGGCCTCCTCAGGAGAGCCAGCTCCACCTGCTGGCCACGCTCTTCTAAGCACACCCCAGGCTACCACTGGCCTTTTTGGCTACAAGGCCACCTCCCTGACTCACGGGCAACTCGCCGTCCCCCCGGGGCTCCCTCCTCCGCCGGGGGGTGACACACCGGGGCCACCGCTCCTCGCCCCCGCCGGGATCCCAACCCTCAGCCTGGAGCCGCCCGGGGCCGCGCCGCGGGGCACGCTGGGAGTTGTAGTCCATTGCCTCGCCTCCGCCCGCCCAGCCCCGCCCCCGGCGGACTACAACTCCCAGGCGGCGGCAGAGCCGGGTGAAGCTGAGGGGAGAGGAGCCAAGATGAACGCGGTGCTGGCCGTCAAGCAGTACGTGTCCAAGATGATCGAGGACAGCGGGCCGGGAATGAAGGTGCTGCTCATGGACCGGGAGACGGTGAGCGGCGGGACCGGGGCGGCGGGGAAGGGAAGGCCCGGCGGGGCCGGGAAGGCCCAGGCCCGAAGCCCGAGGCCCAGCCCCGAGGCCCGGCCCGGGGTGATGGGCGCCGTCCCCTCCCTCAGACCGGCGTGGTGAGCATGGTGTACACCCAGTCCGAGATCCTGCAGAAGGAGGTGTACCTCTTCGAGCGCCTCGACTCCCCCAACAGGGAGGCCATGAAGCACCTCAAGGCCATCTGCTTCCTGAGGCCCACCAAGGTAGGGACCCGCGGGGCTGAGGGGGGGATACCCCGGGGGGGGGGGGGGGGGGATACGGGCCCCTTGGGTGGTCACGTCCAGAGGGTGGTGGTCAATGGCTCCACATAGAATCATAGAATCATAGAATCATTGAGGTTGGAAGAGACCCTTGGGATCATCGAGTCCAACCATCTACCCTACACCGATGGAGATCGGTGACAACTGGTCCCCTACTGGGACCAGATCAATGTCTTCATCAGTGACATTGGTGCTGGGACCAAGAGGACCCTTCAGCGGGTTCCAGGTGACACCGAGCTGTGTGGGGCAGTGACACCCCTGAGGGACAGGGTGGCATCAGAGGCACCTGGAGAGGTGGCCCTGTGGATGGCCACGAGACGACAATATGTCCTGGTAGCCAAGGAGGCCAATGGCATCTGCTGGGAGGGAGGGCTGAGAGAGTTGGGGGGGTTCAGCCTGGAGAAGAGAGAAGGCTCCGATTCCGTGATTCTAGATCAGGATGAGGGACCGTGGTGGGGACGGCGAGGGGTCACGGGTCTCTCCAAACCCTTCTTCATCAACGTTTTTCAAATCTGCTCTCCCTGGGGCTGTTTTCATCCAGGAGAACGTGGAATTCCTCATTCAGGAGCTGCGGAGGCCGAAGTACAGCATCTATTTCATCTGTGAGTGTGTCCCCCGTTCTGCCCCGTGACTCTGACCCCTCAGAGACCCTGATGGTCGGTGGAAAACCCAGATGCGAGACACCGTCACCAGTCCCACTGACAGGCCTTTGCTAAAATCCACAGAAAGTGTGAATTTTAGTTTTTACGATACTTTTGTCGCCAAATTCTTTTAGCCAAGGGTTTTACGTAGAGGAGAAACCGAAGGAACTCCTAAGAGATGATTATAAAGCGACACCATAAATCTGGATTTCTCCCATATGGCTTATCCCAGAAAATTTTTGAGAGTTTAAAGCTTCGTGTTGCTTCAAAAACATGAAAAAAGGGTGATGCTGGGGGTAAAATGCCTTTTTTTTAAAAGGAAAACAGATGCGCAGGGGGAGAGACTGGCCCAGCTTTTTGAAGGTAAATAATTTGAGGTAGAATTTCCATCCCAGCGTTGGACTGAAGACAGCGGGCGGGTGTTTGTCACCTCCTGCTCACGCCCCACACAATATTGGGTGCTTTTGGAGCTGGAACAGAACAATTCCAGCGGGTTTTGTCTCCAGTGGCTCTGGGAATTGAGCTGGAGTGGCCTCTAGATGTCATCGCGGCTCCGCAGGCAGGGGTGACCTGCAGCAGAGCCAAGGGGGCTCGGCAGAGTGACTGTCGCTGCGTCCAGCCATTTATTATTGGGGTTTTTTTTAATATGATGGTGCTTAATTGGGGAGATGTGGGGGCAGGGAGAGGGTAGGAGAGGCCACGGGGCGTCGAATCCGTCGCTGATCGTTGGCTCCGGGGGCAGAAAGTCGGACGGGGAATTAGCTCGGTGCATCCGTGTGAAGTATGATAACTCCAGGTGTAATTTGGGGATGGCTGTTGGGATCTGCTCCTGTCTCGGGGGGAGGAAAAAAACCCTGTCGTCCTGTTCTGTGGCGTCGTCACCCGTCACTGACGGAGCCCGACTGTTCTTCTCGCTCTTATTTCCTTCCAGATTTCAGTAACGTCATCAGTAAGAGCGATGTCAAGTCATTAGCTGAGGCTGACGAGCAGGAAGTTGTGGCCGAAGTTCAGGTGAATTTTTGAATTTCTTCAGTCAATCCCCTAATTCCAAAACCACCGGCAAAGCGAAGGGTACGAGGTGTGTCCATGAGAGGACTGTAGTTTTTGAGGAGCGTGAAGCAGCATCTTGCCACAGTCTGGGGTGGAAAATAAAATGAAGGTACACGTGGGGTCAAAAAGTAAAAACAAATCAGAAAAAGAAAAAAAGAAATAAAAACTGTCCCCTGTTTCTCCCTCCGCTCCGGTTTTCAGAGCTGCTTCTGCTTCTGGTTTGTGGTGTTGATGGAGGGCTCCATGCTCGAGGAATACCCGCGGCAAACGGGCGGTGGGGCGGTAGGGATCCCAGAGGTTCCTCCTGGAGGAAGGAGAGATGAGCAGAGTCAACGAGCGCGTGCATTGCTTGGGATTTTTAGCCTTAACGTGGCCGGTGCTGGAGCAGGGAGGGTTCTTTTTAGGCTGAAGAAGGGTTGGCAGGAGACCTGACTCTTTGCTTTTCGCTTGTTGGCAGGAGTTCTACGGCGATTACATCGCGGTGAATCCTCACGTCTTTTCTCTCAACCTCTTGGGCTGCTGCCAGGTATGAAAAAGTTAAAGAAAAAAAAAGCTTGGGTTATGGTTGATGGTCTTGGGTTATGGTCGATGGCCTTGGTGTGTGGTTAATGGCCTTGGTTTGTGGTTACTGGGGAAACCTACTGGGTTACTGAGGAAACCAGTAGCCCCAAGAAGCTGGGCGCGGTGGAGGGCTGCCCCACAAGGAGGTGGGGACTCCAGATTGAAGCCTCTGTGCGCTTCCAGTCACCTGTTCCTCCAGTCAAACTATATTTTACCATAAAACTTGATGACTTGGATGTAAGATTTGACGTGAGAAGGAGTTTGGGGACGGTGGGGCCGTACTGGATGCAGCTTTTCCTCGCAGGGCCGGAGCTGGGACCCGGCGGCGCTGGCCAGGACCACTCAAGGACTGACGGCTCTGCTCTTGTCCCTGAAGAAATGCCCCATGATCCGGTACCAGCTCTCCTCCGAGCCGGCCAAGCGGCTCGCCGAGTGCGTGAAGGTACAGCCAGAACCCGCAGCCACGTGAAATAAGCGCGGCAACCCACTTACATTTTCTTTAATTCCTTTACGTATTGATCCAGTTGAGAAAAAGACCCCTTTTCCAGTCCATTTGTGTTGTCGCATCCCTCGCCTCTGCCTGCTCCCAGCCACAGAGCGGGGAAAAACCGTATTTTCCATGAGTGTCACAAATTCCAGGAGGTCCCTTTTGAGAGAAGTGTTATTTCTTTATTAGAGCGTGCATGAAGAGAGCAGCACATTAATTTTCTTAATTTTCCCTTAATTTTCACCAACTCCTCGCTCTTTCTCCACCCGTATCCAATCCGAGAGGAAACATTTTCCAGATATACATAAGAACAAGTGGGTTTTTTTCCCCCCTTTTCCCCCGCAGCAAGTCATCACTAAGGAGTACGAGCTGTTTGACTTTCGGCGCACGGAGGTTCCTCCTTTACTTCTCATTCTGGACCGGTCGGACGATGCCATCACCCCGCTCCTCAACCAGGTGAAACCCCTCGGGTGAGGGGCTTGGTAGGAATTGGAGCTCTGGGCACACACGGAGCCCTGAGAGGGGGGTGGCAGCCAGTGGGAGCTCACACCCCCAGCCACCTCCATTCCCAGGGGACACATTCCCATTTGGAATGTCTTGGCCGTGTCCTCTCCAAGGGTTTATCCATTTGATGGTTATTGAGTGACCTCGCTGGTTTCTCCCTCTGGGTTATTGATGGGGGACAATGTTCACTCTGCAGCTACTGTGATTTATTTTTTTCTTGGCCGTGCTGCAGAATCTCTTTGTCCCCTTTGGTTTGGGGTCGGGCTGGTGATGGGGAAAGGGCTGGAGCTGCGGCTCCTCCAGCGCTGGTGCTGTGGGAGCTACTAGTGATGCTTGTAGGACTGGAGAGATGTGATGGGCAGAAACCCCCTTCTCTGCTACGGGGAGATTTTCTATCCAGGAGAGAGATTCAGCTGAATGGAAACGTCCTTTGAGCTCTCCTACAGCGAGCGTTCCCCTGGAAAGGGGGCGTTTCTCCTTTGTGTTTCTCCTTTGCTCTGCCACGGGCTGCCCGTCTGGTTATAACAGAAATAGAGTGTTTCTTATCCTAACATTCTGGAAAAAAATTGAGAAATACACGTTTTGGATCTGCTGTGTGTTCCCAGAAGCACCTAAACCTCCGTTGAGTTCAGCCTGAAATCCATTAATTTTTCAGGGCTGTTTTTTACCTCGCTAAGGCTTTGCCTGTCTCTCTCTCCCCCTCCTCGTTAGTGGACGTACCAGGCCATGGTTCACGAGCTCCTGGGGATCAACAACAACCGCATCGACCTCTCCCGGGTACCGGGGATAAGCAAGGACCTTCGGGAGGTGGTCCTGTCCGCCGAGAACGACGAGTTCTACGCCAACGTAGGTGTCTCGGGGAGGAGGGGGGTGGATCTTCATGAAGAAGATGGATTTGGGGGTGCGGGTCCATTCTTGGTTTCGCCAAGTCAAAGGGACTCGGAGCACTGGGGTGGTGAAAATCAGTGTGTAACACAAACAGCACCTAAACTGAAATAACGTGCTTATTTTATAGTTTTCTTCCAACCCCGCACCAATGGCAGAGCTTCTTGCTCAAGCCTGGCCTCAGGGACACGATGTGCCGTGGCTCTTTTGGGCACAAAGTGCCATCTTCTTCCAGTGGCATCAAGGCTCACGTTAGAAGAGCTTTTTTCTCAGATCCCCGTCTTGTTCCCTGCAGAACATGTACCTGAACTTCGCCGAGATCGGCAGCAACATCAAGAATCTGATGGAGGATTTCCAGAGGAGGAAGCCCAAGGAGCAGCAGAAGCTGGAATCCATCGCCGATATGAAGGTAGGGACAATCTATGCGTAACCCACTGGGCTTTTCAAACCCCGTCCACTGCCCGTAGCGCAGATCCCTGCTGTCTGTAGAGTAGGAACCTGATGAAGTTCAACCAGGGCAAGTGTCGGGTCCTGCCCCTGGGGAGGAAGAACCCCCCAAAACCAGGACAGGTTGGGGGTGACCTGCTGGGGAGCAGCTCTGAGGAGAAAGACCTGGGATTCCTGGGGGACAACAGGGTGCCCAGGAGCCAGCAATGGGCCCTGGTGGCCAAGGAGGCCAATGGCATCCTGGGGGGCATGAGGAAGAGTGGGAGCAGCAGGTGGAGGGAGGTCATCCTGCCCCTCTACTCTGCCCTGGGGAGGCCCCAGCTGGAGCAGTGGGACCAGTTGTGGGCTCTCCAGTTCCAGAAGGACAGGGAAGTGCTGGAGAGGGTCCAGCAAAGGGCTACGAGGATGCTGAGGGGCCTGGAGCATCTCTCTTGGGAGGAAAGGCTGAGGGACTTGGGGCTTTGGAGTCTGGAGAAGAGAAGGCTGAGGGGGGATCTGATCAACGCCTGGAAATCCTTCAAGGGTGGGGGTCAGGAGGATGGGGCCAGGNTAAGAAGTTCCATCTCAACATGAGGAGGAACTTGTTGACTTTGAGGGTGGCAGAGCCCTGGCAGAGGCTGCCCAGAGAGGTGCTGGGGTCTCCTTCTCTGGAGACATTCAAACCCCTCCTGGACACGTTCCTGTGGGACCTGCTCTGGGTGCCCCTGCTCTGGCCGGGGGTGGGACTGGGTGATCTCCAGAGGTCCCTTCCCACCCCATAGCATTCTGTGATTCTGTGACAATCCACTACCAGGACCAGCAGTTCAGATCTCGGTGACGTGCTGGTTTGGGGGAGCGGGGAGCTCCTTTTCCCCCTGTGTTCATCACACCAGCTGTAATTACACCTCAATAAGCCGTTCTGCCCCACTGTGGGGTGGTTCCTGAGCGTCCCCATTCTCATGGCTCTCCAAGCTGCTGCTTAGAGCCTGTTGGAATCCCGAAGCCCTAAATTAAATCCATAAAGTCTGGTTTAAGCACTTTGCTTCCTCCAGTGTGGGCTTTACAGAGAGCTGGGTCGCTTGGCAGCAGCTCAGAGCACAGGCCATCCCTTCAGTCACTGCTCAGCATCTAAAGAATCCTGGCGACACCTTTGGAGACGCTTCCCGTATCCCTTTATTTCAAGAGTAAAGAAAAAACCACGTCCCTTCCAAAATTCTCCTTGCGATTGGAGAAATCCTGTGGGCTCCTGGGATTGAGGTGATCAGCCCCATCAGCCCATGGGGGTCTTGCTTAGATGGATGGAAATGAGTTTATACAATTTATAAATTGTATGGGGGTTTGGACGCTTTCCTTTTCCACCCTCTTGCTTTTACTTCAAAGAGCCGGTTGCTTTGGTTTCCCCGTCGTAGGCGTTCGTGGAGAATTACCCGCAGTTCAAGAAGATGTCGGGGACGGTGTCCAAGCACGTGACGGTGGTGGGAGAGCTCTCCCGACTGGTTGGAGAGAGGAACCTGCTGGAGGTCTCTGAAGTGGAACAGGAGCTGGCCTGCCAGAACGACCATTCCAGCGCCCTCCAGGTACCGCGGGGCTCAAATCCTCACCTCTGAACCTGGATGGTTTGATCCGGGGAGTCGGTGGGAGTTCTGGAGGCAGATCTTCCCGCAGGGTTGGGACGTTCCTACCTTAGAATGGCTCTTCTCCTCCCCCCTCCAGTTCAGATGGGGATGAATCATAGTTAATAACTGGCTGGAGAAGCGTCTCTGCGGATTCTGCCTTTACATTTCACAATGCGACGTTCCTTCGTTATCTGCAGGCTTCTGGCAAACTGCCTTTGCAGACACCAGGGGGGGGAAAAAAACCCTGCCCCCTCCCCGTGCAGAAGCTGCTTGAATTTGCTGGGGAGGAGAAGAAATGGAACCCCTGAAATTGTCCAAACCAGACCATTCCTTGAGGTGCTGCCTTTTAGCTTTTTATTTTAAATCAAAAAAACAGCGGAAAAGCTGCTTAGAGAAAAGATTTCTTTGGCAAAAAGGACTGAAAAGGGCCAGACAGAGGGGTCTGTTACTGAGCATAGAGTGAAGGTTTGACCCCGTGCTGGCGTGGGGGGTTCCATGCCCTGCCCCAGTATCTGACAGGGCGTCGATAGCGATAAATTTGGAGAAAATAGTGGTATTGTTGAGTGTGACTCTATTATAGCAGAGTTCAACCAGCGACTCGCTATTAAAACACAATTCCTTAATTTTTTATAGCCAAAGCAGCAGTTCACTCCATTTAACAGACTCTTTTCCACGACGCCAGAGAAGCATTTTGACTAGAAAATAAGGAGAAGCATCTTCAACAGATTTAAAATCCATGTTTTCTTTGCTTCTCATTATTCCCTGCTCCAAGTGGGTGGCCAGGGGATAATATTAGACTCTTTGAGCACTGTAATCTGTTGCTGGATCCCGAGCTGATGGGAATCAGCTGAAGTCATCGGGGCTGTAGATTTTGAACGGATAGAAATGATTCGATAGCTTTATATTTGGTGGAATTTGGATGAGTAAGTATTGAAGTGGGCAGGGAGCCGTAAAATGCCTTTGCTGGAAACAGCCTCTGAGGTTCTCCTGCTGTATCGTTGTTTCTAGATCAAGCTTTTTGCAGTTTAAAAGTCAAATATTTGCAATTTCAGAGTCAGATATTGAGAATGTTGAGCCCATGCCGTGCTGGGATCTGTTACTTCTGATATTAACACGGCGCAGAGCGTTAGTGTTGAAATTTGGGTGCTTGGCGTTGGGAGACCTGTTTGGAAAACGTAGGTCTCCTTCTTTTCCTGAAGTTATCTCAGTTTGGGTGAAGAAAGGGATGATGTGAAGTTCTGGTGATGCCCAGCTCTGCGGGTAAGAGAGCTGGAGACTGGGCAGAGACACAGGCAGGGTGGTTACTTGGTGCTAATTAAGGTCTTAGGCTGCGCTAACGAGGGATTCCTGCAGGTTTTCAAGCAGAAAAAAAAAAAAAAAAAGCTTGCAGCCACATGCCTGAAGGGCTCCGTTGTATTTCCAGCAACTGGGACGGACTGGGAGACGGGTGGCAGCCAGGAAACAGAGGCAAAACCATGGAACTGGTGTCTCTGTCGGGCTGCGCCGCCCCAGGCTGCTCCCTCTTGCAGTTCCCTCCTGGCAGCGAAGGGCCAAGGCCACAGAAACAATGAAGAATAAACCAGCGCACGAAATAAAGGGGGAATTGTTCTCCCGCTGATGTAACTTCAGCGATTGTTAATTCCTCTGGTGGCCCAGGGCCCCTCGGTACAGTACATTTTGGCTATTCTTCCCCGGGTCTCTTATTAATCCTGACATCGTCCGTGAGTCCCGGGAGCTGAATGGGAGGTTTTGAGTCCCATCTCCTCGCCCGGACAATGGCTTTTCTGTTTTACACCCTTCCCGCTGCCGGCACGGGATCAAAAACCTGGCAAACTCCCCCCTCCCCGATCTCCCGGGGGTCTCCATCCCTGCCCTCACCGGGGAATTCCTGCCCTGACCGAAGGGGGATGGCAAAATCCCGCCGATCCTCCCCAAAAGGCAGGGTTTTATCCCCTATTTTTGTTACCGGTCGAACAAATAGTGCTGACTCAGCACCATCGGCTGAATGCGTCCGTCTCCCCTATCTGTGTGGGGAGGGTTGGGAGAGCCTGGCGAAGATACGCTGGGATTTTTGGAGGGTGGGAAGGTCACGTTCGCTTCCGGAGCGGGAAAAATCCCAACGGGTTCCGTCCCGTTCCTGGAACTGCCGTTTCTGCGACCGTGGAACTGGCAGCTCCTCGGCTCCCGTGTGTTTGAGCTCATACGGGCCGATTCCTAATTCAGGAAAGGGTCTGCAGCCTCCCTGGGGCACACACCCTGTTGTATTTAGGATGGTGTCATGTAAAAAAAAAAAAGACATAATTCATATTAGCAGTAATAACTCTAGATTTCTCTATTTACCCCCAGCGCTGTAATCTTGCTGTTCCTTTTCATGCCTGAATTCCTTTCCTCCTTTGCTTCTTGCTCCTCCGCTTCTCGCATCCAAAGGTTGCCTGAGACTCCGATGCTCCTGCCCCAAAGAAAAAGAGAGTTAAGAACGGACCTAGAACCGGGTTATGAATTCCCAGCTCCGTGGACAGACCCCAGAACCGCTCGGATAAATCTAAAGAAACCGTTTTCTGCTGCTTCTGACACAATTTAATTCTCTCGCCTTCCTCCCCCGTGCAGTTTTGTTGCCAGGCTTGATTTTTTTAGGCTGATTTCATGTCCTTTGAGAGGCCTCTCCGCTACTAACGCTCTCTGTCTGGCCGCAGAACGTGCGTCGCCTGCTGCAGAACCCCAAGGTGACGGAGCTGGACGCTGCCCGGCTGGTGATGCTTTACGCCCTGCACTACGAGCGGCACAGCAGCAGCAGCCTGCCGGGGCTGGTGGCCGATCTCAAGAACAGAGGGGTCTCGGAGAGGTACCGAAAGGTAACGGCACCATTTCTTCTCCTTCCGCTGGACGAAGGAGCGGGAGGGGAGAGCCCAGAGGTGGAAAAATCCCGGAATCGCAAGGGTGGGAAGAGACCTCTGAAAATCACCCAGTCCCACCTGCCCAAGAGCAGGTCACCCAGGATCAAATCCAGGCCTGCCATCCTGGGAACACGATCCTCGTTAGCTCGCCCTCGTTAGCTCGGCCGTGGGAGCGTTGCTTTGGTTTTGTGAAGAATTCAGCTCCTCCCGAACCAGCCCGTGGGGTAACTACCAGTAATGGCTTCATTTTGGGGATAGTCCTGGCTTTTTTGGCTTCAGAGGCTTCTGGTGCAGACGTCACCAGGGATGTCCCGTGAAGGTTTGCTCCCCGTGTCCTGGCTTGGGGAGAGGATGGTCTCGGGGGGGTTTGCAGGAGAAGACTCCAGACAGGTCACCTGAAGGACGGAGGTGGGAGCAGGAGCTGGTGGGGGTCTAGAGAGGCTGGAGATCACAGAATCAGAGAATGATTTGGGGTTGGAAGGGACCTCTGGAGATCATCTCCTCCCACCCCCAGACAGAGGAGGGTCACCCAGAGCAGGTCCCACAGGATGGCATCCAGGTGGGGTTGGGATGTCTCCAGAGATGGAGACCCCACCACCTCTCTGGGCAGCCTCTGCCAGGGCTCTGCCACCCTCAAAGTCAACAAGTTCCTCCTCATGTTGAGATGGAACTTCTTATGTCCCAGTTTGTGCCCGTTCCCTCTTGTCCTGTCCCTGGGCACCACTGGAAAAAGCCTGGCCCCATCCTCCTGACCCCCACCCTTGAAGGATTTCCAGGCGTTGATCAGATCCCCCCTCAGCCTTCTCTTCTCCAGACTAAAGAGACCCAAGTAATTTGTTGTTAATTGGTGTAGAGCTTGCCTGCTTTTGTGCTGAGTCACCTCACACCTTGCGAAGAGAAGCCTGAGCTTGGCTGGGCCCTGCAGGTGTTATTTTCCAAGGCGTAACTAATTCCTTAATTTCCATGTCTCAAATCAGTGACATTACGAAGGGTTGAATAAAGCCGAGATGGCAGGAGCCTGGGACGGGTGTGTGACACCTAAACGGGGCCTGAACCTCCTTCCTTTCTCCTTCTCCTCTTCCTCCCCATCCCTTGCTGGGGAGGTAAGAGCCGGAGGCTCCTGGGGGCTGGGAGAAGAGGGGGGCAGCGCTTGGCAGACGTGGGGAGCAGCTGGAGAGGAGGAGGAGGAGCGGGATGATGTCACGTCGTGTGGAGGAGCTGCTGTCGCCGCAGCAGACGACGGCAACGAAAGGTTCCCTCCTCAGGCAGGCGGTGTCCCGGCAGGATGACTCCCTTGCTGGATACGGGGAATCATTCTCCTCTTCCCATTCCCTCCCCCTGTGCTGCGTTTTCCGCTGGGGATCGACCTCCCTGGCTCCTTGGCCGTCATTCCAGTAGCTCCACCGAGGCAAACGAGACCATAAACCTGCCTGGAAGTTGGTTTCCCAGTTGGTTAACGGGACTGGTTTTGCCTCTCTCCGTACAGCTGGTGTCTGCCGTGGTGGAGTACGGAGGGAAGCGGGTCCGGGGCAGCGACCTGTTCAGCCCCAAGGACGCTGTAGCCATCACCAAACAGTTCCTCAAAGGGCTGAAGGTACGGATCGGCCGCAGATGAAATAAAGGTGGTTTTAATCAACAGTCGCAGGGCGAGATTTGCATTAAATCTCTTCAGAGATTTAATCGTAAGTGCTCTGGGCTTTTAGGCCATAATTCTCATGGAGGACAACGGGATTTAGTTGCTGAAAAGCCCCTGTAAATCTGGAGGTGGGTGGTTAAGGCTTGCTGTGACCCTCACTGATGCTGATGATCTTTCTCTCCTAACGAGCTTCTCTTGCGCTGCAGGGCGTGGAGAACGTGTACACGCAGCACCAGCCTCTCCTGCAGGAAACGCTCGACCAGCTCATCAAAGGGAAGCTCAAGGACAACCAGTTCCCCTACCTGGGTCCCAACACCCTCCGGGACAGGTAGGTGGGGACAGAAACACGTGGAACTGAAGTCTCTCTGCTCCTCCCGGTGCTGCCCTTTGCTTTGTTCTTTGCCTGGAGATGAGCAAAACGTAATTTGGGCAGAGAAATGTCTTGATGGTGTCGCTCTTTCTGGCGTTCTCCAGTAGCTGCCCCGGAGAGGGCTGGTGAGACTGAATGAGGGTTGTCTTTCCTCGCTGGGCGAGGTGGGACATTCCCCCTCCAAGGTGAAGGATAAAGCCGTTGCCCTGAGCTGCCGGGATGCTCACGTGATGGATTTCGACGTGGCCCTTAACTTCCCTCCGTGCCATCTGGCGTTTATTTGTAGAATACCAAAAATAGTCCCCCTGCGAGCTCTCCCTTCCCAGCCACCTCCTGTTCCCGAGGAGAGCGGGATCTTGCTGAATACGGCTAATAAGTGGCATTGAAAAGAACTCTGGCTTTTAGCTGAATTTGCTGGAGCTGAGCTCATCTGTCGTCACAGGACTCATTAAAGGGTAAATTCGGGTCTGGGAGTGAGGGCACTGACTGAAGGAGAAGATGACAAGGGGCATTTTGTACCAATGGCTCCTTTCCTGGGCGCCGCCGTTTCCTTGCTGTAAATTCCACCAGGTTTTGTTGGGTATTTTTTTATGCCTTCTAGTGGTTGGGTTTATTTTATTTTTTTATTTTAGGAAGGATTTTATTTTAGGAAATTATTTTATTCCTTCTGGGGGTGGTCTCCTTTGAGAAGACCCCGCCGTTTCTTTGCTTCCTTCGGGTGCTCCGTGGTGGTTCATCAACCACGAAGGGACCCATCGCCCACCAGCGGGGAGAGCCGGGGAGAAGGAGCGGGAGGGACCAGGAGCACCACGACTTCTCTTTGAGATGCACAAAACCATCCCTCCTCCTCCTCAGCCCCTGCCCTGGGGCGTTGCCATCCATCCAAG
This sequence comes from Calidris pygmaea, assembly GCA_003697955.1. NCBI lineage: Eukaryota > Metazoa > Chordata > Aves > Charadriiformes > Scolopacidae > Calidris > Calidris pygmaea. Next base: position 25,438 of record QJSC01027872.1, read on the forward strand.
GAAAATCAAAAAAGGATTTTGGAGCATCCAAATTCCACCCCAGGCCACCAACAGGGGACGTGAATGATTTTATTTATGGATAAGAAAGAATTCTAGTCAGACAAGGAACAATTTCTTTGTGTGTATCCCCGATAGACCAAGGAAGTACCTGCCTTACTCCAGATTTTCCCTGGCAAATAAAATGGGGAATTAATAGGTGTGAAATATCAAGGCCCCGAGCAACAGAAACGCCGTCCTCTCTGTCCTCGTGACTGAGGTGGATTTTAGCCCAAGGAGAAGAGGTTGAGGGATGGGATTTGTGGTGGATCCGCAATGAGAACCGCATCCAGGCGTCCCCAAACCAGGAACAAAGGTTCTTCTGACCTTTACCTTCTCTGTTTCAGTTCCCACCGACGTTTTTCTGAGCTGCGTTTCACTTACATTCCTCTAAATGTTTCCAGGAGAGGGTTCCACCAACCTGTCCCTCAGAACCCTGCTCCAAAGAACATGCACATCATTTATTGGGGTTTAATTCTTCCCCCGAACTGAAGGGAAACAGCAGTTGGATGAAGGGAAATGGGAGTTTTCACCTCCCTCCCTTCTCCGCGGCGGCTCCAGCCTTGTCTTGTAGCTAAAAGACGTGAATCCTGTAGTTTTGTTAAAGTAAATTTCAAAATACAAAGGTGGAGCTTCCAAACGGTGCTTTCCCTTGAATTTCTCAGAGTCTTCCTTGGCTCTGAGGTTGTCCCTGAGCCAGTGGCCGGGTCCAAGGGTGCAAAACGCTCAAAAGCGTCAGGGCACGTGGTTCTGGGGGTTGTTTCCTGATGGGAAGGGAAGATCTTGTTGAATTTAAGACGTCGGAGCTGCAGGAATGAGGGTTTGGAAGTGACAAAAAATAAGGACCTCAGTACTTCTCTGTCTGTGTCAAATGGGGGCCACAGCACTTAATTAGGAATAAAAATGGGGCCTTGTCTAAACCCAGGGTTTAGTTACCAGGTTGGGGAAGAAAAAAGGCCACTTGGTGGTTTCCCCCAATCGAGCGAGGAATTTGAATTTCAGAATTTCTCAAAACTCAGTGTAATAAATCCCAGCCCGAGGCAAGCTCTGCTCTGGGAGGATGGTGTAACCCCGACGGGCAGCGGCTCAGCAGAGGGTCAGGGCTTTTTTTTTGATCAAAGGGACGTGGCAAAGAATTCCAAAGGCTTCTTTTTAACTGTTTCTTTCTGGATTAAACATTACTTTGCTGCTCCCAAGGATTGGGGTCGGACCACGAGGCAGCTCCGGGGGGTTCTCGCCTCTTTCCGTGTCTCTCTCAAATAACCACAATTACTCACCTGGTTATGGAAAAGCCTTGGAAAGATGAAAAATCTTGGAAACCTCGTCTGTAAAGCCCATCAAGGTTCTAAATGGGGAAGGTGAGAACTCACCAGTATCTAATTTAGAGGATTCTGTGGCCGGGCGTGATCCTTATTCCCCTTATTTTGTCGAGGGGAAAGTTCCTGCTTGAGGAGAGGAAGAATTTGGAGCTATTGAGGGACGTCTGGAGCTGACACACATCCAGAGGGATGGGTGAGGGATCTCCTGAGGCAGAGAATATCCAAAAAAAATCTCCTTTTTTGGAAGCAGGAGCCTGCAGCGTGTGATGTGGAACCGCTTGGCTTTATGCTTCTTCATCCCAGCTCACACACACCGCCCCGAAGATCGGGGGAAGCAGCGCTGTTGCTGAATCAGAGATATTATCTTTGCTTGTGTTTTGGGGATATATGGGTTTTTTTGAAGGCAAACCCCTGGCTGTGGCCTTGTTTGTTCAGGGAAGTTGCTTTTGTTTTTTTTTTTTCCCTCCTGTCTGAAGGGTCGGAGGGTTTAGCTGTTAAATTGGTCGTTAACCCCAGGAGATAACGGAGCCGCATCTGCAAATTGGGGCCGAGGCGGGCGGCAGCTGGAGTGAGCGGGGCTGGAGATCGCTTTCCCCCTAATCCTCTAACAGTCTCGGGGTTTCCTCCTCGCCCAAAATGGCTTATTATTTGCCCTTGATAGGAGCAGTAATTCCTGAGAACACCCGGATCCCTCTGCTCCGCCTGTCCCTGCCTGACATCCCTGGCTCCCGCTCCGCGCGAGACCCCCCGGGGTAAATCCTGGGTGTTTTGAGCAAGTGGGAAGGGGCCGTGGTTCTGCCCCCCACCCCCCCACGCGGGGCTCAGTCCCGGAGGAAAGGCAGCAGCGAGAGAAAAGCAAAAATAAGCAGGTTTTGTGCCGTATTCCCGATCCTTAGCAGAGTGCACGGGGAATAGGGGCAGCCCAGGGTGTAATGTCCAAGCTGGAGGTTTTCTTCCCCGTCACCCAGCATCCCGGAGGGGTTCCCAGTTTAGAAATCAGCTCTCCCACGTTGGGATTATCCATCCTTCTGGAATTCTCTGTCCCTTTGGCTATTCTCTCTCTGTTTAGTTCATCCTTCCGAGGTGTGTGTCGTTCCTCTGGGCAGCTCCAGGTGCCGAGGGCTCCGGGGGTTGGTTTCCCAACAGGAATTAACCCGAAACACCGAGTCCGGCTGCGTTTCGGGGTCACCCCCGTCCCGTGCTCCGTTCCCTTCGTCGCTGACCCGGAGCCTGCAGGGACAGTGACAGCGAGAGCTGTGGTTCTACCGGCGGCACCTGCTTGGGAGGCAGAGATGGGTTTTGAGAGGACAAGGGAGGGTTCATGGTGTCGGGATTTGAGGGCTCCGACCCGCAGGGATGGATGGCAGGACGCGATCCCGCACCTTCTCCCTGCAGGTTCTGGAGAAATCCCCCTCTCAGCTTTGTCACCGGCGCAATCCGTTGTCCCCGAGAGCGGAAAAGAGAATCACAGAATCTTCTAGGTTGGAAGGGACCTTAAAGATCGTCTTGTCCAACCGTCAAATCATCTTGTCCAACCCCAAAACCTCAGTGATTGGGGAAGGTGGTGCGAGGAAGGCGCAGCCCTTCCTTTGAAAGCAGAAAGCGGGACAGAATTTGGCTGGTATTTTGTATTTTGTCAGCTGAATTCTCCCTCTTTCTTTCCCTCTTTTCCCTCCCGCCACTTCTCTACAACACCCTTTGTCTCCAGGCTGGCCCGGGGAACGTAAACCTCCGAGGTGAACCTATAAATCCCGCTGGTTCTGTGACGGGGCAGCGAAACCACGGCCGGTCCCTGCCCTTTGGAGCAAACCCCAGAGCTCGGAAGCGCCGCCGTTGTCCTCGTTTGGCTCCTGAATCGATTGGAATTTACCGGCGGCGGCGTCTCCATCATGCATTAAACATGGGAGCGCGCGCGTGTGTGTGTGGCGGTGGAGGCAGCGGCGGGGAGCGGGGGAGCTTTTCATCCTTAGCACCTCGGGTAAATGTTTAGGAGAGAGAATGTTTTAAAAGGAATTTAAGAGGTGATTTAACAACAGGCTCCACGACATCAACCTTGACAAGCCCGTCACAGAAACGTGGTCTGGGGAGAGAAATCAACGGAGAGGGGGGAGAGAGAAATCAACACACACACCCCTACCCCGCCCCGGTGTGTGTGGAACAGGATTTATCCTCCCGTTTTTGTCTGGTCCCTTCTCAATTTTGCCTCTTTCTTGCAGACCCCAAGACATTATCGTCTTCATCATCGGAGGGGCGACTTACGAGGAGGCGCTGACGGTTTATAACCTCAACCGCACCAACCCCGGGGTGCGCATCGTCCTGGGGGGCACCACGATCCACAACACGAAAAGGTAAGAAACCCTGGGTTTTGACTCCGGATGAAAAAGCGCTGACACGAGCAGGAATTTGGCGGCGCCCGAGGGATCTCCGTCGCGCCGTAAAACACAGAAAGGCGTGGAAACGCTCCGAGATCAGTGTCAGAGGGACACATCTGAGGGACGTGTTACCCAGGGGAAGGTTTAACCTGCCTTTGACCGGTTTTGAGTGCGAAGAATTAGATGTGTCGAGTTTTTCCTGCTCATAATTTTTCCCCAAATCCATCCTAAACCTCCACTGGAGCAACCTGAGGCCGTTTCCTCTTGTCCCATTGGGAGAAGAGACCGACCCCCACCCGACAACACCCTCCTTTCAGGGGGTTGGAGAGCGAGAAGGTCTCCCTTCAGCCTCCTTGTCTCCAGGCTGAACCCCCCCAGCTCCCTCAGATGCTCCTCACAACTTCTCCAGACCCTTCTCCTTGGTCTCCAGACCCTTCTCCTTGGGCTCCAGCCCCCTCACCAGCTCCGTTGCCCTTCTCTGGACCTGCTTCAGCCCCTCAATGGCTTTTTTTTTTGTCACGAGGGGCCCAAAACTGGCCCCAGCCCTCGAGGTGGGGCCGTGGATGGAACGGCAGGAATGTGAGAGGCGACCCCCCCGTCTCTCCCATGTGTCGCACCAGGAAAGGCCGTGAAATATCAATCCTGGGAGAGTCCCCGGCGTTTTCCATCAGCTGCTCCGAGCTTTGAGGGAGCTCCCTGCTCCGAGCTGGGGTGGGATGAGTTTCCTCATGAGTTTCCACCCTGTGGAAACGCAAAGGAAGTCCAGTCCCGCAACTGGAAGAAAAAATTAATGCTGGGAGGAAATTTTCAGAGGTGATTAAGAGCTTCGGGTGCCCGAGCAGCCTCCTGGGGTGAAGGAAACACACACTATTACCATCCCCGGGGTTGTACGTCAGAAATACAGCTGTCGAGCACTTCATTGATCCCAGTTACTGACAGGTGGGCTCCGGGGTAACGAGGAGGCTAAAAATCACTTTGGTTTCCAGACCATATACGTGCGCTGCCGCTGCCTCGGAGCCCAGAGGGATATTTATAAAATCCTTGCACTTTTGCCCTTCCTTTTCACGCCTGTGAGGGCTCGTCAGGCTCCAGAGCTGCCTGCACCAGAAGCACAAAGGAAATCCAGTGGCTCCTATCGTGAAAAAAATGCCCAAACCCTCCGAATTCATCGTGCCCGCTCTGAAATTTGCCCTGTTCTTAGCGCCAGGGGATTGGAAAAGGGGCTGAGCCGCCGTTAGCCCAGCAGCAAATTGCTTTTCTGAAGTGGGTTACAAAGGCAAGTCTGTATTAGCCCACATATCGACCGATTCCTGCCCAAATTACCCGGCTTCCTCAACCTTCTGCTTCACAAAGTGGCCTTTGAACTAAATCCTGCTTTAGCCAGGCCTAGAAATAGCAATAAAAAGAGACCCGCGGACGGAGAAGCTGCTTTTTGACTGATAAAAAGAACAAAGTTGAATAAAATATCATCATATTCAGCCTGGCACCCCCTGTACCTCCTCGTCTGGTGAGCAGGAGGGGGTTTGGGCTTTAGGTTGCCATCGCAGCTCTTCGGGTGGCCTCTTTGGTGACGTTGGGCAACTCTCTCCTTTGTCTCCGAGGTCTCCGAGCAGGGACAGTCTCCCAGTCCTAAAGGGAGTTTGGGATTTGGAGCCACATCTTGGATTTGTGCTGGAAGGGAGGAACGTTACGCGGGGCTTCCACCGCGCTTTGGCGCAGCCTCTGAATTATTTACGGAAAAACTAGGATGCTGGCTCAAAATTTGCATGTCAAAGAATGGAAGTGGGGGAAAAAAAAAGAAGGAAAAACTAAAAAAAAAAAATGAGCGTTGCTTTTTAAGGGCTGACTGTTCCAAAGTCCTCCCGGGGAACTCCGGGGTGGGGATGACGGAGGGTCCCATCCTGAAACCAGCCCAGCCCCAAGTGATTTGCCTTCCCCGAGTGGCTTGAGTAAGATTTACTAAGGGATGAGAGGCCACGTTCGTAATAATAATATTAAAAATGAGAAGTTTGGGGTCAGTGGAGCCCTTTCCAAGGGCTCTGCTCGGCTCCCGCAGGCTGAGGAGGAGCAGCCTGGGCAGAGGAAGGAGCCCACGGGCTCAGGAACACCCGAGAAATGCGGAATTTCCCCCTCCAGCGAGTGTTAACCGCGATCCCAGCGAAGCACGTGAGGATCCCGGCTATTCCTGACGGGAGGAAACACCAGATTTTATCATCCTAACTCCTCCGGTAATCCACTGGCCTTCCTTTAATGAACCGGTGCTTATTTCTTGCCGGATTAGGGTTGATATATCACAATAAACAAGGAGATTGGGATATTAATGCGCCGGGCGGCCCGTGTAAGCGCATTAATCCCCTGCTTTCATTGTTCTTACCAGCCCAGCTGAAATTGCGCTCAACATCTGTGTTTAGAGCGGGGGGAAGGTGGCTTAAGGGATATCCATTCCGCTTTTTTTTCCAAGGGGGGGAGGGAGACAAACAAGCCCCCGGAGCTGGTTATGTTGTTAGAGACGTATATTTACAGGAGCTTATCTGTTTAAGAGACCATCTGCGTTGTCCAGTAGATGCTTTAAAATGTGTTGGGGGGGAAATAATAAGCGTCGGGATGAAAAACAGGTCCTGAAGCATCCACAGGAGGCACCTCTTTGAAGTTTCCTTGTCAAGGGGGATGTGTCCCCTGTTGATCTTTATGGATTTCCATCCGTAGAGATGGCAAATAGGGGGGGGTGTCTGATAACAAAGCTCGTATCCTGGCGTGAACCGTGCAATCGGAGCCATTCCCTATCAATAAATCGGGCTGCAGCCACTGACAGGCTCTGCTGGAGAGCTTGAAAATAACTCCCAGTGCTTTTACAAGGTAAAAACCAGAGGTTTTCTTGGCTTCCCTCCTCCACCTCCATGTATATCACTTATAATCCACGTGTTTCACCTATTCCTCGGCCTCTTCCCTGATACCACCCAGGGAGAGGGTGGGGAACGCGATGGGGTCTCCCGTTCCCGGCTACGACCAAGAGCTGGGAGAAAAAAAAAAACTCGTGGAAGGTGAAAGGGATTAGGGGCACGGAATCTCGTTGGGAATCGTAACAAGTTCCCTCTCCGGCGGTTTCCCGTCCTTCAGATGGGAGGGAGGGTCCTCCTGTGGGTGTGAGGCCGAGGAGCTGGGTGACCCGGGTGGCTGGAGGGAGTCCTGGCTGTGAAATGTCCAGGATGCCCCAGCAGGAGGGTTCCACCCTGGCTCTTCCTGCCTTATCATCCGCACAGGAAAACGGAGAGGGAGCAGAAAAACAAGCCCGAGCCCCAGCCTTCCTGGCTTTGTGACCAGACGCGGAGCTGAGCCCGCGAGGAGCCGGCCCCGGGAGCTTTATCCTTCTCCGGGAGAGACCGGAGACCTCACCTCTCCCTTCAGGGACCTCGGTCCCTGCCACCTCCTCCTTGGGGAGGGAGCTGCTGGGATTGAGGGGAGCCTGATGAGGGGAAGGAGCGTCGCCGTTGGGACCGGGATCCCTGCTTTGGGTGGGTTTTTGGTCAGATCACACGCTGCTGTGGGCAAATCCTCTCCTCTTTGTCGCCGTCCCCCCATCTCGGTGATGCCAGGGGAGAAAACAGAGCTCTGAGGTTGTGGAGAACTCCTCGGAGGTGTTCAGAGAGGCCTTGTGGTTATTGTCTGTCCCCCCGGGGGGGGAGAAGTCAGCCCTTGGCTTTGCTAACCTGGACTTTTCCCCGCAGCTTCCTGGAGGAAGTGACAACTTCAGGCTTCCGCGGCCGAAGCACCGAGAGCTCTCAAGCTGCGCCGAGGTCAAGCAGCAGACGGTGAATCTCTCAGAAACCCCGTCTCGCCCATCCGGAGCTTCCGCCAGCTGCTTTGGGGCACAACGGGACATTCCACGCCCCAAACCCCTCGGCCTCTTCTCACAAACGCCGGCTCTGAACGGGACACGGCTCCGGGGCTGGAATCGGAAGCTGCGGAAGAGCCCGGGAATGAGGTGGCTGCGGAGGCACCGGGGCTCTGAGCGCTGGGAAAGCCCTGTAATTACCTGGTTTGTCCAAACGCGGGGTTATGAGTCCCCTAACGAACATCTAATGATCGTGGCCCAGACTTTAGGGTGGAAGGTGAAGGTAATGGGGCACCAGAAGCCCTTTGCTCAGTTGTCTGTATATTTTGAGTCCTATTAAATAATCCATTTCGACTGAACCTCTTGTCCGTTAAATAATTCCTAATTCGTAACCGCCGCTGGGGTATAATTACATCCTTAATCTCCTTTATTAACTTGTTTACCTTAAGAAACAAACACGAACTCCGCGCCCCTGTTTTGGCTCCCAACGTTGTCAACCGGGAAAGCGTCGTGATTTCTTTTTCACAATAAAAACAATTCCAGCAGTAATAAAAAGTGTCGGATTCGGGAAGAAACAAGGGAATGGTAATTGGGGGGGGCGGGGGGGAGGGCGGTCGGCCCCCTCCTGGGCACAGGAACTGGACCAGAAAGTGCTCCCCCTGCTCCCCGTGCCCCGGCTCTGGGGCAGGAGGGGAGGAGCAGGGGCAGAGCTCTAACCCAGGGCGAACCCAGCGGAGAAATGTGGGCTCTCGACCCCTTCAGGGGGATTGTTTTTTTTCTATTTTCCTTTTATTTTAGGTGGAGGAACTGCGCGAAGCAGCGCAGGTGAAGAGTGAGATCCAACGGACGTTCTGCAAACATTTTTCCCTTCTCTCTTCTCATAATTAAGCGAGGCTGAGCCTCCCGCTCCCCGCGAGCTCCGCAGAGGATGGGAAGCACTCGAATTCAAGCTCGTTCCTCTGGCTTAATTCCCTGAAGGAAGGTCACTCCGAGCCTGGGCGTCCGTCCATCCCCGGAGCTCGGAAAAGAGGTGTTTGGATAATTTAACCAGCAGGTTCTCGCTTTATCAGGCAGCTCGGTTTCCTACACCTTGTCGTAAAAGGTTGCGCTCCTGGTGCTGGATTAAGCGGGGGATTAATTAAACGATGGACGTTCCCAAAGTGAACCCCGTCTCCGGCGCGTTTCCAGGCTCCGTGGAGCACCTTTCTGCTCCCCAGCAAACGCGGACACTGAAGGTTTGGATCAAACCCCAACGCAAAGTCCCCGGGACCCATCCAAAAACTCTGCAAAGTCAGGATTTCCCTTGCCCTTCCCTCGCTTCCCATCGCCAGGGCTTGGAGAATCCCGGTGCCGGCCTTTGGAAAGGCTCAGGTGGAGCTTTGCATCAGTTGCAGTAAATGATCAGAGCATTTTAAACCAGAGCAGGTGAAAAAAAATTGGAGAGAAGGGGCAGAATGTGGGGGTTTTGGGTCCTGTTTGGACCTTGTATCCCACGCCGTCCTACCCCAGCTGCCTCCTCCTGCTGGGAATCCCGCTGCTTTCCTGCAGCCAAAGCGAATCGTTCCCCAAAAACGAGACAAAATTGGACTCTCCGGCCCAAATTTTTCCAACCTCGGGATTTCTCACCTAAAGATTGTCAAGAAAAATTCCCCAGCGGTGCCTCCGAGGCCGAATCCTCCTGATTCTGTCCCACACGCCCCGGGCTCAGACACCCCTGGGGTATTTTTCCGTGTCGGAAAGAGCTCGGTGTAAAACGAATGGGCTTTAGTGATGAGCAGGGAATTTGGGCTTTTGTGTCCCGCAAAGGGCCACCCAAGAGGACCCAGAGAACCTCAGCGGGTGGTTCCTACACCTCATTTATAACTAAAAGTTAAAGTCCACGTTATGAATATACCCAATCTTTGGTTAAAAACACGTATTCCCAGATTCCCAGGCTGCCCGTCCTCCCCAGATTCCGTTTTATTTTTTGGTTTTTAAGTGCACCCTGTGGCTAAAACGGGATTTGCTTCAATTTTCAGCCCCCAGATTTTGCCCCCTCTTTCCTTTCCAAGGTTTCTGCCGCCCCAGTGGATGCCTGGATCACAGTCAAGATCATTTTAGCCCGTTGTTTATTAATTTGGGGTTATTAATTTGCCTTCGTAACTCCCTGGATTTGGGGGGAGAAGCATTTCCCAGGGGCCTTCGTCTGACGTCTGAGGAAGATTCTCTTTTCCCATCTGGAAGGAAAAGCATCCAATGACTCTGTTTTAGGGCATCGTGAACAAAATTCCCCCCCAGACACCGAAGAAGCAGTTTCCCAGGGTGTTTTTCTCCTGGAAAAATCACGGAGCTGAAAGGGAAACCCTTGGCAGGAGGCGGGAAGACTCTCCGAAGCCGGTTCCTTTATCCCTCTGCTGGAGCCAGGGCTTTTTGTGGCTGGATTTTTATTGTTCCTGCCCTCACGGAGGCGAAAAAGGGAGAGTCTCAGCCATTCAAAGCCTCTCTTCTCCCCTCGACACGGGTGACTGATGCTTCTGCCGACGGGGATTTCTCGGGCCATCGCTGGGCTCCCGGCAAAGCGGGAAGAGCTTGGGAATTTCTTCTTTTGGCCACGGCTTCCGTCTGTTCCAGGAGGGGGAAGAACAGGAGAACACAGAGGGAATCGCATCCCTCCCCGTTTTCCGTCCCCAAATACAAAGCGCCGGCAGCTCTTTTGTGGAGGATGAGGATTATTTTGCAGTAAGGACTCACCGGGAAAGGGAGGTGATGCCCCTGCGGTGCTGAAACGGGATGAGGCTGGAGCTAAACGGAGTTTCTGCACCAAAGCTCCTCTTTTTTTCAGAGAAAAACGCGAGTGTGGCAGCACGGAAACACTGCGCAAACGTGTTTTGCTGAGCTGTTGGCGGAGGGACGGGGGACGAGGGTTGTTTTTTGGGTATCAAAACTCTGGAGAAACTTTTCCTTTAGGAAACAGCGAAACGTTTTGAGAGGTGTGAAATAAATAAATAAAAAAGATCCTTTTTTGTTTTCCAGCTTTTTCCCTTTTCTTTGCAACTGAAGGAGTTTGAAGGCAGCTCAGAAATGAAGGATTTGGGGTTTGTTTTATCTGTTACGTGCTGAGGAAGGGGGGGGTTAGTGGCCGTGGCTACTCCCTGGCTACTACCACAAGTGACACTGGTCCTAACGAAGGGGGAGAGTCCCCTGAGCTCTACCCAGTGCTTTTGTCCCTGGGGGAGCACTGGGGGGGGGGACAGGAGAGGGCTCCTGAGTGCTGCAGGACCCCAGGACCCCCTGCTGCTTGTCCCCTCGCCTGTCACCCTCGGTGTCACCACGTCCCTGGATGCAGGGACCCTGCGAGCCCCAGCGGCTCCCGCTGAGAAAACCTGTGAGTTTCCAGATCCCCGACACGTGGCTTTTAATTGGTGATTGACTTGGGAATTAACGAGCCGGAGCACACGAAACGAGCTCCTAAATCCTTGGGCATCACAAATAACTCCTGCCGACGTGGAGCAAGGTGGAAGCCGTAGCTGGGGGATGCGGTGAGGATCCGCAGAGGATGATAGACTCATGGAATGGTTTGGGTGGGAAGGGACCTTAAAGACCACCCGGTTCCATCCAGGGCCACCTCCCACCAGCCCAGGTTGCTCCAAGCCCCCTCCAACCTGCCCTTCAACCCCTCCAGGGATGGGGCAGCCACAGCTTCTTGGGGCAACCTGGGCCAGGCTCTCACCACCCTCAAAATAAGGAATTCCTTCCCAAAATCTAACCTAAATCTCTCCTTTTTCACCTTAAAACCCTCCCTCCTCGTTCCATGGCTCCCCCCCTCCCATCAAGAGTCCCCCTGGAGCTTTCCTGGAGCCCCTTGAGGGACTGGACTGCCTTCCCCCCAGCTTGTGCCTTTCCCAAACCAACCTGATCTCCAGAGGAGCTTGGCTTGGACTCCGTGAAGGTCTAAGGTCTCCTCCTGCAGACCATGGGCCAGGGATAAATTCCAGCTCCGCCTCCAATTTCGGTTCTGCCTCTGTAGGAATTAAGGTGTTTCATCAGGACATGGACCTACTCAGAGTTACATCCCTGTCCTTCCCACCTTCCCCCTGCTCCGTACATTAAATTTTAAGTTGTTGGGAAGGGGGCAGAGCCTCCCGTGAGTCACTCTCAGATCTTCCTGCTCCACCAGAGTCCCCTGGTGGGACTCTGTCACGGCCCTTTGAGGAAAAGGGGGAGCCCCCTGGTCTGGTCCTTTCCAGAGGGGTCCATTCCCCCACCAAGCAGCCCCCCCTTTTCCCAGACAATAGGGCTGTAATTATCTCCAGAGACAAGGAAAAACACATGTCCTAATTAAACCCAATTCATCTCCGAAGCAGCAGTTTCACACTTGAGATCCAGAGGCAAAATTACGCCGGGGTGGGGGGGCGAGGGAAAGGGTGGGGGGTGTGTGTGTGTGTGTGTTAAATACGTAAATAAACTGCGAGTGTTTGTTGTTCTGCTTTTGCAGCAAGAAGATATTTTGGTAACTGTTTATTATGAATCAACACAGCAGAAAGGGGAGCAAAACTGCAACATCGGGGCTGAGCAGAGCCAACGGGATGTTTGAGGACACAAACGCCGCTTTAGAGAGAGGTTCTCTGCTCCTTTTGCCCCGTTTTCAAGGTCCTTTCCCTCCCTCTAAACCCCCCCCCCTCCTCTTTTAAAAACAATGGTATTTTTGTGCTCCATGTAGCAAAATTCATGATATTAAAAATTCCATTGTTTCCCGATCCCTCAGGGAAAACTCAGCCGGGAGCTCAGCCCCGGGCTCGAATCCCCCCAGAAAAGGATGGGGCACCCACTTTTGGTCTCCTCTCTCTCCCCTGCTCCTGGAGGTGCCTGGAGGAGCATCCCTGGACCCACCACCACGACCCACACCCCTATGGGGACCCTGCCACCTTGTGCCCACATCTGACCCCCCCCTTCACATGGCAGAGTGGCACCGGGAGACTTTGTGGAACCGATTTTTCAGATTACAGCCTTTCGGAGCAAAAAAGGGGAGATTTTGGGCCAGTTTGTGGAGCACAGAGAAGTCCTGGGGTCCTGCACCTCCTACAGCCCCGAGCACTGGGACCGAAGCCCCTCGGTGAAGATCCCAGCGGGAAAAATCACATCCCAACACGAACCTTTCTGTGATCCAGGGGGAAAAATCACATCCCGACACGGATCCTTCGGAGCCACCACAAGGAAGTACTAAAGGAGCCATCACCAAAGTTTTATAACTTTATCATCTAAACATTCCTGGTTCCGTCTTTCCCACTCAGAGCCAAGAGTTGGTTTCTCCTGGGGGGAAAGAAAAAGGGCATTTATTGGATAATTTTGATATATCCTGCAACCAGCATAAAAAAAAATACCCTGCTACTGCAAATCCAAACTGGGAAAACAAATCATCCCCGAACGCGGTCTACACAAAGGTTGTTAAACGATGGGCTGAGTTAATTAGCAGCTAATAAAAGGCTAAATTCTTCCATGAGCTATTCCGGTACGTGGGAGCCACTGGTTTCACTGGGGGCTGTTTTGTGTCTGTGGGCAAAAAGCCATATTTACTGGGGAAACCATGAAGGAAAATCATGGGATAACTGGGGCTCGCGGCAGCCGGGATGGGGACGGGGATGGGGACAGGGACAGGGTGCCACACCAGTGCTTGGGGAGGCCACAACCCCTTCCCCAACCCAGTAAACCCAGTAAGAGCAGCACCCGGGGGGTTGGATCCACTGCTGGGACTGTCACTGCCTGTTTCAAGCACAGAAATCGGAGCCGGGCTCCCTCCTGTCTCCCTTCCTTCCCCATAAATTGTTGATGTTTCCAGATCGGAATCACCGGTCACATCCTTTAAAACCTGAGTCACGGCCGTACTGGGGCTGGTGGCCTTTTCTGGCCAGTGACATCCCTGGAAGTTGCCCAAATTGCCCCGGGATTCCCACTGGAGCCGAATTCCTCCTCCTGGGATGGATGTGCCGGGGCTTCACCTGCTGTGGGTACGCGGGGGGACTTGGGTGGCACGAGCCACAACGGCCAGGGTTCTTCCTTCTCAGGATGGGTGAGTGGCACAAAGGGCCACCAGCGCCCGCGGGAACCCGAGCCAACCCCTGGGGGGGGCTCCCAAGTGGCTGAAGACCCCCCCCTGTGCTGCTCCACCATCGCCTTTCCTCGGCTCTGTGGTTTGTGTGAGAAAGGGACGGTCCCTTCCAGCCTCCCCCCACAGGACGAGGAGAGACTTGGAAGTGCCACCGAGCTCTGAAGAAGTCCCTTGGGACAACAGGGAATCGGGACGTGGCCAGGGGACGCGTGAGGTGGGATACGGACCCTTCAGTGGGATTTCAGTGGGAGCGAGGCACCTTCTCCATCCCTAAAACTCCCCCGAGGCGCCTCACGGGAAGACTTTTGGCCCCCAAATCCCTCGATAAAACCCCAAACGCAATCCCGAGAGAATTTGAGCTCGAGAGTGTCACCAACTGGGGTTAAACTGGTGAAAACGGGCCGTATCCCAGCGCCAGCCCTGCGAGGGGGAGGCCAGTTGGGAAGAGACGGGTTCCGAGCAGCGTGAGCCCTGGATTCAAAGGGCACGACAAAGCTCTCCCGCGGCCACCAGCATCGGGCCATCTGGCATTGGCCTGTAGCCACCTCCGGGGTGCTCCGTAGGACCTGGCCACCAAAACCAGGAGGTGAGGAGTAACAGGGATGGGCGGGAGGGAAAATGTTATGAAATAAATTGGCACATTCCATCGGGCAGCAGGAGACCCCGCAAACAGCACCGGGGGCTTCAGACAGTCAAATACAGGGAGCGTGTCTCGTCTCCGTCCCCCTCCATCACACCTCGACCCCCTGCTCCAGCTTTCTCCACAGCCCAAAATTCACGTCCAGGGTGGGTGGCACTGCTTCTCCCCCCCACCAGCTCCCACTGGACACGGGCCATCACTGTGGTTCTTCCCCATTCTGCAGGAAGGATCATAGAATCATGGAATGGTTTGGGTGGGAAAGGACTTTAAAGACCACCCGGTTCCATCCAGGGCCACCTCCCACCAGCCCAGGTTGCTCCAAGCCCCCTCCAACTTGACCTTGAACCCCTCCAGGGATGGGGCAGCCACAGCTTCTCGGGGCAACCTGGGCCAGGCTCTCACCACCCTCCAAATAAAGTTCTTCCCAATATTTCACCTCAATCTCCCATTTTTCAGCTCAAAACCTTTCTCCCTCGTCCCATCGCTCCCCTCCCTCATCAAGAGTCCCTCCACATCTCTCCTGGAGCCCCTTGAGGGACTGGAAGGGGCTCCAAGGTCTCCCCGGAGCCTTCTCTTCTCCAGGCTGAACCCCCCCAACTCTCTCAGCCCCCCCCTCCCAGCAGAGGGGCTCCAGCCCTCCCAGCATCTCCGGGGCCTCCTCTGGCCCCGCTCCAACAGCTCCGTGTCCTCCTGATGGTGGTGGCCCCAGAGCTGGAGGCAGCACTGGGTGGGAGGGTGTCTCCCCAGAGCGGAGCAGAGGGGCAGAATCCCCCCCCTCGCCCTGGGGGTGCAGAATTTACCCAAGAAAATCAAACTACAATTGTCAAAAAACCAATTATCCTCATGGTTCAAAGGGGGAAACTGAGGCACAAAGGTGGCAATTCCCAGTTCAGGGCCCTGCGGAGCCTGGGGAAAGGCAATCCCTGCCCTGGGCATCCTAATGGGGGGGTTTGTTGTAGAAAAGACACAAATGGGAGAAAAGCAGAAATACCAGCTCTTGAAAAAGAAAAGATACAACCCTTCCCCACCAGCCCCTCGCTCACAAAAGCCCTGGAAATAGTGGAAATACTGGAAATACTCTGTGATGCAAGCGCTCATCCTGGCGTAGGATGTTTTAAAAGATACCAGCACCAGAAGTCACCTCAGCAGGATTCTCCAGGCATTAATTCCAAAGTACTTTGGGTTAAAACACCGGCCGGTCGGGGGGGGTGCACCAGATTCGGGATCGCAGGGAAGGTTTTCACTGTAAATCAAGCAAAGGATCAATTATCAATGACTGATCAACCCCTTCCTATCTATCTAGTTCTGAATGGAACTATTTTCCCCTTTCTCTGGGTTTTCTCTCTCTCTTTTTTATACCTCTCTCTTCCAAATCCAGCCTGTGGCCTCAGCCCCACACTCGGGTAGTTCTGGACTCGCGGGGCACCTCGAGGGGGGAGAGTAAATAAGCAGGAAAAAAGGTAGTTTTTAAGGCAGGACCTACAGAGAGGAGACCAAAACAAGTAGAAAAATGCTATTTTTTTCAGAAGCCAAGCACCTCCTCACTTCTGGGGAGCTGTGCTCCCAATCTCCCTGGCTTTTGGCCCCTCCGTGCTGGGAAGCGACCCCCTTCTCCCTGCCCCCCCTCCTCAGGGAATTCCCCCCCCCCTTCCTCCTCTTTTTATTTGTCCTCCCAAACCCTCGGCCACTTTCTTGGCAGAAAAAAAACCCAAAAAAACCACCCTCCTTTTCCATCTCCGGGGAAGTTTCCCGATGACCTGTGCTACATCCCGGAATGCGGCTCAGACATTGATGGGGACACACACACACACACATGTGATGTGACAACGTGCTGACCCCCCCCAAACCCCCGGCGTTGACCCCCAGCCTGGACCCCTGGCATCGGCGGTGAGTCAGAAACAAAGAAGGGAAGGAAAGAAAAAAAAAAAACAGAAAACCACCACCCTCGTGGGCTGCGATTCGCCCTTTTTTGTGAACCCCAGACGTCATTCGCGCACGGCTATAGATGGAGCTCGGGAGCCCAGGCCAGCCCAGTGCAAGCCCACCCCAGCTCCGTGATGGTGGTGGTGGTGGTGGCGGTGGCTGCCGGGGGGGGACACGGTGTCTCGGTGGCCCGGGATGCCTTCCAGGGACGGGCTGGTCCCCACGTAAGCGGGGGGCGGCCGTGATCCCCCAAGGGTGAAGGCTGAGAGGGAGGAAGAGGAGGCTGCCGTGTATTTTCCCAGCCACGCTCTACCCAAGAGGAGGCCGCCGGGAGCCCCCCCCCCTTTTTTTTCTCATCCATCCCTCCCCTTCCCCCCCCCTCCCCCCCTT
>QJSC01027872.1:49915-84392 GCA_003697955.1 Calidris pygmaea
GGGCCGGGGGCTCAGCACAGGAGAGACACGGAGCTGTTGGAGCGGGGCCAGAGGAGGCCCCGGAGATGCTGGGAGGGCTGGAGCCCCTCTGCTGGGAGGGGGGGCTGAGAGAGTTGGGGGGGTTCAGCCTGGAGAAGAGAAGGCTCCGGGGAGACCTTGGAGCCCCTTCCAGTCCCTCAAGGGGCTCCAGGAGAGATGGGGAGGGACTCTGGATCAGGGAGGGGAGCCGTAGGAGGAGGGGGAGGGATTTTAAGGTGAAAAAGGAGATATTTAGGTTAGATTTTGGGAAGGAATTCCTTATTTTGAGGGTGGTGAGAGCCTGGCCCAGGTTGCCCCGAGAAGCTGTGGCTGCCCCATCCCTGGAGGGGTTCAAGGGCAGGTTGGAGGGGGCTTGGAGCAACCTGGGCTGGTGGGAGGTGGCCCTGCCCAGGGCAGGGGGGGGAGAACTGGATGGTATTTAATGTCCCTTCCAATCTAAACCATTCCATGATTCTATGATTTCTGGGAGCACGGGGAGGGGCCAGGCTGAACCCCAGGACATGAAATTGCTTTCTTGGCAAAATACGGGCAGCAGAACCTTCAGACAGCCATGGCAGCAAGCGCTGGGATTTATTTAACTCAATCCTTTCAATCCAGAGCTTCCCTGTGGGATGAGGAGTGTGGGATCCACCTGCCTGGGAGGCTCTGAGGTCCCTCCGCTCGCCTCACACCAGGCTCTCAGCAGCTGGGAGGAAGGAAAGACCTGTTGTCACCTCCCAGCTGGGAATGAGGTTGCCAAAATCAACCATCCTGGCCTTTCCCTTCCTAGAACATGAAGCCAAACGGCCCCTCATTCCTCTCAGCCTCCAACTACAGGGTGGGACACCTTAGGAAAGGTTAATGGATCCAAAAAATACCCACATCTGCAGGTGTGCAAAGCCCTGCAGGGACATGAGAGGACACATCGCCCCAGACAGGGAAGATTTGGCTTTTTCTTACCTCCCTAAAAGCTGTAGAAAAGAAGGACTTTCAGGCCTTGGACACCTTTGTTTAAACCCTCTTCCCTGCAAATCAGAGAGCAAGAGGGAAACTGTCTGGGGATGAGGAACCAGACTGAGGACTCTGTACCCGGAGGAGACGCTCAGCCTGTCCCAGAGCTCAGTCGTTTTCTTAAAGAGCTTCAAGTTTGGTGCCTGAGACTAAAAAATCCCTGCCCTTAACTTTCAAAAATCTACCTTCAATCTTTATTCAGCAAAGAAGAAGAAAACAAACCAGCAAGTATAAATCTCCATCCCTGGGATTAACTCCTGGGATCACTGGGAGGAGCCATGGGTCACCCTGACATAAATGGAGATCATCACCCCGACGTAAATGAGGATAAAAACTGCCGTTTTCCTCACAAACCATGAAATCTGGCTTCATTCCCTCCTGCTGACATCTGGCACCTGGGGCTAATTCCTCCCCAAAACGTTACCCAAAGACCTGCACACGCTGCCTGGCTGCCGGGAACACGTCAACCCAAATTCTCTGCGGGTGAAACCCGAAGGGTTTTATTTGTGTGGTTCCAATCTCCCTGAAAAAGGTGGAGGAGGGTGGACACCCTGAGGTTTGTCACCCACCTCCTACCGACGCAGGTGACCGGGATTTAGGCTTCCAGGATTGCTTTTTCCTGCTTTTTTTCTTTACCAACTGTCCTCAGCCCCCGAGCACTCGCCCTCTCCTGCCCCTGTTCTGTCATTCACACTCACCTCCTCCCTCTTCTTGGCCCCAGGAGGGAAAAAAGAGCCGGCCAGGACTTTTGAAGTTTGTTTTTCACCTTCCTTCTCTCTCCTTTCACCGATGATACACTGAACTCTCTGTTATTTCCCTCTGCTGTTACTTCTCTCCTGCGTGGCTCTGTGTAGGGGACAAGGCAGGGGACATCGGTTGGCAATGCTCCTGGTGAGACACTAATCCCTGCCCATCTCAGGCTGGTGCTGAGTCTCTTCCCACCACCCAGGACAGGACAAAGCCACATTTAAATGACTAAATTGCAGCCTCAGACCTTTTATGGCTTCATAAGGCTCTGTACGGGAGGGAATCAGCTCCCAAACCTGCCCGAGCTGCAGCTCAGACCAAAGGGCAGACAGACCCACACATCCTAAAGGGTAGCCACACCAGCACCCACCCCTGAAAATACCTCTTGGGGGGGCTGAACCTGCCCCACCTGGTCTGAAACGTAGCGATGGGACCCCACCCTCATCCTCTTAATGCAAATAGGTGTTGCTTATTCTCAGTCTGAAGTATTTTATAGCTGGTCTATGCACCCACAGGGCATTTTGTGAAAGCCACAGTCCGTCTGTGTGGAGGGGTCTCCTCTCTTGGGGGGGGGTTAGAGCCCTGGCCAAGTCTTTTAAAGGTCTTTTTAGATGCTTATTTGGACAAATTACACCCATCCTTTTTACAGTGTCGATATTCCTCTCTGTAGATATTCCTAGAGGCAAGATATTTGAGTCCTGGCTCCCCTGGGATCACGGCGCCGGCTTCGCGTGTCGAGCCGGGGAAGTCCCAGTGACCTACATGAGCAAACATCTGGAGTCAGGAGGCAAACATCTGGCTCGGCCTCGCAGCTGGGGGCTCCGGGGGGGGGATCGGCTTTTCCTGCTGGATTCAGCCAAGATTCTTGGAAAGAGGTGGATTGTAGGATGGTGCTGGGAAGAGATAAAAGCCGATTAGAAAGGCACGGGGGGGCTGGTGGGGGGGGGATACACAGACAGACTTTATCCGCCAGAGACATTTCTGTGTCTGGTCATAAAACACGGTGGTGGTTGTCATGGGCAGAAATAAGCAGGAGCTTCCAGGGGGGCGCTTCGGGAGTAGCTGTGCACGGTGTCTGCCTCCCGCTTCCCGAAGACAAACTCTGGGGATAGAAGGAAAAAGGACGGAGGGGGAATCACAGTCGTTCTGCGAGGCCAGATGGTCACTTTATCCGCGTCTCCGGTGAGAAAGCTGGTTACAGCCTCTTAGTCAGCCTCTTTGTTTAAATTCGGTTGAAAAACATCACGGGGAATTCCTTCAGCGCTTCCCAAAATGAGGGAGGAAAATTATTAAACGGGTTGGAGTCCTTTCAAGAAATCCAAGAGCTAAGACCTCATCTCCGGCTGCCTTCCCAGCACCGGAGTTCCTCAGACTCGGATCCCAGCCCATAACGACCCCGGCTGGGGGGGGATTAAGCCGATCGACATGAGCCTCTGTCCTCAGCAGACACAGAAAACCAAGCTCTCCCTCATCCCAGTTACCTACATTCCTCACGTTTGCCACGGAAAGAGCAGAGCTGCTCTGCTGCGGGAGTGGGATGTGAGGACAGAGCATTAAAAACTCCTGTGAGGACAGGCTGAGAGAGTTGGGGGGGTTCAGCCTGGAGAAGAAAAGGCTCCGGGGAGACCTTGGAGCCCCTTCCAGTCCCTCAAGGGGCTCCAGGAAAGCTGGGGGGGGACTCTTGATGAGGGAGGGGAGCGATGGGACGAGGGGGAAGGGTTTTGAGCTGAAAAAGGGGAGATTGAGATGAGATGTGGGGAAGAACTTCTTTGTGTGAAGGTGGTGAGAGCCTGGCCCAGGTTGCCCAGAGAAGCTGTGGCTGCCCCATCCCTGGAGGGGTTCAAGGTCAAGTTGGAGGGGGCTTGGAGCAACCTGGTGTAGTGGGAGGTGGCCCTGCCCAGGGCGGGGGGGGGAATTGGATGTTCTTTAAGTTCCCTTCCCACCCAAAGCATTCCGTGATTCTATGAAATCAGCAATTAAAAGGAAGACCTTAAAAAACTAAAGGCAGATTCAGGCTCTGCATTCCCCAAGTGTCCCCCGTGTGATGGCACCTCCAGGTCAGGGTCTGTCACAGGGCAGCATCAAGAGCCCTGGCTTCCCCCCCAGCTCAGCCCCGGCCTTCCCAGCCCTGCAAAAGTCCCATGTTTAATTTAAGCCCCTGTGATATTTCTCTCTAGCTGTGTGCCTGGCGCAGCAGGGCTAAAAAAGAAGGAAGTGCAGGGGGAAACAAACCTGGAAAAAGTGAGATTTTGTAAAAGCTTCCCCTCAATGGCTCTAAAGGACACCCAGGAACTGCTTGTGCCTCCAAAGGCCACTCCACTCCTTCTTAAAACTTTCCCTGAATCCCCTGGCTGCTAAGGGTCTCTGTGGGGGGGGGTCTCTCGGGGCCTGGCTGGCCCCCCCAGCAGCTGCCAGAACAAACCCCATGGTGTGGGTGGTCAGTGGGGCCAGGATTCTCCCCACAGCCCCTTTCCCAGGGGATGAGCATCGGGGGAGGGCAGCAGACGCCTCGTGTGGGTAATCTGGGCCGGGATGTGCTCCATCCACCCCCCCAAATCAGCTGTCAGCACAGCCTGCAGTAATGCCACCGGGTTAAAAATAGGAAGTGCTAATCTTTATCCCTCCAATTTTTGTTGTGCTGCCTCCAGAAAAGCCCCAGGCGCTAATGTGATTGCCCCTTTTAATGGGCAGAGGAAAGCCCACCTCTTCCCAGCATCTCCTGCCTCCGCATGGACCTCCTCCTTGCAGGCAGGGTCCTCTTCTTGCTGCCGGAGAAAATTCTCTTCCTTTTGAGGGTCCACAAGCATTAACACCGTGTCTGGTCACACCTGCGTCTCAGCCCAGTCCTGGGGGAGGGGAAAAGAGGCAGTTAAATCCCCAAGGAGTCCATAGCAAAGCAGGAATTAACCCAGGAGACTGTGATTTTTCAAGTGATCCTTCTAAATATGCCCCCACCTTGTTCCAGAAGGGACTCGAGTTGAAACTATCACGTTGAAAATCTCTTGTTTCTCCCCTGAAAACCCCAGTTAATAGTCCCATTAATTAATGTGTCTGTGCCTTAACGCGGACAACTCTCACACAGTGTTTCAGTGACCACAAACCCCCACCAGAAGCTCCAGCCCACGCTCTGCACCTTCAAACCCCCCTGTGCTGGGAGCAGCAGCCCCATCGCTGCCTCTCTCTCCGACATCTGCAAAGGCTGTAATTTTATTTTTGGGGTTTGGTTGGTTTTTTTTCGCAGGTAAAAGATGAAAAAAACATACAGGAAACGTTTGACCTGAGTGATTATGAGAAATGCGAAGAGCTCAGGAAGTCCAAAAGCAGAAGCAAGAAGAACCACAGCAAATTTACTCTCGCTCACTCCAGGCAGCCTGGAAACACGGTACGTTTCGCTCGTGAGAGCATGGTTCAGCCCAAGAAAAGCCCAAGAAAACCTGAGAAAACCCAAGAAAGCTCAAGAAAACAATCAGATCTCGGTGCAGGCCAGGCTGCCTCCAAGGTCTGAGGGTCTGAGCCACTAATTGGGGGGGGTGGAACTGGATAATCTCAGTTGTGGAGGGGTCCAGGTGGCGTCTTGTGGTTTAAAACACACGACCGTGCATTTACAGCATCAGGACCGATAGCACCGGTGAGAGATGGGGGGAGAAGCCGAGTTTCTGCCTGGGAGAGCACTGGGGCCTCTGGTTTTCTAAGTAAATACGACCGTTATCTCTGGATGTGATCACCTGGGAGAGTTCTGACCTTGGGAAGGGAAGGTACCGGAACGTTTGCCAGGAGCAAGGACAAAGCTGTTTCGCTGCCGCCGCAGCTGCGGTTCAGCTGATTGCGTTAATTCACCGTCGGAGGGGAGGCAGGGATGCTGACGGGCCTCGGGTCCAAATCTGGGCAGCATCGGAAAGAGCTGCACAGGGATTTGTTCTTTCTGCCCAGAGGAAAGCTAAAAGGTGCCAGAATGGGGACTTGCCACGAGGTCTTGGTTGCCACTGAAAAAAAGAGGTTGCCACTGAGAAAAAGAGGTTGCCGCTGGCCCAGACGCACCCACCCACAGCCACACACCTGAGCTGGATTTACACTTTGCACTCTGACTTGATTCAGGAGACCAAGTTTGCCCTCCCCCCCCTGCACTTTGAGAGGGATTTTATAACACCAGGGACTGTGAAAAGGGAAGGGAAAATGGAAAGCGGCAAGGAGAGGGCTGGAAAAAATGCTGGAGAGGCCAAAACTCATTTCTACTGAATATCTCACTTAAAAAAATGAAGGGAGCTGGTGAGGGGTCTGGAGCCCAAGGGGCTGGAGAACTTGCGAGGAGCAGCTGAGGGAGCTGGGGGGGTTCAGCCTGGAGAGAAGGAGGCTGAGGGGAGACCTTCTCGCTCTCTGCAACCCCCTGAAAGGAGGGTGTAGAGAGGAGGGAGTCAGTCTCTTCTCCCAAGGAACAGGAGATGGGACAAGAGGAAACGGCCTCAAGTTGCTCCAGGGGAGGTTTAGGATGGAGATTGGGAAAAATTTCTTCATGGAAAGGGTTGTGAAGCCTTGGAAGAGGCTGCCCAGGGATGTGGTGGGGTCACCATCCAGACATGGTGCTGAGGGACATGGGTCAGTGATGGGTTTGTCAGTGTCGGGTTGATGGTTGGACTCAATGATCTAAAAGGTCCCTTCCAACACGGACAACTCTATGATTCTATGAACAAACCCCTGAGGATCCTGCGTCCCCTGCCCTCAGCGTGACTCTGACATACCAGAGTAGGGAAAATCCAGCTCCTTCCGTGGGTTCCTCCTGTAGCTGCTGCTCCAACAGCCCCCGTCAACGTCTGAGGTGGCCACGGAGAAATGGCCCGTGAGCAGCAGATGCTGCACCATCGTTTGACGAAGGCAAAACCCCAGGCTGGTGTGTGGGAAGGCAAAGAGGGGGAAGGAGGAACTGCAGCCACCAGGGAAGTGAATATGGCAACCAGCTTTTGGGTTGAAAAGCTGGGTATTTGTGAGGAAACGGGTCTGCTTCACGTTTTCCCATGGAGGCAAACCAGCTGTAAAGGCCGGGGAGCTTTTCTGCGGGCAGGGAGAGCGTGAAAGCATCTCTGTACGAGTTTAGTCACTGGCACTGACCTGAATTCCCTCTTTTGTAGGCACCGAATCTCATCTTCCTGGCTGTGAGTCCGGAAGAAAAAGAGTCCTGGATTAATGCCCTCAACTCCGCGATCACACGCGCTAAAAACCGCATCTTGGATGAGGTGAGCGGGACGCTGAGGGCCGGACCCGGGCTCCCTTGTCTTGACAAAGTCCAGACACCAACGAGCCTTGGACCAGTGATCCCAGACACAGCCCACGGCACCCCTCACCCCATCCCAGTCCCATCCCACTGCATCCCAACCCCTATCCCAGTCCCATCCCACACCCATCCCATGGCATCTCTGACCCCCATCTCAGCCCTATCCCACTGCATCCCTCACCCCATCCCGACCCCCATCCCAGTGCATCCCTCACCCCATCCCAGTCCCATCCCACCGGCATCCAAACTCTATCCCACTTGCATCCCTACCCCAGTCCAGCCCCATCCCGGCCCCATCCTGACCAGTGGTATCCCTGCCCCGTCCCAGTCCCATCCCAGCTGCATCCCAATCCCATCCCAGTTGCATCCCAGCCCCATCCCGGCTGCATCACGACCAGTGTGCTGTTGACACTGTGCAGGGCAGGTTTTACACCCCTGCCTTGAGTGAAGGACCCTTTCCCGGGGGGGCTGGGGGAGAAATTCACCCTCAGCACGTGGGTCACAAGGGAAAGGGAATCCCAGAGGAATAAAGGATGTGCCACAGCGCGTCTGGCTGGTCACGGCTACAGAAACGAGGGGTGGTTCACTTTTTCCTGGGCCCCCAGGGTGTTCACTAGCCTTTGTCACCATTTTAGGTCACTGTGGAGGAGGACAGCTACCTCGCCCACCCAACGCGTGACAG
Organism: Calidris pygmaea; assembly: GCA_003697955.1. Taxonomy (NCBI): domain Eukaryota; kingdom Metazoa; phylum Chordata; class Aves; order Charadriiformes; family Scolopacidae; genus Calidris; species Calidris pygmaea. The sequence goes on from QJSC01027872.1 coordinate 57,640, forward strand.
GGCGAAAATACAGCACTCCCGACGCCCCCCAACACGGGGACACCTGATGGCTGTGGTACGTAGGGCAAACCCCACACCCCTGCTTCCCTAAAACTCCCTTGCGACTATTCCATTTGTAAGGGAAACGCAAGAAGAGCTGCTGTTTGAGCTCTGGCCTGAACCGAAAATTGTCCTAAGACCCAGGAGGGTGGTGGGTGACCAGATCTCGTCCTCTGTTCTTGCAGACCTTGTACAAACCCTTTTTCACGGTGGTAGTTTGCCATCTGGCATCATTTCACTGCTGAAAATGAAATGTTCCTTCAAGTTCCTGACGGAGAATAACCGTTCTAGCCGGGGAACTCAGCCATGGGCGAGCACAGATGGCTTGTCCAAAGCTCTCCATCTCAGCTACAAACCCGGAGCTCTGTTACAAGATCCCACTTGCTTGTATTCCTGGTCCATCCCGGTGCAGGTGACACGTATCTTGGGTGTAAAAGACACTCGGCGTGTGGTTCCGGTGATAACACAGCTCTTTATCTGCTTCTCCAGGCATCTACCTCAACCTCTGATGGCATGTTGACGCTCGACCTGATCCAGGAGGAAGACGCCTCTCCGGAGGATCACAGCACCTGCGAAGAGAGTTTCCGGGTGGACCTGGATAAGTCGGTGGCCCATCTCACCGCTGGCCGGCGCCGCTCCGATTCAGAGAACGTCAAGCCATCGGAGAAAGGCCGGACGGGGAGCCTCCCGCGACGGGAGGTGACCTCGTGGGACAGATCCGGGCAGCGCAATGACTCCTTTGAGAAAGGGACCATGTACACGCCACAGGTCCCTAAAAAGCTCTCGCATTCGGAAAAGAATAAATGTGCCTCCATGGAAGAAATTCTGTCTCGACGGGACTCTTCCACGCACCGGGCGGTGCTGAGGAGGGGGCTGGAGGCTCAGTTTGCCTCGGCAGAACCGGAGCAACTGTCCCGGATACAAGAACTGGTTGCACTGAAACTGGAAAAAACTCAGGAACTGCTGACAGAGGTGAAGGGCTACGGGGAAGGCAAGAGAAAGACCAAGGATTCCACCACCAGCACCACCACCGCCACCACCACCACCACCACCACCTCTTCTTCTTCTTCTTCCTCATCATCTTCCAAGTCGGACTCTGAAAGGATCCTGCAGGAATCGGAGAGGTTGCTGGGGGAGGCTTCTTCCACCTGGAGCCAAGCCAAGAGGGTGCTGCAGGAGATCAAAGAGCTGAGGGACCTGTACAAACAGTTTGAACTCCAGCAGTCGGACTCGAAACCCAAACAGAGCTCACAGTCTCAGTACAGGAAGAGCATGATGTGAAGGCAAGCCTCGGGATTGGGAAGGAGGTTGGGGGGAAACAGGGGAGGGCAGCCTTTAGGTCTTTTTTTTTTTTTTAATTATTATTATTATTTACGGTGTTCAAAAGAGTGAAAAGGTGCCTGTTCTCACCCAGATTTGCTTCTCAAAGCTTGAACCCTTCCTTTCCTCCACCGCATCCCCTGACGAAACCAACCCCGTGTTCCAATAAATTCAGTTTATACCTCCTGTTTTTTCAAGAGCACCCCTTTGCACCGCAGGCCCCCAGCTTCTGTCGTGCTCGGAGGACAGAGGAAAGCCACCGGTCCCTGGAAAACTCCCCTGCATGGCTGGAGCAGCACGTGCATAACGACGGGGACAGATGCTCTTTGCGCTGTACAAGCCCTGGCTTTGCTGCTCTGACGCCCGAGCTGTACCCGGCGTTACGGCTCCTTGACCCAAGAGTCTCCTCTTGTTCCCTCACTGTCCTCTTGGAAATAAACGACAAAAAAAAAAAAAAAAAAAAAAAAAAAAAAAAAAAAAAAAAAGCAAAAAACAAAAAAAGTGTCTGTCCCAGCCAATGCTTGGAAGTCCCCGTTATCCGGGAACTGTCTTGAAGACGCTCGGAATTTCGGGCCGACCTGGAATTTTACGCGAGGCACTCGCCGGACTGTGGCTCGTGGGGTTCTGTCCTGGCACCGGTGCCTTTTGTGAACCCCCGGGGTCGGTCGCCGTCGTTCTTGTGGTACATAAATCATAAGCAGCCCTCCGGTAGGGGGGCAGCAGGTATGCAATCTGTCTTCAAACCATCCTCTCTGTCCCTCCGTGCTTTACAGACATCCCCCCCCTCGTCCCCCTCCCCGTGCAACGGGAGTTTGCAGTTAAACGTCTTCCTTTTCCGTGCAAATAGAGGATCAAAGCCTTGAATCGAACAGACAGCCCCTACGGGTGGTTTGAGGGGGTTGTTTTCTGGCTTTTCCACTTTCATTTCATTAGTTTGTTTTTATTTTTATCTTTATCTTTGAGCTGAGGGGAAATGGAAAAATCAGGGTTGTGTAAATCAAGAGCCCAAAGTAGTTTTGGTGGGTTTGATTGTGTTCTCTGGTGTGTTCCCCGGGAAGGCACCGGGCAGTTGTGGCTCCCCAAAGATCAGAATCAACCCCCCCTGAAATGAAAGCTGAGCCTCTGAGACAGCTCAAATACCCTCAGCTGGGCTATGCCAAGCACTTTGCTAAATAGGTGGCTCAGTTTTCACGCCTTTAAAGAAGAAAAAAAGAAAGGAGGATGTTGAGATGCCTCACAGGGCTTAAAGTACCCCGACAAGGTAACATCCAACTCTTTAAAAAAAAAAGGAAACCTAATTCCCTTACCTACATTGCAAATAATCCCCGAAAATATTAAACCCGACAGAGTTATTTCCTGGTGGCGGCTGGTGGTGTCTCTTTTCTCTCGCTGGTTGACCTCCCTTGGAGAGGACATGGGTTGTTTTCACTGGTCACTTTTACCACTCAGGCTCATGTTGCCAATGTGCAGTTGCCAGCCCTGCAAAGAAACCCGTTTCTGGTTTGGTTTAATTAGTCCTTCTCCCCCTCCTCTCTTAGAATTACTGGTGGAATTATTACTGTTGGCGCTAAGATTCTGAAAAATCTTACTATTGACAAACTTCTGGGCCTTGCAACAACATTTTTACTTGTTCCTGAGCCCAGCACAGCTCTTTAAGGGCAGGTTTGGAAAGGCATTGCTCATTCACCTCAGCTCTTGTCGCAGGGGTTTACACGCCACCCTCCCAGCGTTTTTTGTTCTTTTTGATGTTTTTTTTTCTTACCTTTTCTATCACTCGAAGGATCTGCTTGGATGCATCAGAGGAAAAAACATAACCCCTAAAAGAGATGAAAAAAGCCGCTCTGATAAAACCCTCCCCGCTCAGCTCTTTGATCGAGAGAACAAGAAAAATATGCAAATATTTTCCAGATGTGAGTTCCAGCATTAAAAGTAGCCTTGTTTTCAGAATAAGAAAGCTAGGCTAAAATCCCAGGGGTTTGAATTGTGCTGGGTTGGGATGGATGTGTGTTGGGACTGGCCTCCTGGGCTGATGTTGGAACGTAAGCGTGAAAATACACCTGATCCTGACCGTCCAGGGGCATTAAACGCTCTCGAGTCTTTCCTAAGCAAGAAGGTAATACAAAAATTGGCCAATTAAGAGGGTGAAAATGGTGCTGGAGTCAGGGATGGAATATTAAGAGCTCACCTTGAATTCCCTGCTGCCTCCACATGATGATGGAACTGAATCCCATCGGGTAAGACCTGGAGGTCTGTGTTGCCATCCTTAGGGCTCTGCTGTCCAGAGAAAAGGGATGTGTTGTCGGAGCTGGGCAGAGACGTGGGATCTCTTTGGAGCAACCTTTGCCAGGCTTAGAACAAGATTTGGAGGAAAACATAGAATCATGGAATGCTTAGAGTTGGAAGGGACATTAAAGACCACCCAGTCCCCCACTGCCCTGGGCAGGGCCACCTCCCACTACACCAGGTTGCTCCAAGCCCCCTCCAACCTGCCCTTGAACCCCTCCAGGGATGGGGCAGCCACAGCTTCTCTGGCCAACCTGGGCCAGGCTCTCACCACCCTCCAAATAAACAAGTTCTTCCCAATATCTAACCTCAATCTCTCCTTTTTCACCTTAAAACCCTTCCCCCTCGTCCCATCGCCCCCCTCTCTCATCAAGAGTCTCCCCCCCAGCTTTCCTGGAGCCCCTTGAGGGACTGGAAGGGGCTCCAAGGTCTCCCCGGAGCCTTCTCTTCTCCAGGCTGAACCCCCCCAACTCTCTCAGCCCCCCCTCCCAGCAGAGGGGCTCCAGCCCTCCCAGCATCAACAAGTAGATCTGACTTAAGAAATTAGGAAGAAACGACTCCCAGCCTGGGAAGAATTGCAGTTCTCCTCCTCCCAGAACCCAGGAGGTCATTTCCCGGTCTGAATTTCTAAAAGACCAAGCTGGGGGGCAGCTCTGGGTGCCCGTTTCCATCAGGGCTCTACTTGGGCACCGACCCACAGCCGTTTGTCTGCTCCCAGTTCCCCACTCCTGCCCTAGAAGATGCCCAGTTCTCCCTCTCCTCCTGTCGAGTCCATCCAGCACAAGCGCCACACAGGATTTAGGACCATTTTTCAAACACCAGACCCCAGATTTGATCCGTTCCTCCAGTTTTACCTCCCTTCTCTCCACCCCAGCCCAGCCCCACTGGCTGGGATCTTACAGAGATTTACTATTTCCAAAATTCACTGGAAACTTTCTTTCAGAACACATCCCCTGTTAGAAGCAGCATTTCTGACAGGGCCGAGGAAAAAAGGAGTAACTTAGGAAGAAAAAAAAAACCATCAAGTTTTCAGAGTAGAAACGTCTATTTTTCACTTAGGAATATTTTTGTATTACACAAAATGTGAATCTTTCCTTAAAAATCTCTCCCAAGTCAGAATAAAATGCTTTGTTTCACCAACTGCCCCCCTTCAAGAAGCCTGAGGCTTTTTTTTTTTTTTTTTTCCACAGGCCATTATTACATTGTTTTCATTCAAAACTAAATTAAAGTGGATTCGGGGAATTCTTCAGCAGGCAGAAACGCCAGGCTCCAACCCTGGGCTCAGCACCATATTTTGGCGGGTCCTGGCCAAATAGGGGGCTCTTTGTGTTATTATATTATTAGATGCTTCCCGAGAATATCTATACACTCATTCCTACAACAGGAACCTCCAACTTTAGACATCGCGCAAATTGAAAGGATCACAATCTCTCCCCTTCTCCCTTCTCTCTCTTTGTATTCCTTTTTTTTATTATTTCTTTTCAGTTTTGCAAAGTCCTCCCCCTCCGTCAATCCCGCTCCCGGGATGAGAGACAAAAAAAAAAAAAAAAAAAAAGCCAATTTTGAGGGAGAATGGCATGTGTATGGAAAACCTGCCAGTCACGTCAGCGCCGCTGTTCCTTCCCTTCCTGAGGGATTTCCCGAGCAGAGACCCCCCCCGGGGAAGCCGTGGCTGGAGCCGCCTGAGGAGACCCTTCCCCAGGGCAGGGAGAAGGGGACTGAGCCCAGTTCCCCCTCCCCAATTCACCATCAGATCCCACTTAACGACAGCTTATTCTTAGTTTAGCCATATAAACATCTAATGAAGGCACTGAACACAGCGATTCCCCCCCCTTATTTTCTCAAACTGAACCACGTTCCAAAGGACCGAGTAGAAATTTTGCTTTTTTTTTCCAAAAAAACCCCACCAAAAAACCCTACAAACTGCAATAATAAAACTGATTCAGCCGCAATTGCAGTGATTCTCTGTAGTCTCTTCTCAGCCGTTCACTCCAGGGAGGGTGGGTGCAGGGGGGACCCCCTTCTGCCCCGGGGGGGGGTCCTTGCACCAGGGGATGGGGAGGAATTGATGGTAAAATTCCACGTAAAAAGGGATCTTCCTCACGAATGGATTTGCAGTCCCTTAAGTCATCGAGGGAATTGTCCTCAAATTGCCCCTGGAGCCTCTGGAAAGGATTCCAGCAGATTCTGGGGGAGATTTGTGAGGTTTCAGGAGCATGATGAGTTTTATGGTGGGGGTCACTCGAACTGAAACCACGCCTGGACACTGAAGTGCTTCCCAAGGCTGAGAATGAAGGTTTCCTCTTCCCCGGATCCTGGCCTGTGGTTGCCTCCTCCCCGGCGCCACGGATGGAATTCCGACCATCCCGAGCAGAGAAAATTTGAGGTTCAGTCCAGTGGGGCTACAGGAAGACTGTGCTTTGCACCTGGGGACAACCTCCCCGTCACCTCCAGGAGCCACGGCAGTAATTTCAGCTTCCGAACCCTCTGGGAGCGTTGATGTTCTCGTCAAAAAAGTCCCTAAGAATCCCTCTGGGCAGCAATTTTTCTGGAAGATCAGATGTTAACGTGAATAAAACAAAGCTGAAAATTAAGAGCTTATTTATACCTGGTCTCTACACAAGAGGATGAAGGGCAGAGTCTACCTGGAAGCTGAGAGGTTTGGAATTTATTATATATAAGCTTGTTTGGTGTTTAAACCTTTCCCCCCTGCCTGGCCCGCCGAGGCAGCGTCCCCACGTCCCCGTGGAGAATAAATCAGTGGGGACGGCAGCTCAGCCCTGGGATGCTTCATGGATCCCCCGCCGGGGCTACTTCCCAGCAGAGAGAGGAACAATCTGCAAAGGGAAAAAGCAGCGCTGAATGTGAGCAAGAAGAATTTGAAGAGCAAGATGCTCTTTTCTGCTTCACGCACCGGGTGCCTGAGCCCGGGGTTGGGGGGGGGAATCTCAGAGCTGGAAAAAGGTCTGTCCTCCGAGGAATGGGCTCGAGACGACCCCGGGAAGGGCAGGCAGATGGCCCTGGCCATGCTGAGCGCAGCACCGAGGCCACAGCTCTCGAGGGAACAGGCATCTGTGAGAGGGAGGGGGGCCAGGACTTACCCCCCCCCTCCCTCCAGGTCTTTTTGCAGCAGCCACGTTGGGTGTCATTGAAAGGAAGAGAATGAAAAGCCTCAATTCTCTGTGTATCGAAGAGCTGACACATAAATCAGAGCTGAATGAGTGAAGGAGTCGGTGCAAGAAGAGCTAGAAATGTAAAACAGGAATGGGTGGGATAGAAGCGCTGACGGGGTCTGACTCCTGCCGCTGCCTGGGGGTGGCGGGGGCTGCCTGGAACAGAAGCCGGGGATTAAGGTGCTGAGCTGCGGAGAGAACTGAAACTCCCTTTCACAAAGGAAATTTCCAGATGGCTTTTCTTCCAGAAAATCCTTCCCCGACTTCTCCTTCAGGGACGTTTCCAAAAGCTTTTTCATATTGATTCCTGACTCTCTTCCCTCTCAGCTCTCAGCTCCAGCATTATGCAAACCTTGACGAGGAAAAACATTCACGATGAAATGGCAAATCCACTCGGAGCCCCCCGAGCACTTCAGCGCTCTCCAAACTGCTTCCTTCCTCTTCCTCAGCCTTCCCCGGCGAAACCCACCGGCTGAGCAGCACGTCCGGGGCTGGGGGAAACTGGGATTCTCAGGGAACCGATCCTCTGAGCCACCTCCCAGAGCTGTTGGAGACAAGGAAGACCGTTTGCTCCTCTCCTTCACACTCTCCATCGCTCCCATCTCAGTTTGCCGTTGCCAAGGAAGACCATTTGCTCCTCTCCTTCACCCTCTCCATCGCTCCAATCTCAGTTTGCCATTGCCATTCGGCAGCTCCCGGTTCCCAAAGCTCCTCCCGTCTCAGTCTCTGCTCAGAAGGGTGATGGCAGAGCAGGAACCCCGTGAGGAACCACGGGCTCTCGCTTCGCGTAACTGCAAGACGCTCCTCGAGGTCAGGGTCTGTTGAAGACCCCTCGCGACCCCGTCACACGCACGGCCTTGCCCCCGTCCCAGCGCTGAGACACGCGTCAGACAGAGCAGGGTTACGCCGTGCAGAGACAGCGCCGCGGCCCCAAGGTGGGGTGATGGCACCCCCAGCTCCACAGCCCAGCACCCTGCTGGCTCCCAGGCAGCTCCAAGGACAGTTTGGAGCTCCTGGAGCCGGTTTCAAGCCACACAGGGCTGGTTTTGAGTCACAGCTGGACCACCAGTTGTGTCCCAACAGTGTGCTAGTTGGGACAGAGCCACAGGACCTCAAGGGGCTCCAGGAAAGCTGGGGGGGACTCTGGTTTTAACCAGAAAGAGGGGAGACTGAGATGAGATCTGGGGAAGAACTTCTTTTCTGTGAGGGTGGTGAGAGCCTGGCCCAGGTTGCCCAGACCTTGGAGCCCCTTCCAGTCCCTCAAGGGGCTCCAGGAAAGCTGGGGGGGCTCTTGATCTGGGAGGGGAGCAATGGGACGAAGGGGAAGGGTTTTAAGGTGAAAGAAGGGAGATTTAGGTTAGATATTGGGAAGGAATTCCTTATTTTGAGGGTGGTGAGAGCCTGGCCCAGGTTGCCCAGAGAAGCTGTGGCTGCCCCATCCCTGGAGGGGTTCAAGGCCATGTTGGACGGGACTTTGATCAACCTGGGCTGGTGGGAGGTGGCCCTGCCCAGGGCAGGTGGTGGGACAGGATGAGCTTTAAGGTCCCTTCCAACCCAAACCATTCCATGATTCCATGATTTGGGAACCCAAAGTCTTTGGGAAGAGCGCCTGCACACCTAGATGACTTTTGAAGGTCCCTTCCTACCCAAACCATTCCACGATTCTCTGATTCTATGCCAGTTCAGCCCGTACCTCGATGAGAAAAGCCACACAGACCGTATCCCTCCTATCAACGGCACCAGTGCGCCCAGCGCTCGAGTGCTCAGGGTCTGGGAGAAGAGCGGGACGTTCTTTAATTGAGGAACAACTTCATTTTGGCTTTGTCCCCGAGGGTTTCCCTTGGCGCAGAGCAGAAGGTGTTTCCTGACGCACTCCCAGCCACATACACCTACAGGGTTTGGGAACACAAATGCCATTGAAAGCCAGGTCAGTCAGGAAGGGGTTAATTTTGGTTACCTTTAGCCATTTAGCTGCCTTCCTTAAGAAGGGCACCTCCTGCAGATCTTATTTTGGGATGAATAAATCACCTTCTCCAGGTATTGATTTCCTTCCATTAACTCCACGCAAGCCCAAAGAGTTAAAAGTTGGAGGAGACGGTTCCTGTCCATGAGCAAAACACCGAGTCACGTCTCTCACCCATTTAAACTCCTCGAAAAGCCTTGGGTTCCTCACGTATTGTACAAAGGGGCTTCGAAGGTGCTATTTTTCTGCTGCAACTGCTCACAAGAATATTCACAAACGCGATGCTGATGTTATTGTTGCTCGATCTCTCGATTCTTTTCCTCTTTGACTTGTATTTCAGGTTCTCCTTTCCTCCTCTTACAAAGGGGATTCCAGAGGGGGGGATGGAAGGGGTTGTTGCACAAGCCAGAGAGTGTCACTGCTTACGGTGACAGGGCTGCGACCAACACTCCCTGTTAACACTGCAACAGCCCTTCTTAATGGAAACTCACCTTTGCCAGCAAAGTCACCGCCTTATAACTGTCTGAAAACAATGGTTAAGGTGGGAAGGAAGAGGGGAGGAGGCACCACAAACTGGTGGAGAGAGGAGCTCAGGCCTGGGTGTCCCCCGCCACCCGGCTCCGAGCCCAGGTATTTTCCCTCAGCAATTCCTCTATCACATTTAATAGCCTGGGCTTGAACCCGGACTCCGTATTTCTCTTCACCGGCGTTAATAAAATCACTCTGTCAGTAACAAAGGACAAGGTTTGGTCTCTCTTCAGCAGTAAAACAGAAAACTTTGCAGAAAAGCAGGCTGGTTTTACGATGGCAGTGATCCAAGCGGAGACAGCGAGAACAGGTTGGAAAAATAGATTTAAAATACAGAAAAATGCATGAAGCCCTTCCATGGTTTCCACGATTTCTAGGCTCGCTCTTACAGCCTGAGAAACGTCCTCTTTCTTGGTTCCTATCTCAAGAATCTCACCTGCCTGCGCCAAGTTGTACAGCCCGGTTTCAAAAAATCACTCTTTTAAAAAATCAGATGGAGAATAAAAACCACTCAGGAGCTGGAGCAGTTGGCCTGTAGGATTTCCCACCCCCAGGGATGGATTTGCAAACCCTACTCTCCGTTTATAAATCTGGGCCCCGTTTTATTAACCCTGCTGCAGATTTACAGATCCCTGGTAGAGATTTACAAATCCACCCTGAAGGAAAAGGCCTGATTTACGAACCCGCCTCTTCTCCTTAGGCAACAAGGCCGTGTCACGATAAATAACCAGCTGTACAAACTCCTTCCCTTTTTTTTTTTTTTTTCCCTATTTTAATCTCAGACACGCTCAGCCTGAGCTGTCTGTTGGGATGATGCAGGGTCTGATGAAGGAGGAGGTCTCCACAGGGGAGAGCAAGACATTTCAGGAGCCTGAAAAACACATTTTCCTGTTCTTCCCGCATCGGGAGAGTCTGGAAAAGCCCAAAGAAATGGCTTTCCAAGGCCCTGTGTTGAGTCTCAGGCAGAACTTAGAAAAGCAGAAGCAGAAACCTGAAAAACAACCAACAACTGTCTCTGCCAGAGCAGTGAAACAAGAGAAATGACAAACCCTGAGATGAGATCAGCTTAAATGAAGAGCTTCAGAGAATCAATACAGAATTCCTTTGCCTGCAGATGTCTCTAGCTTTTGGAGAATCTCAGTTGCATGATTCCAGGAGCCTGAGGACTTAAGAAAAACACCAAAAATTAAGGTTGTTGTCAAAGTGGAATATTGTTGCAACCATTCTTGTCCAGTTTCTAATCTTCACTTCTGACTACTTCTTTTTTTTTCCTTCCTGAATCCCATTCCTCAAACCTCTGCTTTCCCTCTTTTTGCCCTATAAATCGTTTAGCTTCCCAAAGCATCTGTTTGTAGACATTTCTCCTGGTCTTTACTTCCAAGATAATTACAGTATCAGCCCCAGCTCCCCTTCCTGTCCTCATTCTTGCAATTCATCACCTCTCCTCATCCCTTCCTAGTTTTTTCCACCTCTGTTTCCCTGCTCCCTCCCTGACAGTCCCCTGCCTTCAATGGCATTTCCCAAAACGCTGGCATCTCGCGACGAACCCTAATGGAGCTTCAAAGCCAAAGAGAGAACACAGACGGTGCTTTGTCCATCGCACACCGGTTCTGTGGGTCCATCCATGCGGGAATAACGCCGCACAAAGAGGCCACGCTTGGCCAATGGAGGAGCACCAAGTCTGCCAGCCCCAAAAAGGGCCGGCCGCATTGTCCAGTGAGTCGATTATGTCATCTCCAGAGACAAAATATTGTATCATTATAAGAATAAAGAGCATCCTGGCAGAGCAGCACAGAAAAGAACAATTTTGAAGCCTGTTCATGGCCAAGAAATCTTGCTTATGCACAACCGTGCCTGGAAAACACGGGCAGGATGGGGAGAAAGGGAGCTGAGAAGAGGTATTTCTCATTGCGCTTCAGGGAGATCAGCTCGGGCCCTGGATTCTTAGTTAAGATGTAGGCAAAGTGTCTCCTACAAAAATAGCTGCAATTTGCTTGACAAATGCCGATGAGCATGTGAGTGGTGTTTTTGCTTTCCTTGTCAGCTGCCACTCCACAGGCAGTGAGCTGGCTTCCCTTCTCTTTCTCCTTCCTTCTCCTTCTCCTTTTCTCCTTCTCCTTCTTTCCTCCTTCTCCTTTTCTCCTTCTCTTCTCCTTCTCCTTTTTCTCCTTCTCCTTCTCTTCTTCTCCACCTCCTTCTCCATCTCTGGATCCACAGCTCCTGGCCAAATAAGAAGCCACACGAGGAAGAAGCCCGCAGGCACCCAAGCATCCACCCAGCCCAGCCGCTGAGCCAAAGAGGCTTTTGGGGGGGATTATTTCCCCCTCCCCAGCTCAAAGACAGGCAAATCCCCTTCTTCCTCCCTCTTCTGCCTTTCTGAAGAAACACCAGAGAAATGGGAAAAGCCTGGGGAAGTCTCGGTACACAACAGACTGGGGAAAAAGGTTTGAAAAACAAACAAAAAACCTCAATAATGAAAGAGGGCCACACATCAGCTACAGCTGAACTGATTTAGGAAACACGCACCAGGAGAAGCATTCTGTGAGTCATTAATCATCAAATGGTTTGGGTTGGGAGGGACCTTTGAAGACCATCTAGACCATGGCAGGGCCACCTCCCACCAGCCCAGGTTGCTCCAAGCCCCCTCCAACCTGCCCTTGAACCCCTCCAGGGATGGGGCAGCCACAGCTTCTCGGGGCAACCTGGGCCAGGCTCTCACCACCCTCACACCAAAAACGTTCTGCCCCACATCTCACCAAAAATCTTCCCTCTTTCAGCTTCAAACCCTTCCCCTTCATCCCATTGCTCCCCTCCCTGATCAAGAGTCCCCCCCAGCTTTCCTGTAGTCCCTTTAAAAGCTATTTTAAGAGTCCTTAAAGATATTTCATTAACCAACGCCCTGTTGCACAGAGAATCTCCGTCTCCTCTTCCAGCCCTGCCCTACTCTCCGAAATCTGTTGCATTTAAAGCCACAAAGTGCCTCAGTTTTAGCAACAACCATCTCCTCTGGTCCCACAGCAGCTCCGGGGCGAGGAGCCCTGTACATGGACGTGATGCTCAGCATCAGGATACCCTTCCAGCTTCTAAAAAGCACATGTTGCCCTTCTAGATTCTAAAAACACATTTGAAATCAGAACTCAGGCGGAATGGGGAGAAGAGCAAGGTAGGAAGTTGGTTTTTCAGCCTCGCAGTGCTCAGATCAGCAGCGAGCGGAAACCACCTTCATCTCGTGACCGGCTCAGCCCTCAACAACACCAGGGGGTGGGGAATGAACTGAAGATTTTCCACAGAGACACTTTTGATGAAAACAATGACAAAATGTATATTATCGGTGGATTTTTCCACACAAAAGGTCAGGCCTTTTGTCAGATGAAGCAACCCCAAAATATTTCAGTTTTTAACTTCTTCTGTGGCACCTCAAGGGAGTTGTGTCACGGTCCCCGCAGCCTGAATTGTGGTGGGTCCTTTTTGGAGACGGGAAGATCTGTGATATCTGGGGTCCACAGATCATTTTCACACTGTCCTAATTTTTCTTGAGAAAAACAAAGAAAACAAACCAACCCATCTGAAAGTCTTACGGTGGTTTTTCAGTCAGGATCCTCTTCCAAGGATCTTATCTTTCCACTTAGTGAGACTGGAAGGACAGAATGTGGTCCCCAAGGTCAGAAATCAGGATGGTTATGGTGAGAACTGGTGATTTCCAAGTGTTGAGAAGACAGAGGATGACCCTAGAAGTCCTATATCTCTGGTCTTTGTCATTTAGCTGCAGATAAACGAACCGTGAGGAAATCTGGTCACACATTGTCAACTGTAAGGCGCACACAACCTGGATGTCCACCACCAACACCTTCTGTGGTCCTCATTGCCCCGGGGAAGATCATGCTCCTTCTGGCCTCGCCCCAAGAATTTTAAATGGGAGGGAAAACGAGGAAATGGGACAATTACGTTTGTGCTACGGATGTTGAGAATGTCTGGCCACCGCTTTGGTAACACCTCCGTGGTGGCTGCCACCTTGTGTGATGATGGACCACTCCATCTCCATGCACAGCAGTTACTGCTGACGGCAGCGCCGCTTGGCCGATGCCGTAACAGACTTGGTCCCTCCGGGGAATTCACATCTGTCCCGTGTCTTATTTTCATAGGTCGCCAACGCCCTTCAGAATCTGTAACTCAAAGCAGATACAGAGAGCAGCTGCACAACTTCTCAAGTACTGCAAGGCCCCTTTTAAGCAGAAGCCGACCATTAAGAGGCTTTTGGTGGTTATAAATAGAATTTACACACACTCAGAGGCAACTTTTACACTGCTGGAGTGAGCTAAAGGACTCTGCTATAAAGAAGGACTCTGCTATAAAGAAGAAATAGGCCTGTGCTGTTTAAATAGCCGTGGACACATCCTGGAATTCTATCTTCCAAAAGCAGTTCACGATAATAAAGTTACGGGAGATAAAGTCCTATTTCTCCAGCAGTTTCCAGTCTCGGAGCTTTCTACTGCATTAAGGGGGAGGCAAAAAAAAAAACCAAAGAAAAGCCCCCAAAGCCCAGAAGGGAGCACAAACAGTTGTGACTCATGCCAGAGGGTTCTGTCTGGGGAGGTGGGTGGATAAATACAGTTTTCTGATACAGCTGATGGTTCCTGCTGCGCAGAAGCATTTCTTGGAGTCACTGATGAAGGAAACTGCAGAAGTTGATGTGTTTTTTTTTTTCTCTAATAAGGCAAACTCCTTAAAAGGATAAGGCGAGATCTATTTCTGCAGGAGGTGGAAAGCTACAGCCCCTCTGATATCCCAACTGCAATGGGAAAATCTTAGACTGTTATGAAAACTGAGGTGTTTTGAGAAGACAGGTTTATTTCTGGCTGTTTCCTGCTTCGAGGGACATTGCTCTATAGGAAAACCCCCTTAAACATATAAGACTATATTTATCTTGAAGCCTTTCTGCTTCAGTACTGAGAGTTGTCTCTTACTAATGGAAAACGTGGTGCTTCTATCCTTGGAGTACAGGGGTATTGAAATCCTCTTCCACGTCCCAAGGGGGAGAGGAAAGAAAATAGAAAATAGTTTGACCTACATTCACCAGAATAATTATTGACTTAACAAGTTCCAGCCAGATTTTCAAATTAAAGCTCAGCAAGAACAGACCCACTTCCCTAAAAAAAAAAAAGGAAAAAAAGAGGAAAAAACTCAGTCTTATTATATGTTAGCTATATCAGCATCAGAGACACTTCTTGCCCCTGGGATTAATATCTGAGAAAGAAAGAAAGAGGAAAAGGCCTTCAAATAGCAATACTTGAGACTGGAGTTAAAAGACCCACCGAGCTGTTACCTGTTACTAATGAACTGGGAAAATCGCGCAGCGTCATGGTCTGACTCTGGCACGTAATTCCGGATTCTTTCTGAACTCCAATGAGAAGTATTTATTCAAAAATTTGGGCTTTTTCTGCAAAACTATGAACAGTATTAGTGTCTCATTCTATTAAAAGCCCTGGACTGTTACTAGGATTTCTTTTCTCCAAATACAATTTTAAATATACCTTTTTTTTTTTTGTCCTTAAACCTGACAGCCAGGAATTTCTGTCTTAAGTCGCCTTTTTTCCTTCTGTATTTCATGCAGTTCATAAAACTAATTCATATTAATTGCTCTCGATCCCTCCATCTCCTCATTTCTATTTGTTACATCTTGCTTTTTTTGTTCTAATCGCTGTCTTTGCACCGAGTCTGTGCCAGATGGACTTTCCTGAAGGAGAAATTATGGCTC
The DNA here is from genome assembly GCA_003697955.1 of Calidris pygmaea. Lineage (NCBI taxonomy): Eukaryota > Metazoa > Chordata > Aves > Charadriiformes > Scolopacidae > Calidris > Calidris pygmaea. Next base: position 72,701 of record QJSC01027872.1, read on the forward strand.
TTTGGCAACTTAACGCAGGCTTTTTATGGACTCATCCACGTTAATTTGTGTCTTTCCACGTGAAATCTTTTGCTGTCGGTTTTGACTCGCGGTTTCCTTCATCTCAGGGAGATGAGCCCCTGCAGCAGGACGTCACACGGGGCTGTCACCGGTTGGGACACTCCTCTGTTTGTCCACTCTCAATGTCACCAGGTCACAACCGCTGAGCATCCCTGGCCCACCTGCCTGCTGGGGTTGGCTGTGCTGCTGGCGGTGGCCTTGCCACCACCCTGTCACTTTGCTGATGGCTCCGTGACCTTGGGTACCATCTCTCAGCTCTGCCAAATGAGGGGTAAACAAGCACATCACCCCATTTCTCCCCAAATCCTCCTGAGCAGATGCTAATCTTTCCTCTCTCCCTGGAGAGCAGAGACTTCCAACCCATGTCCCCATCTCTGTCCCCATTTCTGTCCCCTCCGGCTGCCTGGGTCCTGGTTAAGGCTTCGTTGGGTTTGAACTTCCCTCCTGTTCACAGGAGGTGCCAGGTGGGCAGAGGGGGACCACCAGGCACAGGCAAAGAGCAGCAGAACCGCAGGGGCAACACCCCTGAGCACCGAGTCACGCCACCTCTGGCCACCTCTGGGTGCCAAAGCTCTGGGAAATACCCATCCTGTCTGAGTTCTGGTGGAAGCAGAGGGTGGTGGGAAGCTGAAGGCAGCTGTGGGCCTCTCCTGGGCTTTGGTTTCCACTTCTGGATGCCTGATACGCAAGTCACATCAGACAGACTCCCCTGTTTCCCCACTCTTACCCTTCTCAGCTTCCTCCTCTTCCTTTATTCCCTGGAGGGAGCTGGGAGAATCCCGGGGTTTCTGCACCCTCTTTCCCAATCTGTTTTGGAGCACAAGCCAAAGTGGTTCTCCTCTGGCTGCCAGCAGACGGCAGCTGGGATAAAAGATGTTATTAAGGAAAGCAAACTGATGAAAAAAGCAGATCTATATACACATATCTCTATACATACATGTTACATGTATACTTTATATATATATATTTACATTCCCAAGTGATTAGGGAATAGCAGAGACTAAAATGGCCAGTGGAGACTAATAAGAGATATATTGACAAGCCTGGAAGCCTGTCTCCTGCCACCAAGTGTTGGTTGTCGGGAACTAGATGGAGCATTCGGCACGAAACAGTTGGGATTTCAAAAATCCTTCTGGTCCAGTGGGGTGAGACCGAGCTCCGGGAACACACAGCTCGGAGCCAGCGGCTTCTCAGGTATTAATTCCTTGGCAACTTTGGCCAAGAAACTTGATCTCCGTGTCCCAGTTTCCCCCGCCCGTATGAAGATAATAATCCCTCATCCTCCCATAAAAGGATGCGGAGGGATTGATTAAGCAGCAGTCGATGCGCAACACGTTTGTTTTCAAGGCAGAGCCCCTTAACGAGAAGAGCTGTTGGTGGGAGTTGCTAATAAGTCTCAGAGCACCCCTCCTCCCCAGCGCGAGGATTCCTTCCCTTCGTGGGGGGGTCAAAGGTGGTGTTTGGACACTTGTGCTGTTTAACGCGACATCCTGCAGAGAAAAGGCTGAAAATCGTAGCTGGGAGTCGGACTTTTTGGAAAGGTTTCTATCAGCGTGGCACAAGAGCGGCAAAACATCTACATTTTCAGACACAACTATTTTGTTTGACTTTATAAAACGTCCCCAAGGGACCAAAAACTATAGCGAGCCTCCCGCTGCATTAATTTTTAATTTTTTAAACAACTCTTTTGCTCCGTTTTGCAACAACTCTTCCCTGCTCAGAGGGAAGACAATTTTTTTAAAATATCTTTCTAATTTTTCAGAATGTTCGGGAGAGGTCAGACAAGCCAGAGTTCAAAGTGCTGGAGATCAGCCCCTCATGACACCAGTGGCTTGGGAATTATGCACAGAAATGATTATTGCTTCTTCCAAACCCCATCCCCTCAGGCTGACAGAAAGGAGACGTTTCATAGCTCTGTGGTTAGAATAAAGAGTCCATACACACACGACGGGCAGACAGAGGGTATCATTCAGAGCTGGAGGAATTAGGGGCTTGCAGTCCCATACTGAACAGCATGCAAAGGGCCGGCATTAATGGAACTCTCCAGCAGAGATGTGGACACAATTATTTAAAGGATCAGCTCTCAACAGATGGACTTAGTCACGGCAAACGCACAGTGGAACTATCTAAAGAGGAAAAATGCAAACGCCCAACAAGGGAATTATTATTTTGAAGGATGCAGGCAGCCTCTGGCTATTGGGTGGCAGATGATTCTGTCCATCCATGGAAACCCTAAAGAGTCTTTAACATTTTTCTTCAAAAATCTGCTCACCTTGCCCTCTGTGCCTGCCAACCTCGCAAGCCTGAGAGAACCAGCAAGGGATCTGGATTGACTGGAAGAACACCAGCGTGGTGGTGAGGATGGGTGCCGTGAATGGAAGCCGTGGGATGGTGACTTCCCTGGAGATTCCTTGTGGGGCACCAAGATACGGCACGAGGGACACAACAAGCTCACGGCTGAGCTGGGTGGTGAGGCAGACACAAGGGAGAACTTGGGAACTGGCATAATGGTCCTCCTGTTCTTGACAGCCACGTCTCAGCCTAAAGATACTCCCCAGTGGGACAGGGGCTGCCGGGGGGGGAGCGAAAGAGCAGAGACAGACAGCTGGACAATCTCGCCTGAGAGGGGCTTCAGGGAAAGGTGGGACTTCACCTTTTCCCAACCAGGAGTTCCAGTTCATAAGCAGATGGTTCTGCTGGATCCCTCTGTGTTCTCAGCAGCCATGAACAGGCTGAGGAAATCACGATTTGAATTCAAAAGCTTTTCATTGCCAGCTGAAGTCCTGTGGCTAACGACAAAAAGGAAGGACTGTTTTATAACCAAGAATATCTTCCTTTCCTCGCTAAGCTGCTGATCCTTAAGCACACGCAATCATTTTGGTTGCATCTAGTTTATATCGTACCATAACTTTTACTGTGGATTTTTGGATCCCCTCTTTAAAATAGGATATTTGGGGACGGACATTACTCCATAAGAGCAGCCCCTGGTCAGAGACCAGCCTGGTTTCAGTGCTTGTTTATGCTGTAACATAAATCACTTGATTTCTTCAGAACAGCCTCCCACTTCCTGTGAGCCAAGTGTTCTTCCCTCCAACCCACTTGCTTCTATATATATTCTCAGCCCTGTCTACCTTTTTTTTTTGCCTTTGCAGTCCAAACCGGGAGTCACGCTTCTCAGAAATCAGGGAGACGGCATGCAGGATCAGGCAGGTTCTTGGAAAAGCAGGGCTTGAATGCCTGCTCTTGGCTGCTTGCTTTCCAATCCTTTATAGGTCACGGGGTCACTTTGCCAGGTTTATGCCTGTTGGCAGGAAAAGCAAAATGGTAAAGTTCTGTAAACAAGAAGCCTGGCTCATGAAAATAACATTTGGCCCCTGCATGTCAAATGTATAATTAGGAAAATCAGTTTAGCTGTCTCCTCGTTCAAGTAAGTGAAGCAAATTTGCCTTCTGCCATCTGCTTCCTCCCTTCTTTCAGTGAAGAGTTAACCCACCGACGAGTAAACACGAGGCAAAATCACACATAAATCTGACTGTACCAGGAAAATAATGGTTTGTAGCAGCAGCCTCCTCATCCGTTATGTAATAGTAGACTTAATTTCTCTAGAAATTTAGTCTAGAAGAGAAATCTGTCATCAGGTATCAACTCTGCTTGTTGATGGCTGCAGGGATTTGCAGCCACTCCTGGAATGGAACCAGCAGCTTTTCAACACCACGCACCAGTGACGGGCGGACGCTGCCTCTTCTTCCCCAAATTGGGGGGGGACTGGGGTTCAGGGAACCGGAGCCACTGGTTTAATTACAAACAGCCTCTCATTTGCTCTCAACTATTATTGGGGTATCTCTCCCATGAAAGGCCTCTCTAGAGTCACTCCTACCTGCACCTACTGACCTGTCCATCTATCTTTGTTGGCCTCCCTTACACTGCATCTGGCCCTTTGCACTTCTCATACCAAAGTCTTCTTTTCTTATTATCCATCTTTTTAACCAAAGACAGCGTTCTCTTCTGGTACGCATGGCTGATTCTACTGTATTTGCCAACGAGAATCCGCTTCATGGAACCAAAGAATCCATCAGAGCAGACCCAGGTAGCTGTCACTAGCAGCAGTAGAGTGCACTACCACTGAAAAAAATGGCAAAGAATGTGAAAATGTAGACAAACCAGTATAATTCCTAGCACAATTTCAGCATACGACGTTGTATTAATTAGGATTTTTGTACAAATTATTTGATTGACCGTTGACTTCTTTTATGAGTAAAAATAGTAGGAAATACTGCCTTTTATTGTGGGGGAAACTGAGTTGTAGAGCTGGGGAACGTCTTATGTGGAATCATGAGCAAAGCCAGGGCAGAGGGAGCACCGTGGGTGCCCATTCATAAACGCGGTCACAAGCTCCCCCCGAAAGGATCAGGCTTGAACTCTTTAATAAGAAGACCCAAATAAACTCCGTCCCACCAGAGGTGGATCCAAACAGATTGGAGAGCAAGGGCCAGAGTCTCCCACACTTCAGCAAACAGGAGCATCTGCCGCCTGGAACAGAGCTGACAATGCCTCGTTATACGAAATGTGGGTGACAGCTCAAATGGAAGCATTTAAAAACCTAAAAAAAAAAAAAAAAAAAAATAGATGTATCATCTCTCAACGGTTTTTCCCTGACAATCCAGTCACCCTTCCAGCGACCCAAAATTTTTTGCTGTTGTAGCTTTCCTCAGACTCTCAGACAGCTTGTGACCTTGTTTGTTCTTTAGCGTTAGAAACGTCACTGTCTGTATTTTAAGACGCCTTGAAAACAACTTCCCCTTTTACACTGCCTGCTCTACAGTTTTTCATCCTTTTCGCACTGCTTAGCAGTTTAGAAATGTTTCCATTACAAAGAAAAAACGCCTGCCTTAAATCATGATATGTTTGTTTTTAAGAAGAATATCCACAGATTCAGAGACCAAAAAAAAAGAAGGTATTCGGTCATATGAAACTCTCAGAGTACAGAAATTCTTGTCAGTTCAGCAAAACCTTAATAAATATCTGCCTCCTGACGTTTCTGTTCAATGGAGTGTGTGAAATAGCGCAGGAACAGGTTTGTGTGGCAGGCACACGGCCTCGTGGACACCTCTAGGAAATGTGGTCCCATGCATTTCATGGCTACCAGTTCTGCTTCCTCGGAAGCCCACCCTGGACTGGTTTCCAGGGGTGAGCTTGGCTCTGGCCTCCAGAGCTACACAGCAATGGCCTGTCCTCTGCTGGTTCCAGCCCCCTCTAGCTCGGCTGATGTGGTGGCTGCTGTGACCGACAGGCCACCGGTGGGCTCGCTCCTGATCCGGCCTTCACGGGGCTACCTGGAGCTTTGGGTGCCCTCCAAGGGGAAAAGCCGAAAGTCTGAACTGTTGCCTTGAAAACATCCCGCCATGCAACGAAATAACAACCACAGAAAGTGATAGGGGGACCAGCTGACGGGTCAAGATGGTGAGTTCGGCTCCTTTCGATAATACAGGGATAACGCAGGCCTCTCGGATGTCGCCCATCCCCAGGTAAGAAGCCCCCAGTATCCACTGGCCATCTGTCACAGAGCTAGAGAGCAGAAGCTACGAGGTGGGAACCATCCAGGCCAGGCTGTGCCGGAAGAATCAATGGGAATTCATCTCCTGGGCTTAGCCCCCACGACTGGGGCACTCCCGAGCTATGAAATAACGGGATCAGAGTTACCTTCCAACACACAAGTGCGATTCGGTGACCGGGAGGAGCAGAGAGGGACCGTTTCAGCCAGAATTGCTGTTCAAACGCTGACTCTGCCAGTTCCTGAGTTGATGCCTTGGATGAATCACCTCGCTCCGTGCCATGTCGCCCTGTGCAAAGGGCGAGCGTGAGATCTCCGCTCTCAAAATAGGAGGAAGCTGCTCCGTCCTTGTGATTCCCTGCAGGTGATCTGGATCTTCATACGCTCAACGAAGGCCACTCCCGCAAAAAGGAAGGCGATGCTTCTAACACTGGGACAGGAGGAGGCACATTATTAATTAACCCCTGGTGAAAGCGATTGGGAGGAAGTATTACCTGGCGCAAAAAAGTCTCAAAGAACTTTCCGTTTCATTTAAAGGGAAAATAAAAACAAGAGGTGCCAATTGAGACCGAGAGAGTAGAAGGGAGGATCTTCAAATAGGAACAGACCAGGTGCTTGCTACGGGGTAGAGGGATGAGAGTGCCAGAGAGAAGGGAACGGGATAAGAAGGATTGTGAACATATTTACCGCCATCTGGCACCCTCTAATTATCCAAACGACGAGGCTGCCTGAGCGCTCACCAAAACGCGGAGAGCGAGGGAAGGAAGGAGTTTGTTTGGGCAGAGGATCTTGAGCGCTTCATGCTTTCAGCGTATGTTTTCTGGAAATGTTTTATATCACTTACAAGATTATTTATATTGCTGGGGATGGAGGAAAATGAGAGCAGAAGGAAATGGAAGGGCTTTCGGCTCCTTCTTTGGAATGACACAAACCTTTCCTTCCTACCTGTTGAGAGCTTTAACTTCGGTGCTCTGCAGAAACAGAAGCAGCAGCACAATCCTTCCATCGCAATTACAGTTTATGTGCATCCCTTCACCTGAGGGGACTGAATAACAAAAAACAATGTCAAATCTTGGGTATGTTTTTCTCTCCTTCTTGATCTGGGAGATATCACAGAGCCCGATACCGTGGGGTGATTATTTGGAAAGGTTGGATAATGTTATGAGCACTAATAACATCTGCCGTTACGCCATTCAAGAGAAGGCTAATCAAATTTCAGGCTTCAGGGTATCAACTGGTCAGAGCAAGCGTCAAAATTGGCTCTGAATTTTACTCTCCTGTTGGGAGCCAGATAGTACTGGGCTGACTGGTCTCATTCAATTGGGAACTAGACCTTAGTGACAAATTCTTTGTCCTAATGTGGTAAAAAGCAAGGCATTGATTTGACATTTGGCAAATTTGACATTTGCTGATGCTCACGTATCACGAAACTTTCCACAGTACCTGGCGTAAGAACAGACATAAACTCACCCCATTCTGTCAGATTCAGGCCACGGATCCCCTGCATTTTCTGTCTTTGATTTCTCCCTATACTTCCTGAAATTGCTTTTCACTTTTCCACCTACATGCTCTTAATATTCCCAGTGAGCCATAACTTCTGTAGAGCACTTACATCTCATTTTACTCCTTGTCTTTATATCCATTTGAGTCAGATTTCTCATTTTTTAATACATTTGCATGGTTTGAATGAGCTGTTGGTGTTGCAACGTAGGTAAGCTGTGCTGTTTCCTCCCTTTCTGTTACAGTTCCTTTCTTGCAAGTTTGCCTTCCCTTTTTCTGGTCATTTATGGGACGCTGCCAGAAACGCTGAGCCAAAACATTTCCATTTCCTCAATTTTGACTTGTGTTTTTTGACTCTTTTTTTTTTAAAAAGAATCAAGAAATTCCTTTTCCTTTCTGATTTGTCCGATTTGACGAATTCTTCCTTCCTTCCATCTTTGTGACCAAGCAGTAGGTTTTGGTATCATCCCTCAAATTTCTTTCGATGAAGTGACCGAGCACAGAGTAAAGTTGCTGGGGTCCAACTGCTTGTTAGAAAACCTTAAGCCAAAATTATTTCAGGCTAAAAACTTGCTCAAGTCTGAAGCCCGTGCTTTGCCTCCTGGGGGAGTTTCATGCCTGTAATTTAGCTGGAAAACTGCCACCGACCTGACTTCCCTCTGCCCTCCCCGCATGAAGTTTACTGGAAGGTGAATGAAAAGTTGTCTTGCTCTGCCCTCTTATGATGGTATCGTGCTTCCAGCTGTTCTTTATTAGGTGTGTCCCATCTGCAGCTCCAAGACAGGTTTTGAAGTTAAAATATATGACAGTTACACAGTTTCTAAGTGACTAAATTTAACCGTACCGATTTTAAGTATTGAGATAGATGTATATTTGTATCGCTCAGGTTTTCCTTCTCTAGACAGGATGGCCCAGCACCCCATCCAGCCGAACTGTAAAAGTATCCAATATTGGGGAATCCACCGCTTCCCCTGGGTGATTTTTCCAGTGGCTAATTGTTCCCAGTGTGAAAAAATAGGAGTAACTTGTACCCCCCTCTCCAGCCCATCCATTTTTTTTTTATTTTTGCGTAGCAGGCACCAAAACTGAACATGAAATTCCAGAGTGGGTGAATGACTTCTTTATCTCCGCGGGTGATGCCCCGGTTGACGCATCCTGGTGTCAACTGAATGTCATGTCCAGTACACACATTCCTCAGCTCCAAAAGTTGGCGTGAAAAAAAAAAAAAAGGCTGGTCCCTGACGCTATTTAGAGTTCGTCTCCTCATCAGAGAGATTGCAGAAGATATTGCAGCACCCAATATCCCAAGGTGGTCCGTTTGTCGCTGTCCTGTCACACAAACCCAGGAATACACGCAGTCAATCCACTGTGTAAAAACATCAGGGGCCAGAGGAAATGGTCCCAGAATGACCCCAGGCCTGGAATTTGATTATGAAAATGCCTAACTATAATAACTGAAATGGAAAAGTCTGTTCACCTGGGACACCAAAGGGTGTGCGCAGACACGCGTGGAAACCCTTGGCTTCCAGTTGTTGCTTCCACTCACTCTTTTTTAAACAGGTTTAAAAAGAAGTCTCTGTGATTCTGTCAGAATGCTTTTTGCCTCTTTTGCATTTACAAATGCCCCGGAATCATCCTTTCCTTTAAAGCTTAAAGGGGTCTGATGGACGTGTTTCTGAAATGGTGGTGAAAATCATCTTACATTCACACGACTCCGGGTGCTGCGATTTTAAGATGGATTAGTACAATATTTGTAACACAACATTGAAAGCCGGCAGCTCTCCTTTTGATATGCCACTATCCCAAAAGCCCAGAGAAAACAGATGGACTTTGCGACATGCCTGGAAAATTAATTAAATCTGGACGCTGGTGGACAAAGGAGAAAGGAAGAGCCAGATTCAAGGACACCTCCTGAAAAATGTCTCTTCCTGTGCACAAGGGACGCGGGGCTGAGGATGCAGAGGCCACACCAAGTGACTGAACATCTCCAGAGTGTGTTTTGGGGCTCTTAAAGCAAGTGAAAATGGGTTTGTTTACGGCCCCAGACTGCGGAGAGAAGTGCTGGCACTGTTGGATTTGTGCTAAATACAGCCTGGGACTTGAAGGAATTGGTATATTTGTGATTATTATCATTATATTACACTAACAGAAGTTTTGTGGCTGTTTGACTGCAACCGCAGCCGCTGCTGGTTGTTTACACACGTGTTTTTGCATCCCCAGGAAACGCAAACGCCATGAGAGAAGAGGGGAGGAAGGGGAGGAAGAGGAGGAGAGGGGCGACAGAGGGTTTAAGAAACGGAGCAGGATTCTACAAGAAGTTCACCGCAGCCCCTGAACCGAACCCTTTTTGACCCAGTTGTTGGGATTCTGTTGGCACGAACGCTTTGTTATTTTTGTACTTGTACAAATGCCACCGTCCCGGGGCCGGGACTGCGGGAGAAAGAGACTCAATTCAATGACAACGCAGGAGAAAGGAGAAGAACCGAGCCATGGCCTGCAGCCACACAACCCCAAACTGGGATTTCATTAGTTTACGAAATAAGCATCGTTAAGTCCTGACTGGGAGGAGAAGAGGAAGCTGCCAAGAACCTCCCAGGTATGAGAGGAAATAGTGTTGAGGCTCAAAAGGCCAGCTCCCTGGAAGGACAGATTGATAACTCAGCATGTGGCACTTCTCAACAGAGGCCGGATAATTAACCTTTATCACTTTAGTTGTGTTAGAGACCGGTCTGCAGTTACAGCAACCATCAATTTACCTTTCCATAAAGAGAAAAATTCTCCTTATTGCACTCGTTTAACGTCCAGCATCCTGCTTCCAGAACGAGCTATTGGTTAGCGCTCCCAAGCACCGCACAGCTCGCTGGACGCAGGATTTTTTGCGCTGCTGTTCGCAGAGGCAGGAGAGGAGAAAACACCTCCCAGAAACCAGCGGTCCCTCAGCGTAAGATTTGATTATCTGATTTCAGCACGGGCATTACGGCCCGGATTCTGAGCTGCAGCTGTGTTGTGCCACGGGGACTGGCTCCTGTCTAATTTAGAGCAATGGCAGATTAGGAAATGCTGCAATTACTGTGGTACGATGTTGCTCCAGCCACAGCTCCGTTTTCCCAGTAATCAGCCCCTGCACCAGAAAGCAGAGAAGGAAGACGATGGGAAAGTGGCTGTACATCTCCTGGGGAGACTCCACGGCAGGTAGAAATACACCAGTGAGGGAATCTGTTGAGGGTACAGCTGCTTTATGTAATTAGAGAAACATAAAGCAGTTAGCTATAGGACCAAATCCTCCACTGCAACCTACAGAGGCTCCTCTGGCCCAAAGGATGTCATTAATTACTATTATTGCTTGTATATTTAGGAAATCATCCTCTATCTTCAGTAAATGTAATAGGATAAGAAGAGGGTTGCCCAGAGAACATGGTAAGGACAATTGCTCTTCATGGGTGATGGCAAGATACATCACGATAAACAAACCTGAAACAAATTGTGATAAGCCCAGAATATTTTGGTTTGGAAAAGAAAAATGAAAACGAACCCCCAAATCTAAGAATCTCGGGTACTGGACCAACGGCCACAAGGTTGGGTCTCTTTTTCTATGGGTATGTAAGGCCAGGAAACAAAGTGGGGCTGGGGGCACTGGAAATGAAAGCAAGTGAAGGGCTTGGAAAGGAAAATACTGCAAGAGTTTATGGGCAGGACAACCCCAGCCTTGTACCAACCCAAAAGGGGGTTTTATCATCAAAAGCACCTGGGAATTCTATGGGGTCCACTTTAATAGAGGACTGTGCTACAAATAAAGCATCCCCAAACCACTGGCACAGGAGGAACGACCTGCGTGATGGCAAGAAGAGCTTCTGCCCTTTCAAGGGCAAGTTAAATTAATGAACAGTGCAATAATTACCGTGGTTTGTAGGGTGTTGGGTTTTTTTCTTTGCAGGCTCTGAAGTACAGAGGTTAAATGATATATAATATGGTCACCTTAAATGTTTTATGAGAGGACAGAAAGAACAATATTGTTTACAGCAGGTTCTTCCTTCTGCCTCTCAGGGAGGCTGAATTTCCTTTACCGAAGGGACACATTCTGATGCAGCATTATATTTTTACTAGACTATCAAGAATAAACTCCCCAAAACGTTGTGCCAGTGCCCTCAGTAGTTTGTGAGTCCTAAACACGACAGACCAGGAACTTAATCTTTTGGACAGTTCATTTAGAAGAGAAGGCAAATTTTCTTTTTTTTTTTTTTTTCTTTTCTGTAAGAAATGTGGAGTACTAATTTCCCAAAGCCAGTGCATACCAGACAATGCAGTACAAGCTCCTCCAGGCCGGGAGCTGAATAAGGCCTTTCAGGCGCCGCACACTGCCCCGCTTGTTCCCTAAAGTACCGCTTTTTGGTACTAACCCCTCAGCTGGCAAAAGCCAGGGGATGCTGGACCATTTGTCTTCCAGCCCCCCAAAAAAGCAGAGCTCCCCCCTCCTTACAGCTGTTCCCTTCCTATTCCGCACCCCTATCGCATCTGACACTGGAGATGAAGACAGGCGATAGGCTTTAAAATGAAGAAGTCCCGGGTGGGATGAGCTCAGCT
>QJSC01027872.1:86684-97326 GCA_003697955.1 Calidris pygmaea
CAGAGCAGAGCAGAGCAGAGCAGAGGGGCAGGATGACCTCCCTCCACCTGCTGCTCCCACTCTTCCTCATGCCCCTCAGGATTCCCAGGTCTTTCTCCTCAGAGCTGCTTCCCAGCTGGTCACCCCGAAACTGTCCTGGTTTGGGGGGGTTATTCCTCCCCAGGTGCAGGACCTGACACTTGTCCTTGTTGAGTGATGTCTCTGGAAATAAAAAGAGGCTCTCTCGGGGAGAGCCTTTCTTATTAATTTGTGTAACATGTTAATATAAGAAATTTCACTAACAACCCACCTTCCTACCCCTGGCAATATCTATCAATTGAGATGGAAATACCCCTCATTATATCATAAGATAAAACGTTTTAATCTCAAGGAGTCTGTGCTTCAAAGAAAGCAAGCCCCAAACACACGCATTTATCTTTAACACCAAAAGCTTTAGGTATTTCAAGAGGTACAATCTAACGCTAGTAGAATGCCAGGAAGTTTTCTAAATCGTTTGAAATTGGCTCTGGTTTTGGCTGGTCCAGGATTGACCTCACCTTTGAGCCCTTCAGTGCTGTGCAGAGTTCACAGAACCTACCAGAGGAGAATTAGGAGTCTATTCCCTGATGATTTAGAGAAAGTCAGGTACCTGTTTGTTTTCAAGTGCTTATGAAACCATTTTATACATACACACATAAAAAAAATGCATCAATACATCTGCATGTGTGTATAATACATATACTTAAAGGAACTACACTTACTCTACCCTGACAAGAGTTAACCAGGACTTCCCTAAGCTACTGCCATCTTTAAACGGAAGGTGAAAGGTAGCAGACGTTATGCTTGTAATTGGAGAAAATATTTTCGCAATATGCAATTAAAAATAATTAAAAGTACTAAACTGTAACTCACTATCTTGAAACGAGAGCACTGATATCGATTTCACTTTTCTTTTTCTCCCTTCTCATGGCCAGACACTGTTAACGCTTCAGCGAGGAGGAGCCGAGGAACTCTCATTTGCTGCTCATCAATATGATTATCTTATTTGAATTAATTTTACTGCAGAAGGAAATGCACATCAAACATACCATTTTAACATATCATATTAATATAGGAAAAATATCTCTTTTTTTTTCCAACGCAAAACCAAATATGAAGTCTGCGGTGATTTTTTTCCTAGAACAGAATCCTTTTCCTCCGTGCCAAGAGTTCCCAGCTTTTATGGATGCTGTGGTTTTCTTTTGGTTTGTTGTTGTGGCCATACACTTATTTTTGGATTCTCCCTCATTTTTTGGCAGTTAAATTAGAAGCAGGAGGAAATCTTTCCTCAATTTATTTTATTTGATTTTATTTTTTAATGAGACACACTCAAAGCAGAAACCGAATCATACTCTGAAGTTTAAAAACCAGAAGAGCGTTCCCCAGAAGATGAAACTCCAGTGAAAAATCTCCCAACAGGAGCAGCAGAAATTTCACAGTCCCGTGCCCTGCTCTGTAGAAACCAATTTTCTGCCATCCTGCCCAAAGCAGCCACCGTCGCTGAGTTTTTCTGTTCCTATCCTATGGATTTTGCCACCCTCTGCCTCTCCGTTTCTGCCGGTCCCGCTGATCGATCAACAACAAATGGAGAGCATGAGCATGGACTTAAAATACAATATAATCTTACTCCAGCTGCAACCCCAAGCACAACTAAGAGATTCAGAGATCAGAAGAGAAGTAAAAATAATTTAAGAATTATTTTTATCTCCTAACTTCTAAACTGATCTCATTGCCTCAGACATTTGTAATGTGTATGATCAGTGAAAGTGGCGGTTATTTTTTTAGCATACAGCAACAACTCCAGTTGCCAAAACCAACAGTGTTCTGTTTACTGTCGCATGTGGCAGTTTTCATGTTGATAATTCTCATTACTTCATTTTGATAATTCTCATTACTTCACCATACAGCTCGCAGTATTTTACGCTTTTCTCCAAGCCCAAATTAATGCGATTCCATGAGAACAGCAGCTTCCTCTTTATCACATAAAAATACAGATGAAGAAACTTGAGAGCATCCTCCCTGAACGCCATTGAGAGACCCTCGTGGGTTTATATCCTCAGCAGTATTTTTTAAAAACTGATTTTATTTAGGGAGGAGAAGGAGTAAAGGGATAAAAAGGCAAACTCATCATCTTGGAATGTGTGGGAATGGCAAGGGGTAGTTCTGTTAGTTCTTGGTTACACCACAGACGAAAGATAACCCTTTTGTGTAAGTCTTACCTGCACGAGGGTTAAAATAGTTGCTAAGGGAAAAGGAGGCCTGTACTAGGAGGTCTAAAGAGAGCGCACAAGCGTGACCAGGGCGGTTGTGACATCTGCTACCAGCCACGGGGTAACGCAGGAGCAGTTTCTTCACCCGACGGGACCTGCAGAGGCAACAAGAGCTCAAGGAGTTTCCTGAGAAACACAACTGGCAAAACCGGATTTCCAGAATCCCGCATTCAAATCCCTGCCCCGCTCTCTAAGGAAGAGCCAAGTTTATTACCTCTAAGGAAGAGCCAAGTTCATTACCCCTTCCCTCCGCAGGGGCACCCTGCTCCCCCCAACACAGGCACCTGCGGGCATGAAAAGGTCCCCCAAATCTTTTTCTGGGACTGTATCAGATTTACCTGGAATTAAGCAGTACTGTGGGGAAGAAGGTGAGAAACGGGGCTATTTGGCTGGTAACTGTACCGGGTTTCCTTGGGAGAGATGGGTAAATTTGGGGGACAGCCATAGGAACTACATCACAGCACGAGCTGCCTGAAAACACATGCTTTTTATTTTAAAAGTGTTCTCCGGCGACCGGGTTTTACCTAGGGAAGAGTTTCTTCACGTTTTCATGGTGAGCATTTGTACCAAAGTCCAGCTAAACTTACAGCTTCTCACAGATGACGTTGTGAAAAACCTTGGGGATTAGGGTTTTGGCGTTTTTTCCCCTCTGCTTGGACTCAGAACCACATTCTGCTTTTCACCCCACCACCACCGGCACAAAAAGCTCCCAACTGACAGGAAAAGCCCCTCCTGAGGGGCAGGGGGGAGGCAGACGGGCAGGCAGAGGGGGGTTTGGCATGGAAATGAAGGCCCTTCTCGGGAGCTTCCTTCTCCTCACCTCACGGGGCGCTGCTCCCCGCCAGCACTCAAGGCCTGCCCGCCATGAAGAGGGGAATCCGCGGCGGGGAGGGGGGGGGGGGGGGGGGGGGGGGGGGGGGGGGGGGGGAACTGCGGCAAATCTCAGCCAATCAGCGGCCGGCTCGGCCCCTGCTGCCCGGGGTCGGGGTACCCCGTGGCTAACGGTTTCCCGCTCTCTCCCGCGCGCCCCCTCAGGCGGCGCTGAGGAGGGGTGGGGGTGTGTGTGTGTGTGTAAGATGGCGGACCCTCCCCTCCCCGGCACTCACCGGCCTCAGGAGGCGTCCCTGCCTCTGAGGAAGGAAGGGGAGGGGAAGCAGCGCAACTGGAAGGGAGTGATAAGGGCCGAGAGGGGCGGGAAAGAGAAAGAAGGGGCGACAAAAGACAAAAGCTCCGAGAGGAGGAGGAAGGAGGAAGCCACGCGGCCGCCCGCCAGCAGGGCTTCCCCTCACTGCGACAAAATGGAGGACGGCAGAGCCCATGGGATTCCGCTGGAGACTGCGGTCTGGGGCGCTTATTTAGCTGGTTTCCCTCAGTGGGAGCGGGGAACCAGCCCATCTTCCAGCCGTTGGGGAGCATCTCGCCTCCGGGAGCCGGATGGATGGTTTCTGCAGCGGCAGAAGGCGTGTTTGAAACCCAGAGAGAGACGGCCGGGCTGTGGCAGGGAGAGAGGTGGTTTATGGCAGGTCACGACAAGCTGCTCACCTCCCAACAGAACAAGCTCAGGAACCCTCCAGCCCACACCTCAAGTTTTTCTTGATTTTTGAAGACATGCCTACACAGCACTGAATTTCATCTCTCCTTTGCCACGCACGTACCAGAATGGAAGAGCCTGGTTTTCCTTAACATAAACCCACCACTATCCCCAAAAGGCAGACTAAACTTCTGTTAAAAATGATCCTAAATCAGGTTTCCCATTTGGTCTCAAGCCGGTGGGCAAAGAGGTGCATAGGGAGCAAGGGGGCTTCAGATGGAAAGGCAATTTCTCCACACACTTAAAGAAAAAAAACCCAGAAAACCACCACCCATTTCTTGGCTAATCATTCATCTAATAGAAGAAGAGCCTGTTTAGTTACTCACTTTCTCAAGTGCATCCAGGGGATTTTTGCCAAGAATGCTGGCCCAATCCCAAAACAAAAACAATGCTATGTCTAGCTGTATGGGAGAATCAGCCTTTTTTTTTTTTTTTTTTTTTAAAACATTGTTCTCCAACGAGGAACGATCCACACAGACTGCTTTAAAAGGACAGCCAGAGTTAGACTTGCAGCTCGGGGCTGTTGGGCATTTATGTCAGCATTTATGAAAAGCAAAATACAATTTTAATTTTTGTTTCTTAAGACTCTGCTGGACTTGCGCAGCCCCAGGAAGATGCACAATCCTACAGGTTTCCCCAATAACTAAGAAATACCAGGAAAGAACAATCATCTCTTCCTCCATTCTTTAAGAAATCCCACATTTTCACACTAAAAGAAGTAATCCAATACAATAGTCTCAATTTATTTGAAATAATTCGGTTTGAAAACTTTTTTTTTTAATTTAAAATTTACAGCACACGTGGGGAGGAAACATGTTTTTGTTACAACTAAAAATTATCCGAAGAGTGCTGCAGGGTTGTTTTCTTTAATTTAACACTGTCATGGCTTTATTCAAAACACAGTTGCACAAAATCAGTTACTCCAAAGTTTAAGGAAAGAGTTTGATAATAAGGAACCGAAACACACTATATACATACTGCCATACAAAGAGCATTAAAATAGGACAAAAACCTCTACAAAATATAAAACCCACCCTTACATATTTTGCATGAAAAGACCACCCACCAAGCAAAAAAGTTTCAAAAGTTATCTGGAGGCTCTGTATTACTTTTTTTTTATTATTATTAAAAAAAAAAATAAAATGCTATGCTGTTTTAATGGCATGCCAAGCTGACAAAATAGGAAACTCGACTGAGATGGTGACGCTGAGGAAAAGACAAAGGATTTTGGGGAAGTTTAGTGCGAGGCTCAGATTTTTTTTTTAGCCGTAGCGGCTGTTGCCCGACCCTGCAGGTTGGTTTGTTTTTTTTTTAAGGAAAGGTGAAGTCTTGCTGTCCTAGGGCAGGTCTGCAAACCCCCTTTCTGAGTTTATTCTCTTCCAATTAGCTCATCCGATGTCAAAATTGGACTCGCTTATCGCAACATCACCACCGGTACTCAATTTTAATCCATCAAAATAGAAATTTTTCCCCATTTATAACTCATTTTACGTGCGTCAGTAAAAGACAGTTTAAGGAAAACCCTGACAATGAGGTACTTTAAAGTACACGCTTATAAATAAGAGGCTTCAACCATTCACCGAGACTTAAAAAAAAAAAGCCAAAAAGATGGGAAAAGCCACTTTTCTATCTCAAAGCTGAGCAGAAAGCAACCGCCTGGAACACAGAGCCTCCAGGAGAAGACAGGATGTGCACTTACCTACGGGTTCTAGTCGTTCAGTATTCATACACAAACACAGGAACTTAAAAAGATCGGGGTCGCGAATGTAGTTTTACCGCTACTTTTCTAGTGTCTTTACAGATAATTCATTTTTAAAAAAAAAAAAAAAAAAAAAAATGCAAACTCCCCCCCCCCCGGTGTTAAGTCAGTTCATTTCCAAGCCTGACTCCCCTGCAAGGGCCGGCTCTGCTTTACAGCTACGGGAGAAACTCGGATTTAAGGCTCTATTTGGGGGAGGGAAAAAAAAAAAAACCACACACAAAAGAAACTGGGCTTTGCAGAACTTCAACCCTGCAGTATCTAACCTTGATTTAAGAGCCGGGAGTCACTTTTAAAAGTCTGCTAGTGTGTGAAATACCCATTAAATATCGACAGGGAACCCACCTACGGGCGACTTGACTCTTCATTAGGATCCAGGAATCTCCCCTCTTCCCCACCCTGGGTGTCTCCCCCAGTTTAATGGCAGCTATCGTCAGCCAAGACAGATATAAAAATAAGTCTCTTGAATAAAGCTGTGTGTGATATTTGGTTCAGTACCTACGTGAAACAATGGAAATTAATTTTGAGAGGAAGAACGATGACTGTTTTAAAAGTCCAAATCACGGCTGAGAGAGGAACGCTCTGTGGCTGAACTTGTTTCGCGATGGCTCAAACACGAATCCGTCGGGGCAGAATTATTAAAGACCTGGTGGTCACAATCAGGCTGCTAGAAAAAAATAAAAGCTCCTCTGCACGTCCCCTGTACTTCCACCCACAAGTTTCTGCAGCCATTCCATATAAAAAAAAAAACCAAAACCCTAAACTATTCACTAGTATTATACACCAACTCGGATGTTTTGCCTACAACCAGATTTTTTCAAAGTTTCAGAGGTGACCTGGGAAGAAAGACTTAACTTCTTTCTGTTCATCTTTCCCCCGTCAACGATTCTATAAAAGGGGGGGGGGTTGTTTGAAAACAAAAAAAATGTGCTTGAAGGAGTTACCCGTTAAACTTCTGCATTAGAAATGCATATATTTTCTAGCCGAACACCATGATTGTTGCAGAATTCCCAAAATGACGATGCAAGAGCGAAGTGAGTGAAAGTTGAACACAGACTTCCTAGCGAAATGCTTTTCAACTACACATTATTTGCTTTTGTTAATACCTGCAATGACTGTGTCTTCTGGAGAAAATTTACAGATTTTACCCTTTCCGTTTGCCAAGATCCCTTCTTGAAGGTATTTAGTGAATGCTCCAGCAAACACCGAACAGCTCAACAAGCAGGAAAAAAAACATCACATCTTCTGAAACCCATTTAGGCTTTACAATGTAACACAGAAAATGGATAGAGGACTTAAAAAAATATTACAGGAGTCACCTTTTAAAAAGCTGAAATAAAGGTGGAATCTAGTTGTCGGTTTCAAATAGAATCCCTGGTAAACTCAAGACTCCACTCAGCATCTCATTGAAAAGCGACTAGAATTTGCCATCTAGTATTTTTGAGTTCAGCTTTTTAAGTATAAAAAACTTTAAAATCTCCAAGGAAATTCACAATATTAAACCCATGTGAAAAGGGTGTTTTAACTCCGGGCTAACGATGACCAACACAGCAAGCTTGTATGAAATTAAAGAGCTCCAAATAAAAGTCTAGGGGGGGAGGGGGGAAAACTTGACAATGGCTTCAGTAATTATAGGGTTGAAAATTGTTTTCTACATATAGGTTCACTACCAGGCTATTATATCTTATTTGGAATGATAAAAAGGGCAAGAATAGTAAAACCACACTTCTCCTATAAAAAGTTAACGTATTATCTTCTGTAGGGACATCTATGGTACATGGAGACATACAGATCTGCATAATCACTATTGCGTATTCTGGAACTTAAAAGAGTCTGGTCCTACTTGTGTCTATAACAAATTAATCCTCCTCTTCCTCGCCTTCGTCTTCAGGGTCTCGTTTCCTCTTCTCCCCTCGGATGCCCTCTGCTAAGGAAGAGAGGTACGGAGACACGCCGTTACGTTCTGCTCAGACATCATCAATGCAACGTTAAGACTTTAGAAAAGGTAATTAAAATAAATTATGGTTTGTTTGTCCTTAATGCATTCCCCGCTGTAACATCTCAAAAAAAAAAATAAAAATCGGTTTACATTCCTCTGCATAATTCATGCAGGCCATATTCAACTCAGTCCCAGCTAAGCCTGGGATATTCCATACAGGAATTATTGACGTGAAGCAGATTTATAAAAAGGTGATTCTGTGATTTATTTGAGAACTGACTTCAGTGGTGAGAAGCTGCACACGCTCTGTCCCAAACCCCCCAGTTTCTGCCGGGACCAAGCGAAACGTGCTGCGCTCTCTCCCCAGCGACAGACCGATAGAAGCATCTTGCATAAACATCTTTGAGCTTATTCTCAGAAATATGCTTAATTCACCCAGTGGACTATGCGCTCTTGTGGTGAAATCCTGAAATGCAATTTTGTCCAATCTAATAGATTTCTTTTCCAGCAGTCATTTCCTGGCTAATTACCCATCCCGACCGCCTGCTTTCTTGTCTTCAAGAGATTCAAAGGCTGCCTTTGTAAAGAGCCAAGAATTAGCATTACTACTTCAGAATTTCAGTTTTTTTCAAGTGCAAGATACATCTCCAAGAACTGCCACATGAAACCAAACGTCCAGACGAGATGGGAAAGAGTCTGGTGAGAAATTCTAGAATTTGTCTACAGTTCACACAGACTTCAGGATTAATCCAGAACTTTGCTGCTAGGGATAGTTGAAGGATTGGGACAGAGTTCCCAACCACGAGAAAAGAGAAGTTCTGGGAAAGCCTTAGCGAGAAAAGTACAGAGGAAAAAACAGCTAATTTTAAGATGAAGCTTGATAAATTTTTTTAAAGGGTCTTTAGCAACCATTAAGGGGTTGTAACAGGGGAGTTCTGTCTGGTGTCTTCATCGTACCACAAAACTAAGGCACCCGCAGATCAGAGTGTGCCCATTTCTCCACCAAGAACAAGCACAATTTCTGTTCCCGTGGTCCAGAACAGAGGAGGACATAAGGCTGGTCCCCAGCCTGAACGCCTGGAAACCTCAAACCAGGTGGGGAAAAGACTGAGCGAGACCTTTGTCCTGTTTTAACTCCTTGCGGGTCCTTTCTAAACTATCAAAAACTATAAAATAAAGTGTTGTTTTATGAAAAAGTACTCAAGGAACAGCAAGAAGAACATCACCTCTTCCACGTGGGGTCCAGACACTCGATATCCTGTGCCATCTTAAAGCAGGATGGACCACACACACCAGCTTTTTTATATTTTGCAAGCTTTTGACTATTATGCACGTGTCTGACATGAAAATAGTAATTTACAAAATGAAGTTCCAACCATCGATAAAAAGACTAGATGGAAAAAACCCTGACTGGGCTCCCCAGCTAAGCCGTTCGACGGGATACTGGGCCCAGTTTGCCTCTGAAGAAAGTTTTACTGAGAAAAATCACTTTCAGCTCGATAAAAGGAAAAGATCCAGCAGCTCCTGCCACTGCTGGGGTTTTGCCAGCGGAGCCGCTGGTGCATTAAACAAAGTATTTTAAATGTATGTAAATAACATTTGCAAGGTATAAGGAAGAGTCTCTCTCCTCTCCACGTTGGAAAATTAAAATTTCTAACCATGTAGGAGATGCGGTATCTAGTATCTTTCTTTGAGAAAAATCCTTCAACAAGAGGCTTTGAAAACTGTCATTTCTTCTTTTTTTATTTATTTTACAAGCGAGCAGACAAAAAAAAACCCAAATTTTTTTGTCCTTTACTGCCTGCTCCAACTCTTGCCTAAACTGATCCTAAAATACCTCCCACACCTTCAGCAACACACCAGCCAAGGAGTGATTTATTTACAGCGCACATCCCAAACCCCCAAAATTAAAGAATTATAAAGAACCTACTGGTTTAGTCACAACTTTAGTAACTTGAGAACTTACCTTCTTCCTCCTCATCACCTCCTTCTTCAACGTAGTCGTCGTCATCATCTTCATCCTTAACAAAAAGCGGGAAATAATTTTAAAATTGCCGTTTATTTAATTTTTTTTTCTTGCACGCTGATCCCGAGTGGAACTTCAGAAAATCCCAGTCACTCTGCTCAGAGGTCACATTCCCCATTTACTTTCTGTTACTGGAAATATGCACAAGGACAGGCGGAGGTTTAATCACTCCGGCCAGGGCATTATCTGGCCCCGGATTCTCAGTTGTTTTTCCCCAATTATCGCTACCTTACACCAGCTCAGGAGTTAAGTTATTGCAAAAATTAACTTGAAAAGGCCACGACGGCAAAGAGAAACAACAAAAGGCTTCAGTTTTCCACTTAACCCCAGAGAAAAGAGAGGAGAAAGCAGCACAGTTAATATCTTCACAAAATTATTGTTCCTGTGACGAATTAAGTTGGTGGGGTGGTTTTTTTTTCCCTCCTTGTTTTTTTTCAAAGCTGATAGCTGAAAAATGTAAATCAATTCACAATGAGAAAATTAAACAGCAGTGCGAGAACTCTGCCCTCCCAGCACCGCATCAAGCTTTGAAGACAAACTGAAGTCTGATTTTTATATCCATCTGCCAGATTGAATTTTACCCACAGAGTCATGTAACCAGTGAAAATGTGAAAACTGAAATGAACGCAAAATACAAACTCAGCATCTGCTTTTGTTGCACCAGAGGGGTCATGGTTCCCGGCTCCCCTGACACTGTCACGTCTGCATGTGACAATTCACAGAACGCTATGGGGTTGGAAGGGACCTCTGGAGATCACCCAGTCCCACCCCCAGACAGAGCAGGGGCACCCAGAGCAGGTCCCACAGGATCAAATCCAGGTGGGGTTGGGATGTCTCCAGAGAAGGAGACCCCACCACCTCTCTGGGCAGCCTCTGCCAGGGCTCTGCCACTCTCAAAGTCAACAAGTTCCTCCTCATGTTGAGATGGAACTTCTTATGTCCCAGTTTGTGCCTGTTCCCTCTTGTCCTGTCCCTGGGCACCACTGGAAAAAGCCTGGCCCCATCCTCCTGACCCCCACCCTTGAAGGATTTCCAGGCC
>QJSC01027872.1:105653-119979 GCA_003697955.1 Calidris pygmaea
GGGGGGGGGGGGGTTGCACCCATTTTTCCCTGGGAATGAAGGTCCTGGCACTGTTTTGCACGGCGGGGGGGTGGTGGGTTGCGGGGGGCCGGTGCAGGTGGGATTTCCCTGGCGTACCCCCCCCCATTTTTCTACGTCCCATTGCACGGGGAAGCATGGCCAAGTTTTTGCAGGTGGGGTTTTGCACACCCAGTTGTGCTGAGGTGATAAAATTGTTCCCCCCCCCCAAAAAAAAGCCACAAATAAGGGACGTAAAACCTGCTGGAATAGGGAAACAGTTGGAGGACGATGTGATGCCAAAGCAAAACTGCAGGCAAAACCCCCTGGGTCATACCAGGTTTGGGCAAACCTTGGTCCGGGCTTCCTGTCGCCCCCCCGTGACTGAGAAAAACTGCTGTTATCGCTGTTAATTTGCATTATGTTGTGTTTAAATCCCCCAAAACAGCTTTACAAACATATAGGGGAAGGGAGACGCTTCAGCAAACAGCTATGTAGTAGCTAAATCTTTAATTTTGAGGCACCTCTAGGTAGATAAACATGGTTTCTATACATGTAGAAGCGTGGAAAGCTTAGTTGGCTATTTAAAATAAAATAATATTTCTATATTTAAAGCTTCGGTCCTGGAAGATGCTGATCTCCAGCTGCGCCGCTGCCGCTGAATCATGCCCAGAAGCCACCGACGTCCTTCGTGCCAAGTCCAGGCAGGAGCTGGAAGTGTTGGTCCCTCCTAGAGGAGCTATTCTAAATATTTACATGTTGATTCTTTTTAACTTTTGAGACGCACACAAAAAAAAAACAAAAACCCTCACCAACCCCAAAACCAACATGGGAATCTCTTCTGCTCCGTTCGGCTTTGTGTAAACTGAGCGGAGAAAATATTTCCTGTTTTAAGATCAAATAGTGAGAGTTCAGCCCCGTTGCTTTGGTTATTTGAGAAGGGGTTAAAAACGGGGTCGAAAAGCTTGAATCTTGCCAATTCCGTGCTGTATTTGGTCCGGCAGGTATTTTATTTTCAGGGGAGGGGACACACACGGGATACAAAAAGTCACCCCATGATGTAGGAAAAAAATTAAGGGTGTTTTTGCCGAAGGGGAGAACCCGCCGCGATGCTGCTTGGGGTACGAAGGGCCTGGTCTGAAATTGGAATTTATTTGACATGGAAGCGCTTAAAAGTACACATTTGGAAATAAAAATTCAGTGGGGGAGCTGAAGGGGGGGTTAATATTGGAATCCCTTTGCCTGGTGTGGCTGTTCCTGCAGCGAAACCCCCTCCTGAAGCCTTTTCCGAGGGTGCTCGGGTGCTTTTCGTAGGGAAAGGGCGTGGGGAGAGGTGTGCCATAAATGGGAGAATTAAGGAATAAAAGGAAAATAATGCCTTTTTTTTTATTATTTCAGATCCAGTTGCTCCGTGTGGTGCCGAGGGAAATGGTTCTTTTTCACGGTGACGCCGCTCTGGGGGCTGTGAGGTCTGACAGGAGGTGGGTATCGATGGACGTAGCGAAGACAATAACTTATAAATAATAAAAACAGGAGCTCGGTCCCAGCCCTCGCCAGGATCTGTCGAAATCTCCACAAATTCATCTTTACAGGGCTCTAAAAAGGGGGTTACAACCCCCAGGACCTGTTACTTCCTTCCCCGCAGCTTCCAGCTGCTCCTCCCTGGTTGTGTGCATTTTTTTTTTGTGCTAAAAATGGCATTTTTGGGGGGGTGAAACCAGGCCACCGTTAACTCCCCCCCCTAGTACAGCGGGGATCCCCAACACCCGGAGCGAGAAACGATCTCAAAAGCCACATCAACCCCTTTTTTCCTCCCTTTTTATTCTGAATCCATGAAGTTTTGGGGGCCAGATGCCCCTTTTGAGGCCGGACCGTGTTAAATGCATCCAAAACCCATCGCGGGGTGATGGCAAGTGGAGCTGCATCAACACTGGCCACAAGACTTGCCCGGTGGCTCGTAACCCCCCCCCCCCCAGGGGGGGCTGCAGTTTTCCTGGGATGTGTCACCCGGATCCTTGTTTTATTTCTGGAGGAATTCGATAAAAAGCGAGAGACCTCGAGAGACCTCCCGCCTGCTCCTTGCCCCCCACGATAACCAGGGGGAGGGTTTGGAAACGGGAGGGAAATCCTCTTTGTGTGTTAAAAGCAGCTTATCCCCGGGGGGGGGAGGAGGTTTGCTGGGAGAACTGGGGCGGCCCCATCGCAGAGCCCCGGGGGGGGGAAGAAAAAAAGAGGGAAATTTGGAAAAGCGACTCGTGGAAGCGTCCGGATGAGGGTGGCTTCACCCCAACGACTTCAGAAAAGCTTTACCCTTGGAAAAGAGCCCGGGTGAGATTTTGGTTTTCCTATAAGAAATGCGAGTGTGTGTTTCTAAAGAAAACTAATTACAATTTCAAACCTCAAGATTTTCACTCACAAGTGTGTTTGCTCACTCTTAATACCACGTGCAAGAATTGTGGGTCCCCGACCCAAAAGCTGGGATTGTGGGAAGGTGCATTTAGTGTTGTGAGAATAAAAAAAAAAAAGCATTTATAAATTAAATATGTGAATATTTGGTGAAAAAATGAATTTTTTTTTCCCAGCTTTGAGAAAGCAGGGAGGTCGTTTCCAGCTGTACATCGTTAGCTCTAATTAGGTCAGGACATACCTTCTCCCAAACACTGCTGTAACCTGGATATGGTTTTGGGTCCTTTCTTCTGAGCTGTAAAACTAAGCTGGGTTTTTACCATAAACTGGGTTTATTGGATGTATCTTCGCGTATTTGATTTCTCCGCGTGATTGGGTTTGTCTCACTTTTGGAAAGAAAAATCACTTTTTGTCATTTTCGGTGCCAGGGACACCATTGAGTATCGATGCCACTAATTATTTAGTAATATTATTCTTTTATTAATAATCTTAGCGTGTTACAAGCTTCATGCACATATTTTATTTTCCCTTAATTATTTTTTTTCTTCATTGCAGGGTTGAAAAATCCCATCACTGTCCGTTGGAGATTATTTTTCCGGAGCTCTCCCAGGCAAAGCTCGGCGTCTTATCAACTTTTATAGCAGCGAGGAGCCAGGAGGTGGCACTGGATGGCAGCAAATTGAGGTCTCGCTCCCTTCAGCAGCTCCTGGCCCTGCTTCGGAGCCGTAGAAAATAAAATAATTCTACTTTTCAAGGTTGGGAACCTGGATAAAAGCCCTCAAGCCGGGGTTGGGGGGTGGCACCGTCCGTGGCACCGCTGCCCCGTGGATGTTGAGGAGATTGGGTGGGTTTGGGTCGTAGCTGCTCTGGCCGGTGGGGAATTGCAGCCGGAGGTTTTTGGGAGCTCAAAGCTCTGCGCAGACCCTGGGGGGCCACCCCAGGGACCACCCTGAGCTCTGCCCGTTGGGTTGACTCAACCTCCCTTGGCTTGTGGGTGCTCCAAGACCACGTGGGAGCACCTGGGTCAGGTTTGCTGCCCCCCTCCTTCCCCGTAACTCCTCCAAAGAAAACCCCTGTCGACACACAGTGTGGGACTGCATTTTTTTTCCCCCAGCTGGGCCAAGAGGAGCCTTATACACTCAGATTTCTTGACCAAAAAAAGCTATTTCTGGCACTTTGTTCTCTCTGGGGAGCTGGTGGGGGGACTGTATTGGTCAGAGGGGCTTTTTGAGGGGGGAGTTTAGAGGCTTAAAAGGGTCCTTTTGATGGGACAAGTGTCTGCACGAGTGTCTTGCTTTTGTTTTTCCTGTTCTGCTGGCAATTACTGATAATTTACACTTTTACTGATAATTGACCAAGCGCCTGCGAATGAAACCACACCATCAGCCACCGCAAACCTCACGGTCGTCAGCGTGGAGGGGTTTGTCCCAAAACCAGCCCCCGTTTCACGTGGTGGCCTGGCAGGACGGGACGTGGCCAGATCTGCATCTGGTCCCTCGAAACGCCGAGGTTTCCCTGCAGAAACGGGGTGGGAAATAGCCCAGCTCGGGGGGCTGGCATCAATCCTGCTTCACGCTGGAGACCGGCCGCCGATTGTTAGGGATTTTATTGTCGGGAGTTCATATTTACAAGAGAATAATAGGAAATAGGAAAGAAACCTAGTCATGACAAAGCTCCTCGGTGTTTGCACGACTTTTACACCTCGGGACGGCACCCTCCAGCTCTGGAAAACCTCGGGATGTAAAGTCACAGCCCTACTGGAAACAGCGGGGAAGGGCTTGGTGGGGGAGGATGTCATTTCCAAGGCGGTGACGAGGTTCTTTTCTTCATCAAAGCCACGCGTGTGTGTGTCTGAAAGGAGGGGAAAAGGTGAGGAAGCGGTTGCCACGTCCTCCTATTGTGTTTCAAGCCAGGCTCGGGGGGGGGGTTCAAGCCAGGCTCGGGGGGGGGGGGTTTCGCCTGCACCTGGGATGTCATTGAGCTCCAGCCTCTGGAAAAAAGGGGAATTTGGGGTGGTTGGAGCAGAGAGGGGTGAGACCCGGGTCGGGCTGGGGGTACCCAAAGGGTGTTGTCACCTTTGAAGCTCTCTCTGTGCAAGCTCCCACTTGGCTGCTATGGAAAAATACTCTAAAATGTTCTTTTTTTAGGTCATTAATAGGAACAAAAGCTTCTTCGGTTGCCCCCAGCGTTGTGGCTGGATGCCCAAAAGGCTGAATTATTTTTTAACTAGTTATTTAAAGTTGCTGCGAAGCACTGCTTGTTGCTGCTTTGGGAAGAATTGAATTTTGCTGACTCAAAGACACACTTTGAGGGCTTAAATCCACGGGGGCTTTAGTACCTTCTGAGGAGGAGTGGGGTAGGGGGGGGTCATAGCAGGAAACCCAGGAGGCTGAGGAGGATGACGAGGGGGAGGTGGCATCGGAGGGGGGATCCCACCGACTCCTGAAGCTCTTCCTGAAACTCTTCCTGAAACTCCTGGCAAGAGAAGGAAAAGAAATCAGTCAAAAATCACTTGCTTTGATGCACTGAAAGCCAATGGTGGAGTTTTCTCTGCCTTCCCTGACACCGTGTCCCCAGAGCATCCCTGTCCCTCGCTGAGAAAAGGGGGGGTCACAGAAACCCAGGGTGGGAAATCCCTTCCCTGGAGCCCCCAGGGTGCTTGGGTGGGTGTAGAGGAAAAGGAATAACCCACAAAGGAATAATCCCACATGGGATTAACTCATACCCAGAGGGATCCCTCGCTGGGACAGGTTTGATAGTATTTAATTTGGGAAAACTGGGAATTTCCCCTTTTCTGACCAAATAACTCCCGGCAAAATAAATCCCTGGCAAATAATCACAGCTACTGCCTGACGCTCTTTGCCCAAACTCATTCGAGTTGTTCAGCAGTTTAAAAATCAATGCTTTTAATCAATTTCTTTCTTTTTTTCAACAGTGGTTCCAGCAGGGAATTTCTGTTTTTTCTTGGGAATGCGAAGAAACAGCGGGACTCACCTCGTAGGTGTACACGGTGGGTATCAACGTGGTGTTCTCGGAGTAATATTCTACAGTGGCGTATAAGTAATCACCTGGAAGGAAAGCATTGTCCCCGTTAATATTTAATAGAACCATTTTACCCACTCAAGCCGTTAGAATAATACCGCCAAATAACACTGAGCATTAATTCCAGGGGTTGGAAACTGGATCTTAGAGGCTGCCGGGGCTGGAGGCTGAGGTTGTCTGTGGGCAGCGATGCCCCCCCTGCCAGGGGCGGGACACACAGGACTCTGTTAATGCTGCAGAAATCAGAAATTAAAGGAAATTTGTGCCCAGGAGCACCTACCGGGGTCATCTCTGCTCTTACTCCATCCCAATCACCTTTTGAGGTCAGGAAGATACGGTTTGGGATGGTAACGAGAACCACTGGGGGCAGAACAGCTCCTGAAAAAAATGGCTTTTTAACTCTGCTTTTCATCTTGTTTTATATTTTTCTTGTCCGAGCGTCCCTTAATTTATAGCAGCCAGACCCAGTGGGTGTCAGGGCGTGTGCTTCCTCCAGGTCATTCAGATTTGTCTCGGAGGTTCCTGAGGTGGCTCAGACAGGAATGTTTTCATCTGAGGGGGTCTCCAGAGGCTCCGTTTAAAACCGGTGGAGACACTGGGTACCAGTTTCCCTCCATTGATGCTAAAGGGGATCAATGGAGATCTCCTGACCTCAGCATTGGGCGAGTCCACCCTTATACCCTGATATTATTATTGCACATCTTTTCCCCTCTGGATAATCGATGTCATTCAGATTAATCTCAATAATTCAGCTAAATAAACTGCTGCTGCTTTGCTTGCATGCCTGAGGCCAGGGGCCATAACCAGCCACGATTCATCAAACCCTCTTAATTCCCCCCAGCAGCATCTCCCCAGACCTCGGGTCCATTTTCCGGTGGGTCTTTCTCCAAAGCTCCGGTGCCGTGAGGACCTCGGGCCCCGGCAGCCCCTTGGTTTCCCTCTGCCACCCACAGAAGCTTAAGCTTTTAGCTTAAATTAAAGCTTGAGGGCGCTAAGGTCCGTGCTGGTGGGGGCACGGGGAGGTGGGATGGGCTCAGGGTCCCTGGGGGGGTTATTTGGGATTGCAAAGGACTCCATTCCGTGGTTTTTCGGTGCCTTCACATGGGTATATATGAGCACAGCCCAATCTCCCTGCCTGACGGAGACCTTTCCAACCCCTGTGAGTCCAACTTGCATAAAATGAGCCAAAAAAAAAAAAGGAATTTCTCACTGAAACGAGATGCGTAGTCGTATAAAAACTCGGATATCTCCTCATCTTCTATCTCGGCATTCCCTAAAAACAAAGGAGAAACAAGCAGTTCACCCTCCGGCCCCGTAAGCGGAGACTCGGGTCGAGCCAGCGGGACACGGTTTCCCAAGAATAATTTCATGGATTTATCAGCGCTTTGTGCGAAATCTGTTCCCTGGTGGGAGGAGCGGATTCGCGATCCCCTTCGGAATTAAATCAGAGACTTCCCAACCAAAGGCTACTGCGTTGGAGACCGGACCCGGGCTTCTCCCAACTGGGTTTTTTTTCCCCTTTATTTTGGGTTCAGATGTGCCCGCACAGGGAGCAATGAGGTTACACCTCCCTGGGTCGCGTTCCTGCACCCCGAACCCCAAATTTATTTTGGGGTGGATCTCCAAGCTCTGCTTCGTGTGTTTTGAGGTGCTCCTTGGCCACGGCTTTATTCCTTATTTGCCTTTTGCTGGGAAATGTCTGAGGGCTCAGAGAGGAGGCTTTCATTTCCTTAGGGACGAGTCGCTATAAATACATTTCTGAATCGTACGACCTTGTCAAAGCCTTATCAAGTCACTCGTTTCCCTTTTTTAAATATAAGGTTCAGCATGTTTTCTTTTTTTGGGGGGCCTTCTAAAGCAGACTAATTGGGAATATTAATATTATAGCACTCGCGTATACTAATATGATAAGATGCTCATTTAATAGTAGAATAAGATACTCATAGAATAATATACGATAATACTATGATGTTAATATTTTAATACTCATATATGGTTGTATAATAAGATAATTATGATATTAATTTTATAGGTTATACCAATAATAACTTTAATGATGCTGTTAGTCTCCAAACGTCCCACTCTCTCTAAAACTTCCCACCGTTTCCTGTCGTAGCCCTGAATTTCTCGGCGCTGGTGCAGCGAGAAGCCCAGACCCCAAAAAAACCTCATCGTTAGGAAATTGTCTGAAAACGGTGACCCGGCCTAAAGATCTCTGCGCAGGTATCGAATCCCCCGGGTGGGAGTCTGGGGTCTGCGGGCGTAGCCTCATCCATCGCCCTGGAAAACGCCTCCCCCCTCCCCCTCCCCAGCTTTTGGGGAAATTCGGCCCGAAATCGGGAGCTGCACGGTGCTGTGTCCTCCTTTCCACCCCCACACCTTCCCACGCTCCCCCTTCGAAAATATTCTGTCCCTTTTGGCCCCCGACGACGTTAAATTCCCGCTCTCGGGGCTCGTTATCCCGGGCACGGAGCTTTCTGAGAAAGTTATTCCGAGTCGGGCTGTTGTATTTACACTGGAGCCCTGCTAAGAATAATAGAGGAGCTGTATCCCACAAAGAGCTTCCATCTGGAAATCCCCCCCCTCAACCTCCTCTCTGCGGCTGCTTTTAACCCCTCGCGGGACGTTTTGCCTTTGGCTTCGCTCCTCTAGTGTGGTGGAGGAGGAGGAAGGCTCTTTGGGTGCGGTGGAGGAGGAGGAAGGCTCGTTGGGGCTGGCAGAGCTGCAGGCAGCTGCCGGGTCCTGGTTATTGGCTCATTTGGGTGCAGTGGAGGAGGAGGAGGAAGGCTCGTTTGGGTGTGGTGGAGGAGGAGGAAGGCTCGTTAGGTTCAGTGGAGCAAGAGGAGGAAGGCTTAGGTGGGTTCAGTGGAGGAGAAAGGCTCGTTTAGGTGCAGAGGAAGGGGAAGAAGGCTCTTTGGGTACGGTGGAAGAGGAGGAGGAAGGCTCGTTGGGGCTGGCAGAGCTGCAGGCAGCTGCCGGGTCCCAGTTACTGGCTCATTTGGGTGCAGTGGAGGAGGAGGAGGAAGGCTCATTTGGGTGTGGTGGAGGAGGAGGAAGGCTTGTTGGGTGCAGTGGAGGAGGAGGAAGGGTCGTTGGGTTCAGTGGAGCAAGAGGAGGAAGGCTTATGTGGGTTCAGTGGAGGAGAAAGGCTCGTTTAGGTGCAGAGGAAGAGGAAGAAGGCTCTTTGGGTACGGTGGAGGAGGAGGAGGAAGGCTTGTTGGGGCTGGCAGAGCTGCAGGCAGCTGCCGGGTCCCAGTTACTGGCTCATTTGGGTGCAGTGGAGGAGGAGGAAGGCTCATTGGGTGCAGTGGAGGAGGACGAAGGCTCGTTGGGTGCAGTGGAGGAGGAGGAAGGGTCGTTGGGTGCAGTGGAGGAGGAAGGCTTATTTGGGTTCACTGGAGGAGGAAGGCTTGTTTGGGTGTGGAGGAGGAGGAAGGCTCATTTGGGTGCAGAGGAGGAGGAAGGCTTGTTGAGTTCAGTGGAGGAGGAGGAGGAGGAAGGCTCATTTGGGTTCAGTGGAGGAGGAAGGCTCATTGGGTGCAGTGGAGGAGGAGGAAGGCTCATTGAGTTCAGTGGAGGAGGAGGAGGAAGGCTCATTTGGGTTCAGTGGAGGAGGAGGAAGGCTCGTTGAGTTCGGTGGAGGAGAAAGGCTTATTTGGGTTCAGAGGAGGAGGAAGGCTCGTTTGGGTGCGGAGGAGGAAGGCTCGTTTGGGTGCGGAGGAGGAGGAGGAGGAAGGCTCGTTGGGGCCAGCAGAGCCCCAGGCAGCTGCCATCCCCCCACCTGGTTCCCAGCCCCGTTATCCCATTGCACAAGTGTTCGTCCCCAATTAGCTCCAGGTCCCCGCCGCCAGCACCATCATCTTCCTCCCTCAATTCCCCCCGGCACCGGTGTCCCCACGGCTCCCGAGCACCCACCTGACACTTCAGGAAATCCTGTTTGTTGGGTTATTTTTTTTCCCCGTCTCTCTTAATAGCTCCCAGCTGGATACTGGGATAATAGAATTCAAATTACTTCGAGTGCGATACGGAAAACATCCATTATCAGACTCCCTTCTCCAGGCACACGCTTTATTCTAACTTTTACTAATTTCACCGTGTTTTTCTGTGGTTTGGTTTTTTTTTTATTTTTTCTACTGAACCCCCCCGTCCCCAAGCGAACGCCCCGAAACCTCTCCCCCTCCCAGCTTCTCCGAGTGCCGTGCAGCATCCCGGCAGCCCAGCCCTTAGCAGCGTGACAGAATTAAATTGCAAGAAAAAACAAAACAAAACAAAACAAAAAAAAAAAACCAACCCAGAGAAACGTATTTACCCGGTAAAAAATGCAGAACCAAGAGCGCCGCAATTAAAAAGTTCGTCATCCTATCCTTGGGTCCCGTCCGCCGGTGCCGCCGCTGCTCGGGAATTTCTTGAGCCGTCCCAACGGAGGCAGGAAATGACTCTTGCGAGGGTTGGACCTCGCTGGGAGGGAAAAAAAAGAAAAAAAAAGAGGTTTTTTTGCTGCAGTTTGCCCAGGGGTGCGACGTCAGGCTGGGGTAGAGGTTGCGTGTGTGTGTCCCCCCCCCTCCCCCGCAGCAAACACTCCTCGCCCCCTGGTTGTGGGGTTTTGGGGTTTTTTTTTTCCCCCCTTCTTCCCAAAGATTTTTTTTTCCCCCCCGATGGCTGAGCTGCAAATGTTGGGAAGTTGCTCCCCGGGGAGGGTTAGCGCCGCTGGAGGAGGTCGGGAAGAGAGGGAGGATGGTTTTGATTATGTTTATAAGGGAGTATAAAGGAGGGGGGGGGGTATTAATAGCAAATCCCTCTCGGGGAGGGGGCGGTGAGTAAAAGGCGAAGGCAGAACCAGCGACTGGGAGCCAGATTCGCTTCCTCCTTTCCCTTCAAATTTTGGGGGAGTTTTATGGTTTTTTCTTGCTTGGCTTCTGAAACCTTCCCAGGCCTCGGTTCCTCCGTCAGTACGAAGGGACGCCGACGCTCGAGGGTTTATTTTATTTTATTTATAGAGGATAAAAATCACCCAAGTTGGGATGCTCCGGGAGCCCCCGCTCGGTGCCGCCTCCCGTTCCCGCATCCGCAGGATGGAGCACAATGTCCTGGTACCTGCTGCTCTCAGCTGCTTGTTTCCCTCTCTTCTCTAAAAAATGGCAGAGAAATGGGGAGAAAAGCCCCAAATCTGGCTTTTCTGCTTGGTGGGGAAAAGCTGACAGGGCTGCAGGCGGCTTTCTCCAAGATGATGCTGCGGCGCTGGTGGGAACTGGTGTTAACTGGGGTGCGTAGCGGTGAGGGGAGGGGGAATAGGAGGGAGCAAGGGGTGGAAAATGAGGTGGAAAATGGGTTCTGGGGTGGTGCGTGCTGAGATTGCTGCGGCTTTATTGCTGACGCAGCGATAAAAATCAGTTCAGTTAAAAATCAGAGACTTGTTTCCTCTCCCAACTGGTCTCTCGAGGGGCGAGGGGTGTGTTTTGGGGGGGACCCCCGGGGGTGCGGTGCGGGAGATGGGTGCTGCAAACCAAGAAGGAGTCTTCAAATGAAGAGAGGAGCTTTATTTTGAGATAAAAGGAGAAGAAATTCAGGAGGAGGAAGGTCCACCTGGAAGGAGAACCCTCTCCCAGCCAGGATGGGGGTTCCCGGGGGGGGATGGTTGAAGGTGGGACCACCTCGGGAGGAGGTGCAACCCCTGCTTTTGCCTTCTCCCCACCTGAAAAATCTTCTCCCACCCCTGAATTTCTATTTTTTTCCAGCAAAAAAGGCTGGAGGAGGATGATGCTCCCCCACCAAGAGACACCCCCCCCCCCTCGCTGGGTGCCTGCCCCCGCGAGAGTTTCCTCTTGCTGATGAGAAAACGGAAGCGAGGGGTTGGTGGTTTTTTTTTTGGCGGGGTGAGGGAGTTTTAATGACAAACAGCTGTGCCCAACCCGGCCCTGGGGGGGGGGACACATGGGGGGCCAAAAAACCCACAGGGCAACCAGCCAGGGCGAGCAGCGTCCGGCAGCGTCCTCCGCATCCCTGGGCTGTTGGTTTGAAGCCGAGATTTTGAAGGCAAAGATTCCCCTCAGTTTTAAGCCGAGGATTCCCATCGCTTTTAAGGCAAGGATTCCCATCCGTCTTAAGGCAGGGATTCCCCAAAATGTTAAGGTAAAGATTCCCATCAGTTTTAAAGCAAGGATTCCCATGGATTTTAAGGCAAAGATTCCCATTGATTTTAATCCGAGGATTCCCATCGATTTTAAGGTGAGAATTCCCATCGATTTTAAGCCGAGATTTCCCATCGATTTTAAGCCAAGGATTCCCAAAAGTTTTCAGGCAAGGATTCCCATCGATTTTAAGGTGAGGATTCCCGTGGATTTTAAGGCGAGATTTCCCATCGATTTTAAACTGAAGATCCCCATCAGTTTTAATCCACGGATTCCCATCGATTTTAAGCCAAGGATTCCCATCATTTAAGGCAAGGATTCCTAGGGATTTTAATCGAAGGATTCCCATTGATTTTAAGCCGAGGACTCCCATAAATTTTAAGCCGAGGATTCCCGTCGATTTTAAGCCGAGGATTTCCATCCCTTTTAGTCCAAGGATTCCCATCGATTTTAGTCCAAGGATTCCTGTGGCTTTTGAGCCAAGGATTTCCAAAAGCAGATTCTTTTTTCGACTTGGGGTGGGGGGGACACCCAACTGAAGACCTTTCCGAGCCCGTCCCCGAATGATTTGCAGCTTCCCGGGGCTGTCGGCTGCTTTTCCCACCCCGGGGGGGAGATGCTCGGCAAAGGGTTAAGCGCAGAGGGAGGCAGGAAGCGAGTGTCTCCCGATCCTCCCCCCTGGACCCACAAAAACAACAGCAAAACTCCAAAAATCTCAGCCCGAGCAGAAATCCGAGCTCCTCGGGAGGAATCCCAGCGGGGCCGGAGCTGCCGGGAAGCGCGTGGGAAGCGCGGGGAGATGGCAAGCCGGGAAAGAGTTAAAATATTGGGATTTTTTTAAAGAGGTGGGGAGGGAAGGGGGGGGTTGGGGAAGATTTGGGGGACGGCGGTGGCTTTTTGTGAGGTGGCTGGAGAGCTTGGAGTCCGAATTCCGAGGGGTTTGCTGGCGGCGGGGGCTGAGATCGGCTCCGGGGGGTTGGATGGGATGATGGAAAACATGGGAAAAAAGGGGAAAAAATAATATATAATGCTTCTAACATGGAGATACCGCAAAGGGGGGTGGATAAAACCCACTGTGAGGGGATAAAGGGGGCAAAAAACCCCCCCGTGCTCCAATCTCTGTCCGGCCCGAGCATCCCCAGCAGCATCCCGCATCCCTTGGGGTGCTGGGGACCGGTCGGGGGGGGATGGATTTTCAGTTGTATTTCTGGCCGGAAAAAGAAAAAAGCTCTCTCATTTTATTTGTGGTTTTTTTGTGGTTTTTTTTTTTCTCTTTTACGTTTCTTCTTCCTCCCTTTTCGCGTCTGGTGAAAAAGCATCTCCCGAAGAGCGGCCGAGAAAAGCCGCCAAAGCGACATCTTTCCCGTTTCCCATCCCAAAACTTCATCCCTATTTCGAGCGGTCTCTCTCCTTTTCGGCCTTTCTTTCTTTTTTTTTTTGTTTTAATTCTTCAAGTTCACGCGCCGCCGTCGAACCCTAAAAGGGAGCGACGTTGTGGGAAAATGCCGCCCGCGGAGCCAAAAAAATAATGGTTTTTTTGGCAAAAGTGGAGGCAAAAGTGGGGTCTCGGTCCCGGGGATGCTTGGAGCA
The DNA here is from genome assembly GCA_003697955.1 of Calidris pygmaea. Classification (NCBI taxonomy): domain Eukaryota; kingdom Metazoa; phylum Chordata; class Aves; order Charadriiformes; family Scolopacidae; genus Calidris; species Calidris pygmaea. Next base: position 118,817 of record QJSC01027872.1, read on the forward strand.
TCCCCAAGCCGAGTCGAGGGGGGGGTTTTACGCCCCGGGGGGGGGGTTGGAATGAGCTCAGCCCCGGCTCTCGGCTGCGTGGCGTCATTTCCCAGCTTTAATGGGCGGAAGCGAAATTGGAAGGGAAATTAAAAACGGCGGCGGCGGGCGGTGAATAAAGACTCTTCCCTTGAACAATAAGCGGCGGCCGAGCAGATGACATGAGCAGGATTCCTGCGGAAGTGGCCGAGGGGGGGGGACACACACACACACATTGTTTGGGGTGTTTTCTCTGCGAGAGATGAGGAGGCGGATGAAGGAAACCCCAAAAAATCCAATCCCCCCCCTCCGTCGTTTGCCGTGGGGTTCACACCAGCCCCTCGATGAGCCCCCCCATCCCGCAGGAGCCCCTGGAGGAAGCTGGGGGGGGGGTTTCTCACTTCCCAGCGGGGTTTTCTGCTCCCAATAACGCTTTCCTGCCCTTCCCTGGCCTTGTGTAAACAGCGGCTGCTGCCAGGGAGCCGGGGAATAACGGGGTGATGCTTGGGAATAAAGGGGGGGGGGAGAGAGGAAAAAAAGGGACTTTTAAACAGGAATTCTTCAAAAAATGAAATGAAATGGGAAGGGGAAGGGGAGAGGAGGGGAGGGGGAAAAAGTAAAGTACAATGAAATAAGGTATAATGTAAAATAAAGTAAAATATAAAATATTTTATTATTTTTATGCTATTTCCCATCACTATCGAGCATCCCCTCCCTCCTCCCAGAGCTTACAGCCTTCCTCCTTCTCCTCCTCCTCTGTCTCTTCCTCCTTCTCCTCCTTCTCTTCCTCCTCCCCCTCCTCCTCTCCCTCCTCCTCCTCTTCCTTCTCCTCTTCCTCATTCGCTTCCCCCTTCTCCTTCTCTTCTTCCTCATCCTTCTCCTTCTCCTCCTTCTCCTCCTCTTCCTCCTCTTCCTCCAAGCCGAGAAATCCAGCAGCAAAAAAAAAAAAAAACAAACACCTCAAAGTTTATTTTGGAAAAGAAAAAGGAAAATTGGGATCGCGGAGCTTGCGGAGCCGCTCCGGGCACCCAGAGGGGACTTGGGGACCGCGAGGCGGTGGCACTATGTGGGGGTGACACCGCGGTGGCTGCTCCCGTCCCACCTCGTTCCAGGCACTTGGCGTCTTCCCAGGGATTTGTTTGGTT
>QJSC01027873.1:0-17058 GCA_003697955.1 Calidris pygmaea
GACCGGGGGGGTCGATGGCCGGGGATCCCATCCCTGGGCGGGTTCTGCTTTCGGAAAGAAAGTTTAGCCTCAAGTTTTATCCTTTAAGTATAAAGTTTTACACTTCATGAACTATTAAGCACTTCTGTATAAAACTCAGGCTAGATCGGAGGAAGAACTTTTTCACTCTGAGGGTGGTGAGACCCTGGCCCAGGTTCAGCCTGGAGAAGAGAAGGCTCCAGGGAGACCTTAGAGCCCCTTCCAGTCCCTAAAGAGGTTCCAGGAGAGATGGGGAGGGACTCTGGATCAGGGAGGGGAGCCATAGGAGGAGGAGGAAAGGATTTGACACGGAAAGAGGGGAGATTGAGATGAGATCTAGGGAAGAACTTCTTTGCTGTGAGGGTGGTGAGACCCTGGGCCAGGTTGGATGGGGCTTGGAGCAACCTGGTGTGGTGGGAGGTGTCCCTGCCCAGGGCAGGGGGTGGCACTGGATGGGCTTTAAGGTCACAGAATGACAGAATGATATGGGGTTGGAATGGACCTCTGGAGATGATCTAGTCCAACCCCTTGCCAAAGCAGGTCCATCCAGAGCAGGTGACCTTTCCATCCCAAACCATTCTGGGGTTCTATGGCTCTGCTCACAACCAAGAGAGACTGCCCGTGTGCCACGGCTGGTGTTAAGTCTTCAAAAAGTGTTTCTCTCTCTCTGCTACAGTCAGTGGCACGTACAGAGGCCCTCTCCGTGGCCGTCCCTTACACCTTGTTTTGAGGGTGTATCACAGGCTTTTGTGGCACGGACTTTGTTGTGTGTTGCTACAGCAAAACCAGCCCAGGGAAGTCCTAATCCACAACAAAAATACCTAAATTTTCAGGCAGCAGATTAGCAAATTTGTGATTAATTTGCTCCATCCTTATCCTTCACAGGAGCAGTTCAGAGTTGTCACGTAATTGGCACGTGGTTTTTGCCCTCTTTTGGAAAAAGCCCAGGCGCGGCTTTGATGTGATTCTGTTAAGACTTGTTTGCTTTCTCCTCTGCTGAGTTTTCCTCCTCCTGTTTTCCTGCAGAAAAGCCTTGCTCTTGCTGAAGAAGAAGCGTTACCAAGAGCAACTTCTCGATAGGACGGAAAACCAAATCAGCAACCTGGAGCGGATGGTAAGCGAGGAGCTGGAGGTGGCGAGCGTCCCACTGCGTGCGCTCGGTCCAAGGCTTCCCTGGGGTGGGTGTTCCTTTTGGTGCTGTGGAGTTGGCATTTTAAGTCCTAACGAGGTTTTAGCCCTCGGTCCGATGTCTCTCGAGTCACGCGTATGCCGTGACTCTTCCTTGAAGAATCCACTGGTGAGTGTGTTTTGAGTCTGTAGCGTGGGTTATGTATTACATACATGTTTTCTAAATTAGTAAAACTTCAGGCCTGAACTGGAGTACTGGGTCCAGTTCTTGGAGCACTGGGTCCAGTTCTGGGCTCCCCAGTTCCAGCAGGACAGGGAACTGCTGGAGAGGGAACAGCAGAGGCTACAAAGATGATGAGGGGCCTGGATCTCTTTAGTCTGGAAAAGAGAAGGCTGAGGGGGGATCTGATCAATGCTTATAAATACTTCAAGGGTGGGTGTCAGGAGGATGGGGCTGGTCTTTTTTCAGTGGTGCCCAGGGACAGGACCAGAGGAAACAGGCACAAATTTGACCATAAGAAGTTCCATCTAAACATGAGGAGCAACTTCTTTCCTGTGAGGGTGGCAGAGCCCTGGAAGAGGCTGCCCAGGGAGGTGGTGGAGTCTCCTTCTCTGGAGACATTCAAATCCCACCTGGACGCGTTCCTGTGGGACCTGCTCTGGGTGGACCTGCTCTGGCAGAGGGGTTGGAGGAGATGATCTCCAGAGGTCCCTTCCAACCCCGTATCATTCTGTGATTCAGTCACGGTGTGAATGGCTGCAATAGAAACTTCCTCAGTAGCGTGATTTCAGGAATGGATGTGTTGATCTGGGGTGGCTGTGGAATGTGTGGCCTCAGCTTAGACTCTCAGCTTGAAAATCAGTTAAAGGGCTGTTGGATGAACTTTTGCAGCTGCCTGTGCCACGGCTTGTTGTGTGCGTGTTTCTTCCTACTGGTATCATTTAATCCTCTGCTCACTTGCAGTTTCTCTGGGGATCTTGGCAGTGTGTATCTGGCAAAGGAAGGGAATGTGACAGCCTGTGACGTGTCCTCTTCTCCTTTCTGTTCCAGGTCCAGGATATTGAATTCACCCAGATCGAAATGAAGGTCATTGAGGGCCTGAAAATAGGCAACGAGTGTCTGAACAAAATGCACCAGGTGGGTGGGAGCAGGTCAGCGAGCGCGCTCTCGCCTTGGACTCAGCAGAGTCCCGACTGTTGGTCGCTGAGGCCCCGCAGACCTCACTCACACCTGGATTTTGGGTTCTTTTCTTCAGGTTATGTCGATAGAAGAAGTAGAAAGAATAATAGGTGAAACCCAAGACGCTGTGGAGTACCAGAGGGTACGTACTGTGTGTGAGTGGTGGCAAGCAGAGACAGGTGCCATTTCTCTGGTGTGTGCTGTGAGGCTTATTTTGTAGGGGATGAGATTGGGAGTTAAATCTCAGTTGCCTGCAGAAAAATTACCTTAGTTTTCCGAGTACCCCTTCACCCCACGTTTACATCCCCCCCCCCACATACATATGTACCGTGCTACAAGTCAGAGAGCTGCTTCTGCGACGCTGCTGTTGACTGGAATGTGTCTCCTCCTCTCTTTTCCAGCAAATAGATGAGATACTGGCTGGCAGCCTGACCGAGGAAGATGAAGATGCCATTCTAGAAGAATTAAACGCTATTACTCAGGTAGGATTGATGTTCTTGTAATTGCTTTCAATCACATTTTCAGGAAGCTGTTTATAAGAGGGGAGAAATTATCTTTTTCCCACTCTCAACAGTTCATCTTATTCTGCCAAAGACATCAGTTATACCTGTTTATGCCCAGTCACTGTGTCATCAAAGATCAAGCTAATTGCTGCACGCACAGAGGTCATTTAAAAATGGGATGCTTTTAAGGGTTGTGCTGTATTTGCTCTCCGTTACAGCCGGTTGATCTCTGTTCTTACTGGATATCTCTTCCACTTCACTGAATGAAGATCTTGAAAGTCCCGGGTGGTGCCCAGATTCCAGAAGTCAGTGTGTGTTGCCAGCCCCCATCTCTCTGGTGCCTGTGGCTCTTCCAAACACGGGCTCCACGTGGCTTCATTGTAGGAAATGTGCAGCCAAGGGAGAGAATCTGCAACTAGCATTGATTAGAGGAGACTCATAATTAATACATGGTCCCATTAAGTCTCATTTAATGGTTAAAATAACCCTTGTTCTCATGTACTGGGCAGTACTGAAGCCTGTAACCCTTCCTGCAGCTCTGGCGGCAGATATAAGTCTGGATGTGAAATCTCTGATTATTCTTCTGTTCCCAGAGTCTTTACACAACACCCTGGCTCCAGGGTCTGTGGCCACTCCCTGGTCTGTGGGGTATGTCTCATGTGTCGTCTTTAATGTTCTTGCAGGAACAGATGGAGCTTCCAGAAGTTCCTTCTGAGCCACTCCCGGAAAAGACCCCAGGTACGCTTTTGTTGTATGCTCTGCAGCTTTGGCTTCTCCTCCTTCCTCTTGGTTCCATAGAGCTCTCTAGAGTATGGAACTCTCTCTAGAGTATGGAACTCTCTCTAGAGTATGGAACTCTCTCTAGAGTTCTTCTCTAGAACATAGACCCCCTTCTGCTGTAAGTATTGTCCTGGCAAATGGGAAGGAATACAAACGTCCTGGTGGGTCTGGGCTGTGGAAGCTTCCCCCATGGGCGCTGACAAACCCTTTCTGTAAGAGGACCCCAGGCTCTAGGCTCTTTGTTCAGGTGGCATCTAATAGATGCCTCTTGCTCTACTTGATTCCTCTTGAAGGGTTGCTTTTTGTTACATCTGCTGTTGTTAACTCGTGCTTTGTACCTGCTGTGAGACCACCAGCGGCCTTGAAATACCCAGTGTGTGTTCCCTTGTGAAGCTCCACGAGGAGCTCCTTCCTTGGCTCCCTGCTTGGCTTTCTGTCAGCAAACTGGTCCCCTGTGTGTTACTGCAATGTGCTTGGACAATTTTTTGTGGCCATGGATATTAGCATTCGCACTGCACAAAACTGGATTTCGCTGAGGTCCGTGACAGCTCGTAGCTCTTGGGACCTTGCTGCAGGTCCCAACGGTGGGTTTGATCCAGCTGGATGAAGCTGGAGTCCCACCGCTCCAGGACTGTCGGAGCATGAGTTGCCCCATCCCTGGAGGGGTTCAAGGCCAGGTTGGAGGGGGCTTGGAGCAACCTGGTCTGGTGGGAGGTGTCCCTGCCCAGGGCAGGGGGTGGCACTGGGTGGGCTTTAAGGTCCCTTCCCACCCAAAACCATTCTGTGAGTCTATGATTCTGTAACACCGAACCATCGGCTGCAGGAACAGGACTTCCCAGTTTGTGGGACCCAGGAGCTGTGAGAAGCCATTTCCTCTGCGTGGAATCTGCCCAGGAGAAATCTGGGATGGGGGGAGAGGGGCTGGGTTCTTTTTGGTACTTATTTGCTGGTGACCGTGGGTGGGATGCCAGCCCTGGCAGCAGCAGGATGGCCAAACACAGGCTGCCCGATGTCGGTGTCACAGGGGCTTTGCTGAGGTTGTGCCGGGTGCGTTCTGGAACTGGTTTAATTCTTCAGGTGAAAAAGAGGGGTGTACTGGATATGTGGAATTCTTTATAACAAGCTTTTATTAGTTCAGGAGCTGTGCGAGCGTTTATTGCTCTACAGAGAAGTGGATTATGAGTTCCCGTTTCTTCCGCAGGAGATGACCAGGGACGATGTGCGCTCTCTGTTTCTGTAACCAGGTTCTTTTTCTTCCACAGAAGCGTCACCCGTCAAGAACAGGCCAAAACCAGAACTGGTGGCAGCCTCTTAACTCCCACTTCTGGGGATTCCCCCACATGACTTTCACCCAGGACAGTTTGCCATCCCGGCGTGTGCCGGGAAGAAGCAATGCCTCGGCAGCATCCCAGCTGTGCTGGGCGGATGGTGGAGCAGGATTCCCTGTGCAGGGTGGGGAACCTCAGCTGATTTATTGCTCTTGTATCAAGATTATTTTCTAGTGCTTTCTGGTTTTTTTGTAACTTAAATTCTAAACTCACTCAGCTGCGCTGTCTCGGGATTAAACAACAACTCTCAAACTTCCGAAGCCAAACACTTGCTTTAGGTTTGATTTCAGGGGTAGCTCTGCCTTTGCTCTGCCCGAATCCCCAGGAAGCACCACCCTCGGAGCCATCGGGTCTTGGAAGCGACTGTGCTGGGTGAGAAGGAGCCCTCCAGACCTCGCTGGTGTCTGCGTTCCTTTGCTTTTCCTCTCCTGGTTCTGTGCCAGGGCTGCTGTGTCCCTTGTCCCCGTGTGAAGGAGACCGGCCGCTGTGTCCGAGGGGACACGGGCAGGGTACAGCCAGTGACGCTCGGTGCTGTGGGCGAGAAGGGTTCCACCCGCCCTGTGTAAAAGCAGCTGATCCGTGAGGGTGGTTCAGCTGAGCAAAGTCCGGAGCGATTGCTTGGCTCTGCCTTCTCTGGTCGGGGAAAAACCGCTCTGGGTGCGAGGGGAAGATCCGGCCTCTGGCTGGGCGTGAGCCGGCAGCGCTCGCTAACGATTCCCGTTGGGATCTGCCTGTCTCTGGTACCCCATGGAGCCGAGCCAGGGTGACAGAAATCCGACCAGACTTAAAATTACAGCAAGGAATCTCCTTATGAGCCAGGAGTCATCCCCCGTTGGCTCTGCCCCGCCATCGGAGTTCACCTTCACGGCATCCAGACGGGCTGAGATCGATTCTGCTTCCAGTCGTCACCTCGTGCTTGGTGTTTCCTCGGAGGGTCGGGGACAGGAAAGGTGGGGCTGGGGCAAACCTGAGGCTCGTTCTGTCCCGAACACGAGGCACGAAGCTGCTTAAACCAACACTCCAAAGACTCTGCTCAGTGAACGGTTGGAGGGGAGGCCAGTTCCTCTGGAGCCCGTGCTGGGGGGACTGGTCTGGCGCTCAGCAGGACGCTCGGGTCGGAGGATGGAGCGCTTGGAGAGCTGCCTGCCCAGCCAGGTGGTGGCCAGATTTAGCTGTTCTTGGAAGCGAGCTTACTCGCCAGCTTGCAGAAGCTCTTCAGGACACTGCAGACCTTTATTTATTACGTTCTTGAAGCCACAGCCCTTAATCCCTGTTTCTGCGACAGCAGAAGATGGACCCAGAGGGTCCTTAGAGACTTTTAGCGACTGCCTTTGGGGCTGTGGGATCTGGTGCTAGACAATACGAAGTAATCCCGGGGACTGTGTCGCTCTACGTGATGATGGGCCAGCAGCAGCTCTGGTTTCGTGTCACGCTTTCCACGTCATCTCCATTTGTGATGTTCCAAAGCCTGACCGGGGCATCCTCATCCTCCTGCATCCCTGTGTCTTCAGGGCAGCACCTCGGAGCTGCCCCCTTCTCAGTTCCACTCTGCTCCCTCTCTTAATTAATGTTTCATAATGAAGCCGGGGTCCCACAAGCCTGGGACCCGTGTTTACCAACCAGTGCAACTTCAGCAAACAAACCACGTTCTCTGCAACAGGCCGAGCGGGTTTGAGCTGCTCCTTGTGCCCACCCTGAAGGTGCCAGTTGCCCTGGCCCGTGTTTGGGAGAGTCGAACCCTTGGCATCGCCGGAGCAAAGACGGGACGAGGCCGTGTCCTTCTCTGCTCCCCTGGGATGTGTTTTCTCCAAGCAGAGAGAATTTCTGTGGGATTTCTGTGGGATACCAGCCTGGGAGCCCTGCAGTGCACGCCTGTTCCACCAGAGAGAGCCTTCTCTTCGTCCCTGCGCTCTGCAGCCTTTTGTGCAACGTTTTTCCTTCAAGGCTCCTTCAATCCGACGCTTCCCTGGTGTCGTCGTGTTTCATTTTGCCCTATTTAATTTGTAATTCATAGGGGGGAACGCTGGATTCTCCTGGTGAGGTCTCGGAGGGACCCCCTCCTGCGAGCACAGGACTCTGCGTAAGCACTGTCACATGGGGTTGGGACACACGGCCATGGCCCAGGAGAGCACCGTGTCCCTGGGCTCTGGAGCTTCTGCTCCTAAAAGTCCCAGCAGCGAGAGGGACACGGGCCACCCGTCCCCAAGGAAAGCTGGTTCTGGTGGTGCACTCTTGGGAGGGGACAGCCAGCCCAGGGAGGGGATGGAGCTGAAGGGGTTAATGCAGCTCCTCGCCTTTGTTAATAGAGTGAGGAGGCCATTTACTGAACTAACAGGAAAGTTGGGAGCAGATTGCCAGCAGCTTCCTCTCTCTAATCCCTGCACCAAACAGATTGGGCTGTGTCTCCTCGGGAGGAAGAGCCAGGAGCGCTGTGTGACCTCCCCCCGCCCTCCGACAATAAACCGTTTCTGATGGTTTCACCCGTTCCTCTCCCAGCCTCGTGTTTGCACGGTAAATCCTCTGGATGAGCAAGACTTGCCTTCCTCCCCCTTCCCCTTCGTGCTCCCTGCTCCTGGGAGAGATGTGGGCAGGAAATTTCAGAACGGGCTCCGTGTGCCACAGAAAAACAACCCCCCTTTGCCCGGCTGGGCGAGGGGGGGCTCGTCCGTACCCGGCAGCGTCCCCCCGGCACGGCCACGGGTCAGAGACGGAGGAGCTGGAAGGGTATTGGAGAAAAGGTTCTCCTGATGGCAGGAGCAATGGGCTGGACCCCAAGACTGAGCCAGGGGGACGTTTGGAAAGGCAGCCCTCCCGCCTTTGTGTTTGTAATGAAGCTCAGCTAGGGGGTGTTTGGGTTTGGTTTTGTTTGTTTGGTTTTTTCAGGAATTAGTCTGGGATTGTTGACAAAGTGAGCAATACCCGGTCTGTACCTGGATGCTGTGAAGACAGGTCCTATGAAGACAGGCTGAGAGAGTTGGGGGGGTTCCACCTGGGGAAGAGAAGGCTCCGGGGAGACCTTAGAGCCCCTTCCAGTCCCTCAAGGGGCTCCAGGAGAGATGGGGAGGGACTCGGGATCAGGGAGGGGAGCCCTAGGACCAGGGAGAAGGGTTTGACACTGAAAGAGGGGAGATGGAGCTGAGATCTGGGGAAGAACTTCTTTGGTGTGAGGGTGGTGAGAGCCTGGCCCAGGTTGCCCCGAGAAGCTGTGGCTGCCCCATCCCTGGAGGGGTTCAAGGGCAGGTTGGAGGGGGCTTGGAGCAACCTGGGCTGGTGGGAGGTGTCCCTGCCCAGGGCAGGGGGTGGGACTGGGGGGGCTTTAAGGTCCCTTCCAACCCAAACCACTTCTGTGCTGGGAGCGTGTGGCTCCATCTGGATCACAGGAGCAGCTGGGTTTCTTGGTTGGGCTGGTTCTGATTTCACCCTCCCTGGGCAGGGTTTGCTCCCCAGGGTCGTCCAACCACCCCATGTGTGACTGTCACCCGTTCAAACAGACGTGGCTCTTGAGGGCACCGTTTGCAGCACCACCTTCACGCTTGGTCCTCGAGTGCCACCACAGGGGCAGGACAAGGGGACCCTTAGGGATGTCTCCAAGCCACCGGCTGCTGCTTTGGCACCCGCTAGTTCTTCATTATTTTGGATTTACATCTTTTCTGCTGTTTTGAGATGTCCCTCCTGCCTGGGCCAGCTGCCCCTTGGTAGCAGCTGAGCCCCCCCAGCCTGTCCCTGCCCGAGGAGGTGCTGGGGGGGGTCCAGTGTCCCTGGGAAAGCAGCTGCATCGTGTTTAAGGGTGTTTAATTAACACTCCCCGCACCCGCTCAGCTGTGGCGGGGGGTGGGAGCCGGCGCCCCGTGGAGCATGGAGTGCTTCCAGCTGTGTTTTAGTTGGCCAGATGTTCAGTTAACTGGAGGAGTGTCCTCCCTCGAAGAAAGTCGTTGAGGCAACATTGCTCGTCGCTAATTAAACCCTGGAGAACACGGGCAACTTCACGCCGCTTCCTCTGCCACCCCCACGCAGCGCCCAGAGCTCCCCCCCCCCCTCCCCCCTGCCCCGGTGCCCCCCAACCCTGGCACCAGCAGGGTTTGGGCCACCGGTCAAACACGGTGGCAACCTGCCCTTTGCAGACGCCGCACGAAGGTGAAGGTGACAGCGAATTTCATCCCTTTCCCGTTGAGAGGAGCAGGTGTTTGTGTCCCCCCCACCGTGTGGCCATCACAGACTCTGTGGCATTGCCAACGCGCCGCTCGGTGCCGCATCCAGCCACCCTGGCATTTGAGGTGACCCGTGTGGCAATGGGGGCTCCTGGCCCAGCTGGGGCAAGGGACAAGCGTGGCCGGTTGCCCACTGCCCTCCGCAGGGAGGGTCCCTGTCCCCAGCCAGGGGATGCTGCCCGTGGGGACCCCATCCTGCCAGTGTCCCAGGAGGGGTGAGTGAGGCTTGGGGGGGGGTGGGAATTGCTCGGGACGTTGGGTGGGAGTTGGTTTGGGGTAAAGACCCCCCCTCCCCTTCTTCCCCGGCAGCCTGGGAGCTTCTTCCCCCCCCTTCTTCATGAAATGGCAGCAGCCCTTTCACTGGGTGCTTAATTGAATTGTGTAACGAGGCGAGGCGGTGGAAAAGCGGTGGTAGTTTCTATGCCAACACAGCTGGATGGCGGCGCTGCCTGGGGAGGCGGGGGGGCTGCCCGTGCCCCCCGCACCCCGAGATGGCTGCACCCCCTGGCACGGCTGCGTGGCCCCCAGCCTCAAATATTCCCCGAAACACCCGTGGAAGAGAAATGGGGAGCTGAGCACCCCAGCAGCAGCTGATTCGCAGGGCTTTCGGCTGGATCCCATCACTTTGTGGCCGGAGCGAGCTCAGGGCCATGGCGGGGGGGGGGGAAAGGGGGGAGTCACGAGGGGCTTGTGGGGACAGCAACTCTGGCTCTCACCCTGCTGGAAACGCTCTCCCCACATCCATTGTCCTCCCCCCTCCTTGGCAACCACCCAGCCAGGACCAGGCACTGCTGTGGAGAGATTTGGAGGGGGCGGGGGGAGTCTCTTCCATTTTCTTTCTCCTCTTCTTCATCGCTTCGCACCCCGAGCTCGCCCTGCCCCACGCAGGGGCAGGGGGGGGTGAGCCCAGGCTGCTGGTGGTAGCCATGGCTGGTGGTTTGTTTTGCACTCAAAGCCTTGCAATGCCAAACCCCCCCCCCTCGCCCCCGGCTGCACGCTCAGAACCCCGGGGAATCCGCCGCTGGCTCCTTCCTTTTCCCTGTTCACATATTTTAAGTGGCCCGGTGTCACGCTGAGTCACCAGCCGAGAGATGGAAGAGGCTTTGGCAGAGAACAAGCCTGAGGTTTGATAGTTCAACTGTGGGAAAAGAAAAAAAAAAAAAAAAAAATCAGCGCAATTTCCTAATTAGAGCAGTGATGGGAACAAAGCAGATTTGTTAGAGAGCTGCGCGGCTGAGTTCGGGAATGTGACCTTTGCTGGCTCTTAGTGCCAGACGGGAGCTGCCGGTGTACGGTGGTGCTTGGCAGCGGCTGAAATGCTCCGGCAGCGACTGCTCTGACGTGGGAGAGACAGAATTTCACCTTCGGGGTGGGGGGGGAGCCAGCCCCGCCGCCAGATGGGTGGAAGGAGCAGGGGGAGATGGCGGTTGCCCCCGGGTCACCCGCTGCTGCTGTTTCCCCCAAACTGGGCTGGTTTCCCTGCCCTGCTGTGGAATGTGGCTCCTCGAGTTGTAGGAGAGGCCGTGGACACGCGCTGGGTGTCCCTGCGGGGTCACTGGTGGTCCCTTGGCTGTCACCCCAGCACCGGCCGCCCTCGGCACGGGCTCCCGGCCGGGCTGATGCTGGGATGTACCCAGGGATGGAACGAGTCACAGCCCAACAGCACACAATTAATTAGCAAGAGGAGGAACCGAGTGGAGCCCTGTCCCAGGGTCGCAGCTGTGCTTTAGAATGAGGAGGAGATGGTGGTCCTGCCTGAGCCCAGCCCTGCAGAAGGGCTGGTGACACCGTGCAGGGAGCTGGGTGGCCTCGGGGCTGGAAGAGGAGCAGTGGGAATGGGGCGATGTGTCCTTCAACCCTGAGAAGCAGCGTTTCTGCTGCCATGGAGCTGGTTTGGGCTGCGACAGCTTCACTGAGCCCATCACACATGGCCATGGACCAAGTGACCGTGGCCAAAGGTGCTGTGGGGGGGGTCTTGTGCCAGCCCAGAGCAGTGTTGGCCTATTGAGAAGGGAGAGGTGACAGTGGGCAGGGAGGGAGGTGATGGCAGAGGGGTCTCATCCTGTCCCTTCAGCCTCCTCTCGGCCCCCTCTTTGGGAACTGGTGGGTCCTTCCCAGCAAGCGGGGGCCGGTCGGGGTGGGAGGCAGCACCCCGAGCCCCGCAGCACCCGGCGCATCCGCGCGAGGTGTTGGCTGGAGGCGCTGCCACGTACGCGTTCGGCAACGTGATGCAAAATCCCATCATGCCAATTATGCAAATCGCATAAACTATTCCTGTTATTCAGAAGTATCCCCAGAGAGCTCCTTAGCGCGCTGTAATTCAGCATTACTCACTCCTGAAGGCAGGAGCTGGGGCAGATGAGGAGGGAGAGGGGCTCTGGGCCGCACCAGCCTGGGAACTGGGAGGAACTGCTGACCCCAGTGCGTTTTGGGGCGCCTCTAGAGCACACAGCCCCCCATCCCTGCCCGCTCCCACCCCAGCCTGACTGAGCAGAGCTTGGGTTTGCTGTTTGCTTTGGAGCAGAGATTTCTCCCTTCCAAGCCCCCCCTGGTCCCCATGGAAGGCAGGAGGGCTGGGGACCCGTCCGGCTCTGCCACAGCCGGTGCCAGCCCCTCTGCCCCTTCCCCTCCTCCAGCAGCGACTGCCTCCCCCCCATCCCACTCGGTTCCTCCGCTCCCTCCATCTTCCCGGTCCCCACCACAGCCCTCGGCATCCGCAGCGCTTTGTTCTCCCACCCACTCCCCGTTTCCTCCGTCATTCCGGCTCCTCCCCGCGCTCGCTCTCCCCAGGAGCCTCCCGGGAGAGCCCAGGCTCCGCCATCACCCCTGTGCCACCAGGCTCTGCCCGTGCCCTGCCCGCAGCCATCAGAGCCAGGAAGGGGTCTGCAGGGGACACCCCAGCAGGTCCCCGGCCCCACCACCACCACCAGCCAGGAGGTGGGAGCTGGGGGCTACCAGGGCCATGTTCTGCGTTGCCAGCTTTATTTCACCACACCAGCTTTGACCCGAGCAGCAGGAGTGTCCCAACCACCCACCATCCCACATCCTTGGAGGATGCGGGGGCGGGTGTGGGGGGGGCTTGGGGTCCATCCCTAGAGCTTCACCGGCTCTGCCAGTGCCTCCCCCAGCCCATCCTCCCTCCTTGTGGCCACCACTTATTTTATCACCATTAGTGATCCCGGTGATGAGACCTGGCCCCGGCTCTGGAATGATGGCAAAGCCGCTTCCCAACTCCCGGCGCGGCTCATCCCTGGGGCATCCCTCACCGAAAGCAGGGCCGTGCTCCGAGGCAGAGAGAAACGCAGCTAAAGAGCTGCTGTGCCACCTCCCTGAGCACAACAATTCCCAGTATTCCCACAAATACCTGGAAACAGCACCTTTCACTGCGGGGAGTCAGGTTCAGATGCTGCTTCCACCGGGATTAGGGAAAAGGTGCTCGGGATGGTGGGGGGCAGTTACCCCTCCCCACCGTGCCTCAGTTTCCTCCCCCGTGGGGTGATCCCGGCCAGTGGGTCCTGCTGGCAAAGAGCCTTCAGACTCAGAGTTTCAGGGCTGCAGCTCCCACCCGGTAAAAATCAGAGCCTGGATTGTTCATCCTTTGCTAATCCGCAGTAAAAGGCTTTACGCTTTACTCCGTTCCCAGTTTGTGCTGGGGGTTGTGGGGGGGGTTCAGCCGGCTCAGAGAGCCACTGGGGCATCTCCAGTTCTGTGACAACTTTTAAGTCCCGACCCTACAAAAGAGAAGGTGCAAAGCCCTGTGTGCCTTGAGGAAATGCAGGGACAACACGCAGGAAGTTCTATAGTTGCACGGTCAAGGTTGCCCACTCGAGGGACAAGGAGCCCATGGTGCTGGAGAGACCAGTGCCCACCAATACGAGCCATGACAGGTACCAGTGAGACACCACAGCCGTTCCTGCCGGGATCCTGGTGAGTGATGGCCACAAAGGGCCAAGCCGTGGTTGTGGGGTGGCTCTGGGATCTGGCTATTGGGGTGGGGTTTGCTGTCCCGGCTCCCGTGGTGGTTGTTGGGGTGCTCAGATAAAAGCAGAGCCGGGGAGGTGGGAGTCCGGGCTGAGCCAGGCCGATGGGGAAAAGCACCCCCAGAGCGTGGCTGGTTTGGTTTGACTCAGACCCACGGGGCTGATCCCCCGGTGACCCCCAGATGTCAGAAAAAAATCCCATTTAAATTATTTTAGAAATAACTCACTCCTGGCGTGGAACAGAGAAGGTTCGCAGCCGACTGCGCGGCGGCGCGTTAGGGCTCTGATGGGGAAGCCATCTGCCCGGGACAGAAATACGGAAATTTCCTGGTAATCTCATTAACAAGTTGACACTCGCAGGTTCACGCCTGCCCTGAGCCGTTCGCAGGGGTCACTGGAGGGTGGTTGGGGTTTATCCTTCCCTCGCAGCACGTCGAAAAAAGGAGGGAAAGGGAACCAAGGGCACGGGGAGCCACCAGCCTGAGGGGTGGCCGTGCCGGGAGCGGGACAGCCTCTGCCCCTGTCCCCCTCTGTGGGACCGTGGGGGACAAGCAGGTGATGGAAGTCCCTTTTTGGCTGGGTCCAGCTGCCTGCAAAGCTGCCCCGTTCCCTGCTCGGTGTCTCTCTGAATCTGACACCATCCATCTTCTTTCCAGGTGCCGAGGAGCAGGCAGTGACCGCGGCCCCCGGGCTGCTCTGCCGCGGCCCTGGGCAGAGATGGAAGAGGTTGGTGGGAGCCGGGGGGGTTTCCCCTCTGTTTCCTCTTCTCTGTATCAACTGGGGTGACACGACACCTTCAACGCTATGACGGTGCCACCTTTATTTTTTTCTCTCTCCCCTGTGTCACAGGAGGCTTTCACAGAATCACAGAATGATCTGGGGTTGGAAGGAACCTCTGGAGATCATCTAGTCCAACCTCCTGAGGAGAGGAGGATGTGGCAGCTCCTGTTGACCCTACATAGCATCGTTTTCCCCTCCCTGGGCAGCTTCTTTTCCCCTCCCTGGGCAGCTTCTTTTCCCCTCCCTGGGTAGCTATGCCGCCCTGCAGCCACCTCCCTCCCTCCATCCCTCCCCGAGCAGCCACCGCACCCTCCCGGGAGGATTTCGGTGAGCGGTGAGAGCCTTCCCACCCCGTCGGAAACCCAGAGGAGCTGTTGGCTCTCCCAGCCTCTCCGGGCAGCATGGGCTGAGAGAGCAGTGTCCCTGAAACCAGTTGCCCATCCCCGGCTGCCCCGTGCCACCGTTGCCCTCGGCCACAGTGCTCGGTCCCCGCGTGGGGAGGGGGGGGAAAGGGGGGGGGGGGTGCGTGACCCGGCGGGGAGAGCTGGCGTGACGCCACACTGGTAATTAAGAAGGAACCTAATGAAACTTCAAAAATAGCACAATTTCCTCCCCACACCTGCAGCCGAGCGGGGTGGATTACATAAACTGGTGTTGCCACAGCAACTTCACTCCACCCGGGGCTGGAGGTGGCCGGTGCCGTGTGTGCCCACCCCGGGGAGAGACTCCCCCCCCGCCATCTCTCAAAGGGGAGGCATCACTCCGGGGATGGGGCTCTAGAGCTGGGGGGTGGGGGGCCGTCAAGCAGAGCTGCTGCCTTTTTATCCCACTGGTGTTAAAGGTCTGGGGGGGGGGGGGGGGGGTCCCATGTTGCACCCACCCGGTTTTGCTTCTCCGGCGCGGTGGAAGGTCCCTGCCATCCGAAAGGGCACGCGAAGCACCAGGAGGTGCCACGGGGATTTAGGTAACCCATGAGGGACTCTGCCACCATGGTTACCCTGGGCACACTCCAGCTGCTGCCAGGCCCCGGGGAGTGAATCACCCTGACAAAGCCACAGCGAGCAACAAAAAAATAAAAAAAAAACACGACAACAACGACAACAAAAAAAAAACAAGCAAAAAAAAAAAAAAAAAAGAAAACAATCAAAGCAAATATTACAGCACGAGGCAGCGGCAGGTTTTTCCTGCCATGAATTATTCCCAGGGTGCTCCGGGAGGCTGCGGGGTGGCAGCTCTGCCCTGGGCTCCAGCACAGCCCCACGGGGCACCGGCAGCACCGGTGGCACCGGCAGGATGGGCAGCACCGGCAGCACGGGCAGCACCGGCAGCACGGGCAGTAGGGACCAGCCCCGGGGTGGCCGTTGTCCATCAAGACTTATTTTTGAGATGAGAAAAGCCAGGAGCCACACTAATTTGGCAAATCTACCTCTTAACGTTAAGACCAAGAAATGACTGGCTGCTTCCAGCCAAAGACTCGCTTTGGGAGCTGGGGGTGGGGGTGGGGGGGTGTGGGGTACGAGGGAGAAAGGTTTCCAGCACTCAAATTTCCTGGGGATAAAGAGAAGCAGAGGATGGGAAGAAAGTGGAGCGGCTGTCTTCGAGCAGGCCTAGATGCCAGCGATTCTCGGAGGGTCGTCCCAAAAGGCCTCTTTTATTATGAGAAATTACAAATCCTTTTATCTTCTTCACCAGAGGAACAGCTTGTTTGAATTGCTGGGCTGTCACACTGGAATTAGATGCAAGAACACCTCCCTCTCTCCCCCCCCCCCCCCAAATCCATGACGTAGCGAAGAACTTACATAACGTAACTAAAAATAAGGTGATGGAGATGCGGAGAGAGAGGCAAACCCTCTTTTCCCGGACGCTCGAGCTGAAATCCTTCACTGGCACTGGAAAAGCAACGAGGTGCCGGGGGGCTGGATGAGGGAAGAGCATCCCCTCCCCCACCCCCAGAGCAGACCAAGTTTGGGATGGAGCAGGGAAGGGGCACCACCTGCATGGACACAGTCGAGCATCCCTCCTGGGAACATCTCCCGGGTCCCTCCTTGAGGTTACCTCCCGCTGCTGCTTCTTTTTTTCAGCCCTGGTGGGAAAGGGTTAAGCGGCCTCTCCAGTAAAAAAAAGGAGAAAACCCTTTTTCAGGGGTGGGAAATCCTTCCCTCTCCTTTGGGAGTGTGAAACCTCCGAGGGGCAGAAGCCGAAAAGGGACCCAAATGCGGCCACTGGCCGCATTTGGGTCCCTTTTTGGCTTCTGCCCCTCGGAGGTTTCACAGCTGGGATGAAGAACAGGAGGCAGCAAGGGGAATAGGAGCGGGAGGTTTGGGGCCAAGGTATCGACCATCTGGGGTTCTCGGAGCTGCTCCTTCTCGGAATTGATGGAGGGAGAAAAAGGCACCGGGCTGCTTAACTCTTTCGCCGCTTCTGGCGGGAGGGAGAGGAAGGAGAAGGCAAGGATGAGGCCACCGGTGGTAGTTTGCGCCCTGTGGCCTCCAGATGTTCCTCCTCTGGGTGGCCACAAGCCCCTGGGACACTAGGGCAAGGCAGGGGGACGTGGGGCGCTGGCTCTGGGACACGGTCCTGCTCCTCACGTCCCTCGGGAGCTGTGAAAAATGTGGCCCGAGGGATGGGAAGGACAGAGATCCGTAACTTTGTAATCCCTGCTGGCCAGGAGGGATGGTGAGGACCTCCCAGGGGAATCCCAGTGCCTCTGGGGAAGTTGTGAGCCCGGTTCTCCCAGCTGGCCAGGCAGTGGGACAGCGAGGGGACAGCGAGGGGACAGGCAGGGGCTGCCTCTCCTCCTGCCCAGGCTGGTCCCCCCCAGCCGAGCCCTGCTCCAGGCTGAGGAGCATCACCACGAGGTGCACCTAGGGGACTGTTCACCCCACCTTTGCTCTCCTGGATGGTGTCCACCATCTTTCCCCGTATAAACCCAACACTGGCTGCTCTGCTCCTCACCCGTCCACCCCCGCAACCAGGGAACGGAGCACAGCACCAGGCCTGGGGGGTACCGTGAGGGTGGGGGGGTACAGCAGGGGCTGTGGCATGAGGTGGCTCAGGGATGGGGGGGACAGCAAGAGATACAGGATGGGGGAAAGTGGGGGTATCGTATGGAGTACGGTGGGCTACAGTAAGGGGGGTGGGAGGGGGTGTAAG
>QJSC01027873.1:17264-60309 GCA_003697955.1 Calidris pygmaea
CCGCCCCGGCGGCTCCCGGGCCCTCTCGGCGGCTCCTCCCCCGCGGGGCGGGACGGGGCGGGCGGCGGCCCCCGGCAGCTGATAAAAGGCGCCGGTGCCGCCGCTCCGCGCTTCTCTCCGCGCCCGCCGCCCGGCTCCGCGCCGTCCCCGCCGCCGCCCGCCCATGGTGCTGCCCGGCCCGCCCGCCATGTCCCGCTCCGAGGAGGTGCACCGGCTCACCGAGAATGTCTACAAGGTCAGACCGGCAACAGGTGCCGGCCCCCGGGGGCACCGTTGCCGTTTATTTCGGTTGTTTTGGGGGTTTTTTGTTGGTTTTTGTTTTTGTTTTTTTTTTTTCCCTCTTTTATTTTAATTCCCCCTCCTCCTCCTCCATCTTCCGCGGGGGCGGCGGGAGGAGGCGCGGCGGCCGCCCCCGCTCCATCCCCGGGGATGCGCTCGGGATGTCGGGGCACGGAGCGCCCGGAGCCGGCCGGGGCGGCAGCGGCTGCCGGAGCCCCGGAGCGAGGAGTTCCTACCCCCGGGGACCCCCCCAGCCTCCCGTGGGTGCCGAGCTGGGGGGGGGGGGTTTGATCCCTCGGGGGGCAGGAGCCGGCGTGGGAATTCGCCTTATCCTCCGGGCTGTCCCCAAATCACCTCGGTCCGGGGCAGGGCTGCGGCCACTCGCGTCCCGGCAGCAATTAACAGCCACCGGAGCCTTTTCCTTGCCCTGGTTACGGCCGGAGTTTGTGAATTTCTCGGGTTTGTTTGTTGGTTTTTTTTTTTGATGGTGTTTTTTTTTCTTTCTGCTTTGCTCCCGGTGCCATGAGAAAGAAAAAAAAAAATAAATCAAATAATTTATGTGCTTTAATTTTCCTCGTGAAGGAAGTGGTTTCTGCTCTGCTGGGTTCTGTGACCGAGTCGACGAAAACCTTTCTAGCCTAACATGTAATGCAGGATGTCATTTGTTAAACTGGAAAGCTTGCATGATTTCCTGCGATTTAAGGGGTTGGATTGAGCTACCTGGGAGCAGTAAGCAGAAAAAAAAAAAAGCTCTGATAGAAAAATTTAGTACAAAAAAATAGCGGTGAAGTTGAAAGGTTTTGGGGTTTGGGATCCGGGGGCACAGCAGATGTTGGGATGGAGCTAATGGCACCTGGAATCTTGGCTACTTGGAATGTTACAGGGGGTCTCCCAGTGGAGCTGCCGGGCTTCGGCGTTTGCCACAACTGGGGCCTGGGTGTCTGGGATCCCTCCCACCCTCTCAATGTGGCCGAGGTGCCCGACTCATGGCCGTGCAGGTTCCTCTTGGACTGGGAGGGCAGATGCAGTCGGGTCCCCATCACGGCTCGGCCCCGGGAGCTGCCGGAGCTTCCCCGGACCGAGCGACGGTGGGGTTGGTTTGGGGACAGTTGCTGGGATCAGTTTCTGCTGGTGACTCAGTTGTTGTTTGAGGTGTGTTGTCCTCGAAGAACTGTGCTAATAACAGGTTTGTGGGAGCAGGTCACAATTTCTCCGGGCGCAGCCCAGTAAGGAGCATGTGGGGTGGCTTCTGCTATCGCAACCCCTGCGCTTAAATGTAGCTCGTTGCCCTGAGAAACAAGGGGAGAAGGGTGGGTGCTGGTTGGGCTCTTCTCTTGCCTCTGACGGTCGGCTTCATCCTTCCTGCGCTGTGTGAGCCGTGGGTCTAGAGATGGAGCAGAGCGCCCTTGGCCCAGAGAGAGCGGCAGCACCATCTCCGTGGAAGCCTGGCTGGAGTGCAGGGGGAGCACAGGGGCCCCAAGGGCCAAAGATGGACTTGAGAGGAGTCCAAATGTCTCCATCAGTTAGGGAACACTTTAATTTCTCGGTGGGAGCAGCCGGGGTGTCGGGAGGGAGGACGCAGAGCTGGAGGCAGATCTCGTGGTTTTACCCAACATCAGTGTCCCTGTGCTGGGAGCTGGAGGAGCAGGGTCCTGACTCTGCCTTTCCTGCAGTGAACGAGGAACCTTGTCTCCTCTGAAGAAGACAATGCTTCTCTTGGCCTCTGGAGATGTGTGGCATGGGGTGTGTGCAGGAACACGGTGTTTGCCTGTTTCTTTGAGGGCTTCTGTGGCCTCCTGGAGCCCAGCATGAGGGCTGAAGGTTCAGGGACTATTTGGACTCTCCAGAGCTCCTTAAGCTTTGGCGTCTCCCAGTCCAAAACCAGCCCTGGTGCTTCACATCCCCATTGACCAAGTAAGTTTTTTGGCCCATGTTCAGTGGCTGGAACCTTGCTGTGGTGAGGAGGAGAGAACCCTCAGGAAGGGGGACGATGCTGGGGTCAACCAGGGGGTCGAGCCGGTTCCCTGCGAGGTCTGGAGCAGGAGGAGGCAGCTCCCCGTGCCAGGCACCGTCTCCCGCGCAGGCTTTCCCGGGGCGTTCTGCTCGGGAAGCCCATTGTAATCATTTTTCCAGAACCAGTGCTCGCCCTCGGAGTGACTGTGCTAATGAGATGGTGGAGGAGCTGTCAGCCGCCCCCTCGCCGATGCTGCCACTACAGGCAGCTGCCTACACACGTGTAGTAATTACAGAGGGAGACGGAGGCTGCTGGCACCTTCCGCCAACGTAATCCCACCTTCCCCGGCGCTGATTCACCCCCGGACCCCCTCGCAGCTGCGGGGCGCGGGGTCGGAGCTCCCCGGGCACCGCTCATCCCTCGCAGGGGACCGTCCGCCCGCAGAAAAGGAGGCACCGGCAGTTCCTCTTTCCCTGGAAGACCAATCTGTCTGGTTTATGGCAGATTATCGCCGGTTACAGGCTAACCTCCATTTCATTTGAAAGCTGTTCCTTCGCGCGGAAGATTGTTTTGCAATGGTGTATGAATAGCTCCGCGTTTGAAGAGGTGTTTGCTTAAAAGCACCCCAAACTCCAAGCCTAATTGTCTTGCACAAACGCAGGCATCATTCCTGGTTGTCGTTGGCTCCACATAATAAATGTTATTGCCGGCAGAACGGCCTCTTGCCTCATTATCTCCGAGTCCAGAGGGAAGGGGAGCCTTGCTCTCCGAGTCTTGCTCAAGTGAATCAGAAGGGAAATTGTGGGTGGCTCGGTGTGTTTGGCAGCGGAGGGATGATGCGGTGTGACGGAGGGGGAAGGAGCTGGCCCCCGGTGCCAGCCTGCGCCACCCCTGAGTTCCATGCGCCCTGCTCCCTGCGTGGGACCGGGACGGCAGGGTGGCCGGTGGCACCGGTGTTCCCACGGGCAGTGGGTGCTGGTGTCACTGGGGAGCAGGTCCAGTGGTGACAATTATTTTTCCAGCAATAACTGGGCTTGTTCTCCCATAGTGAGCCGGGTCTGGGGCTGTGGTGTTTCTGTGGGACACCACATTTTTGCTGGGGTTGCATCTTTGTAGGTGTCTTGGCTCCACAGCCATGCGAGGGTCCGTGCTCCCATGGGACTCAGTGTTGGGGGGGTGCTGGGGGCTGCACCAGCCCCTCTGCTCCTGTGGATGGGGAGAGAGGGGTCTCCAACCTCTGCTGAGATGGTATGTCTCCAGGCTGCTGGACCTCATGGGCTAAGAAGCGTTATAAAGCGGGATGCTCCTGCCTTGCTGAAGGTACCCCAGCTGGCTCCTGCCGATGGGGGATGCTGCTCCCTGGGTTGGAGGAAGCTGCTGGATTCCCTTTCGGTGTCTTGTTGTGTTGAGTCTCTCCTGGCGGTGGTTTCCCCACCGTGCTGCTCGTGGGGCACACACATCTCCCATCTCCTGTGCCCAGCTCATCGGGCTGAAGCCTTTAGCTGAGCCCAGCTCCTCGGAGCGGGGTCTGCAGGAAGGGGCTGGGTGACCCTCCTGGCCCGGCTACATCGATCCCAACCCTGGGGGGGCTGGGGACGGGTCTGCCTTGTGGGGTGGGGACTGGTGAGGTGTTCCCCAGGGATGCTGGGGGGGCTCTGTGCACCATGTGGGTCCCCATTCCCCTTTTCTTCAAGCCCAGACCCCAGTTACAAAGATGTTGAGAGCTGAAACATGGGTTCCTTCATCCTCTGACATGATTTAGTAGAAGCTAAATGCCTTTAGATGAGGACCCTGATTTTTTTCCCCCCTGATTCCCTTGCTCCTCAGCCTCTTTCTCTGCTAAAGATTGTGGTGAGCCCTGGTCTGGCTTTGGGGCAGGACCCTGTGGGAGCCCCAGCTGGAGGACAGTGGCCCAGCGGTTCCTGCTGGCTTGGAGGGAGCTGTGGGAGCCCTGGGTGAGGTGGGATGAGGGCGGGATGCAGCCGTCAGCAGCTCGGGTTGTGAAACACTTGTGTGTTACGGTGCACCGAGATACTGGGGACTTGGGCTGGATGGGGCTGTTCCAGGTGGTGGGTGTGTGGTAAGTAATTGCAATCAGCCCCGCTAACGAGCCTGGCGGGGTTCCCCTCCCAGCTGAAACTTGGCTGCTAAAGCTACGGGGCTGTCTTCTGATGGCACAGAGCAGGACAAGCTGAGATGGAGGCAGCACCAGGCTTGGTTTGGGCATTAAATATTAACACAAGAAATAATGAAGGCGTTCCTGGAGCTGGGCTGACCCATTTAGAAGCCAAACTTCCTTATAGCTGAGCCGCTTTTGCAGCTTGACTGCGGTGGGGTGGAGAGTCCCATGGTGCTTCCCCCTCTGATGGCACTCGTCGTGGTCACGTAAGGTCCTGCTGTCACCCATGAGTCACCCAGGAAAGCCGTGGGTGCCACCGGGCCACCCATGCCACTGTGCAGCATCGGTCCCGCACGGGGCTGTCGTGCCTTACTGTTGCGTATGGGCAGCAAAGAGTGGTACTAGGAAAACACTTCTGTTGGGTTTTTTTAGCTCAAAGTCCATCACTCGTGTTGGCTGAGGTGTCCTGATGTCCCCAGCGAGCGCTGCCCGGGCTGTCCCTGTGGGAGGGTGGCTGAGGAGGAGCCCAGGGCTTGGTAGACGCTGTGGGGTTCGTGGTGATGCTCATCCCAGGACGAATCCAGGAGCTTCCTTGCCGTGATCCCGGTGTCTCCAGCCCTTGGCCGTGTGGAGGAGAGACTGGACATGAAGTCGGCTGTAATTACAGCTCCGTAATCAGGGCAGCGTGTGCGTTGCTGATGGCAGGGTGAGGTCCGGTCCCAGCCGTGTGGCAATGACACTGTGGCTGGTGCAGAGCCTGGGGGACCAGCAGCCCATGGCCACTGGCATCTCCTGCCCCAGCAGAGCGAAGCAGCACCTGCTCTTTATTTCCCTCTGTGTGCAGTTTTAGGAGCTCCTTGGGAGGCTGCGGGGATGGAGCTGGGGAGAACTGCTCAGCCTGTTTTTAAATTTTTTAAAGAGCCCCGAAGGAGGTGTCGGGCAGGTCTTTCCTACGGAGGAGAAACCTGATACAGCCTGAACCAGCTCCATTTCCAGCTCCTTCTTGGGGAAGGACTGAAACTTTTACTTCATGGGCTGCCTATTACAGCACGGGAGCAGCCGGTGGATCATGGAGTGGGGGGGGAGACCAGCACCTCATTTTCTGTTGCCTCTTTTCCCCCCCCAACACGGTTCAGCAGGACTATGTCCTGGAGACCTCGTGCTTTGCATTAGTTTCATTTCTGGCAGCTGAATAAAGCCGTGCCAATCCCGGGGAGCTGAGTGGTATTACCCAGGGAATTGAGCGCCGTGGAACAAAGCAAAGCCCTTTCAACCTCTCGCTGCCAGGTTTTGGGTTTGTGTTGTGTTTTGTTGGGTTTTTTTTTTTCTTTTTTTCTGGGGTCTGTGTTTTTCTAAACTCTGCCCAGGCGGCGCGTGGAAGGCAAACAACTTGTGGGTGGTGCTGATGGAGCAAAATTTGAGGGAGAAATGAGATTTGCTTTTGTTAACCGGGATTTTGCTTTGCCTCAGCGCCCGGCAAACCCACCCTCTCCTCGGCAGCCAAGGAGAGCCCTGTCCTAGCCCTGTGGCCACCTCTGCCCTCCCCGTGGTGGGACCTGCACTTTGAGCCCTTTGGCTGACTTGGGTGCAGCAAGTGATGGCTTGTTGAGCATATTCTGTGACACAGATATATCTAGTATAAATATGTTTGTTTTTCTCCTCAGCAGCTGGTGGCTTTTCAGCTTCTCACCTGGCGGGGGCTGTGAAGGTGTGTTAGTTCTGGAGGCACCTTCCCTTCCCACCCTGGGAGTGAGAAGAAGGCTTGAAAAACCTCTATTTTTATCTCTGTAGTGAAGAGCACTTTTCAACATCCTCATCCTGCCGGGCTGTTGTTGTTGGAGGCTTTAGACAATGTCTTAAAAACACTCACTTTCAGCAAACTTCCTCTTAAAGTTTTGTGGATTTTATTTGGCCGGCAGCGAGTTGCCTCCTCCCCCTTCTTCAGCTGGTCAGTGGGACCCTTTTGGTGGGGCTTTTTTCTCTTTATTTATTGCTGTAAAATGGCAGTTGTTGGTCAGGGGGGAGCAGGACCTTGCCCCGAGCGGCGCTGGCAGCTCCTGGGGCTGAGTCATGATTTAGTTCCCTCTAGTTTGGGGAAGACGCGCTGAATTTTGGGGAAGGGGATTTCCATGAATCTCTTCCCTCGCACCCATCCCCTCAAGAGCCACGGATGGAGGGAGCAGCTCGGCGGCACGAAGCCTTTGGGCACGGTGCTCCTGGCTCTGCCGTGCCACCGGGATGATGCTTGGGTGCTGCTTCCTCTGCGGATCCTGTTCCATCACTTACTCGCTAAGTTTTGTGCTTGAGGGAGGTGTGTGTTTACACAGGCGCTGCTGCAAAAATCACTTTATTTATGTATGCGTGTATACAGACATATACATAAACACTTATTGCACTTAACCTAGCAAACTGTTTAAAAAAAAATCACTTCCCCACAGAAATTCTGCCAATATTTCTTCTGCCTCAGTGTTATTCCTCCTCAGACTGCTCAAGCTGAGCCCCAGCCTGGTGGTGGCTGCAGCCAGGGCTCTGCCAGCGGCGGGGACATGTCCCTGTCCCCTCCGTGGGCAGCAATCCCACCCCTCCAGCCCCTTGGTGGGATAACGCAGGTGGATTTTTTTTTTTTGACCCAAGCTAAACGTGATGATGGGAAGGACGGAGCAATCCTCGTCGGTGTTAATTAACTCCTGTGCAATTGTCTCCTGTGATTAGGGAAAACAACTCGCGACGTGGCTTGTTGCTACAGGTTAATTTTCCTCCTTTCAAGCTGAGCGTGTTCACTGAACTGCTCGGCGCTGCCCCAAAGCAGCTTCCACGTGTGCCATGTTGCTGCCGAGCTTAACCCGCAGCCTTAATTAGCAGTGGAGTTTCTCGTTAGCCTGGCGCTCGCCTTGTCAGATCCCTGCAATCATCTCCTGCCCTTCGCAGGGCTGCGTAGGGTGCTGTGGGACGGGGCGGCGAGGATGGTGGTGGCTTCTTGGCCACCGTGGCTTGGGCTGGGCAGGAGCTCCAGCCTCATCCCACCACCTTCCAGCCGGGAGCGGGGCTGCTGCTGCTGCCTGCTCCGTGGAGGATGAGGAGGATTTCTCCTGCCAGCAAATACCAACAGCGTGGTGATGGCCCCCCGACAGCGCCCTGGACACCAGCCCCGAGCTGGCACCTTGCACGGGTTCCTGCTCGCCCATGTGAGAAGAAATGGCTGGTTGGAGGTGGGAGAGGCGGGCGCCGAGCCCCGCACCCTCCCAGGGAAATTAAACTGTCGGGCTCTTCCCAAGGCCAGGCAGCAGGAACGAGGGGGGATAAAAATGCCTCAGGCAGAAAATGAGCTTTATAGTGTTTGGCCAGCTTCGGATGAGGTGACAGATGCTTAATCAGCTTATTCGCCATAAGTGTCTGTCTGTCGTCTTCCCTCCCCTTCCCGGGATGGGACGTTGCCAGCGTTGGGGGGTGCAGAGCCCTCGCTTCCTGGGGGGACGCCCCCACATCCCTGCTCGGGGTGTGCGGGGACATTTTAGGCATTACACTTAATTTCCCGGTGGTACCCTTGGTGGGGGGCTATCCCCGAGGTGGGACTGGCTCCAGGGCTGCTCGGCTGCGGCCGGGCTTGGTCTGGAGGTGGGATTTTCAGGGAGAGAATGGAGATTTTTTGTTGTCTCTTCCAGGGCTGGGCTGGGAACGGGTGTCTGGTTTTAGAGATGCTATCGGCGCCGGGGATTGAATAGCTCTGGCAGGGGAGGGTCAGGAGCTGCGGTGCCAAACGTACAAAGAGCCCTTCTTCTTTGTGATCCGATTATTCCTTTCCTCCCCCCCCTCCCGCTATGTTTAAATAAGGACCTTAAAGCGAGGGAGGAAAAGCTGTCAGACAGCGCTTCTGGTGTTCACCAACACCCTAATGTATGCCTTCATGGGCAGGTGGAAAGTGACACCCAGGGCTTGGAGACCGAGGTGTAAATTCCTCACACATGGCTTCAGCCGCGGCTGGCACCAGCTCGGTGGGGGCGATGGTGGCTTTGTTCTGGCTCTGTCTCTCTGGTGGTTATTTTGAATTCTGCTCCTCAACCCTTTCTGCTTGTCCATCATGGACTAAGCTGAAGCTGGCCATCCCAGGAGTGGGACATCATCTCCCAGAGCTCAGGTCAACTCCATGGTTGGTCTGAGGACCGTTGCCTGCTGGCTCAAACAGCCACTTAAGGTTATTATGGTGGCTGTTTGCTATATCTGATAACTTTTGGTTTGGGATGTTCCCTTATCCCTTACGGTGAAGCACCTGCAGAAGGTGTCTCTCGCTGAGGCACTACAGAGCCACCTTGTCATTGACCCTCTGCCTCATGGCCTTCAAAACCCAAGTTTGGTCTTCCTTGGTGTAGCAGTGGGATGAAGGGAGGATCTGGGGCATCTCCCCTCTCCATTGTGTGCAGGTCCTGCTCTCTTCTGGTGTCAGGGCAGCCCCATCATCCCTCACCAGAGCTGGATGGTCCTCTGCAGTGGTTCTCCTTGGTGAGAAGTGAAGGTGCCGCCAAGGCCCTTGTGAAGGGCTGGAGGAGACATGGTGTGATGTGGCAGCACGGGTTGTTGCATTCAGCTGATTTCTGTCTGTGTTCAACAGCTCTTACCATCATGTTTGGTTTAGTGCTGGGCTTCTTCTGCACTGACCCCATCTCCTACTTCTGACTTACCCAAAATGAGAAGAACGTTTGCCCTTCCAGGCCAGTAGGACCAATGCTTTTGTGCATTATTTGCAAGACACAGATATACTTAAGGCTTCTTGTTAAACCAGCATCTTCTTGCAGAGTTGAGGAAGCCTGGGTTGAGTGGTGAGAGGTGTGGGAGGACTTTTTTTTTTTTTGTTGTTCCATTATTGCATTTATGAGCATGGAGTTCAGTGTGGCTGCCCCGGGGAGCGTGGAGCTGCTCTGTCCAGTTCCCCACCATCTCTAACCCTTGACAATGTTCTTCTCTTTCCTCTAGACGATCATGGAGCAGTTCAATCCCAGCCTCAGGAATTTCATTTCTATGGGGAAGACCTATGAAAAAGCCTTAGCAAGTAAGTGAAAGTGATGTGTTTATTGTTGAGATGCTGGGGGGCTGCCAGGCTGGTCATGCATCCTGTCCCCCCATGGGACAGGATGACCTTGGAAGGGAGGGAGGCTGGAAAATCAGCTTGGGGTGCTCCTCTTCCCTGGGAGAGTGAGGGGAGGAAACTGGGGAGATAGTTCTTGGACCTCATTGCAAAGCTTTGCAAGAATGCAAAGTGTGAAAGTGTTGGGTGGCAACTGGGTAACATCTTCTCAGTCAATTGATCTTTAAATGTTAGTTTAAAATATTCAGAATTAAGATTTTGTTATGTTTAAAGGTGTGTTACTGAAATGTTAAAATTGCCCAGAAGAATGGATTGGGAGAGAAGGAAGAAACCTAAAAATATTGGTGGCAGCTCTTGGTTGGGAATAGAGAGTCCTACTGACAGCCATCAGGGAGGTGAAGATTTAAAAGCTCAAAAGTAAAATACGAATTGATGAAAACCAAAAATGGACTATTTTGACTTAAAATGACTTCACAAAGTGTCTGGGCCCTCCTCGGCTGGGTTTTGAGGAGGTTTAAGGCAGGCTCTCCTCCACCCCGGAGAGGGAGGGCTCTGCTCGCTGCGCAGCCGCGCTGCACGTCTCTCTTGGCTTTCGTGTTTTTTTAATTGGCTCTATGAAAGTGTCTGTAAGGGAAGAGGCTGTCATCATCTTAAACCAGTGGAGGAAAAAAAAAAAAAAGTATTTTGGTGTCTCCTGTTCTTAAACGGCGGTGTTTGAAATCCACCCTTTGGGAAGGATCTGTGCCTTCTTGCTTTGCGCCCGGGGCAAATTTTATTTCCCACAAGTCAAATGAGGTTCCTGGATGTTTCAGGGAAGGGTTTTTGAGCCGCAGACCTGCGCTCCCCTGCTCGCTCCTGTCCGGCCAGTTCTCAGCACTGTTTTTAACCAGGTTTTAATGGATCAACTGGCTGTAACGTGGGACGTGCCCGTCCATCCCGGTCCACTGCCCAGGGGCTGTGAACTCTGCTCCCTCAGGGATGGGGCACTTCATACACCCTCATCAGCATTTCCCAGCTGTTGCTAACGATGCTAACAAAGCAGGGTTCCTGATTGGGGTGGGACCCTGCAGCAGGGGAGGAAGGAGAAGGCAAGGTCTGCAAAGGCAAGGGGAGAAGAGGTTGCCCTTGGGACTGTCCTTTTTTTTATTTGTTCTTCTCAAATGTTACACTGATAATGCAGCTTTTAATTACCCGGGTGGTGGAGTCTGTGATGTGCTGCTTTATCACGGGCACAGTAACGGCAGCGTTTTGTGGATAAACCAGCACGATGGCTTGATTTCTATTTTTCTCACATCCCTGCTGTGAATACGCTTTGAAGCTCAAGATCTTCCTGTAATTTTTTAAAATTGTCTTTGGTCATCCCTTACTGTGGATCTCTGAGCTTGCGAGGGCATCTGAAGGAAGTCTCTTAATGAGTAAATCATGCTGGAAGAGGCTTCAGCACATAATTTGACGGTGTTGAGCTGAAGCCGTACAACATGTTCTCGTGATTAGAGGAAACCCCCTGCTTATCTGATTAAAGTGGAGTGTGTGTAGCTGGAATGTCAACAAACAAGACTGAACTATAATGAAAGTCTGTGATATTCAATTATTCCACAGTAATTTTTTTTTTTGTCTGAGCAGCATTAAGCAGGCTGATGGTTACACTGGAATGAAAAACACCTAGGTCCTACACGTACCTTTTTTCCCTCCTAAATAGCCCTGTAATCTTGCTGCTTGAGCTTTTTTCTTCACTCATTTTTTTTTTTCCTTCTGTTTGTTGTCTAGTCCCTCCCTGTGGGGTTAAGCCCTTTGAAGTATTGTCTATTTTAGTGTCTAGCATCTATCCAGTGCCATAGAAGTTTTCATAGCCTTTAAAGAGAATATAACCTGCATATTTTTTTTATGCTCTTAGGTATGACATACGCAGCAAAAGGATACTTTGATGCTCTGGTTAAGATGGGAGAGTTGGCCAGCGAAAGCCAAGGATCGAAAGAATTGGGTAAGTCACCAATTTACTGCTAAATGGAGTCACAGTCCGGAGCAGGCTCCAGGCAGAGGAATGAAACCAGATTTTTTTTGCTGTTGATGGGGATAAGCTTAATGTGGAGCTGATCCTGCTTCATGCCAATGGTAAAAGTGTTTACTGTTAATGTAGCTTAAAAAAAAAAAGCCTGCTATTCTTAGTGTCCGGAGTTTGGGGCACTGTCAGCTGGTGGTGTTTGCGAAGAGGAAGCGTTTGTGGAGAGCGGTGGTTTCATCTCGCTTTGCAAAGGAGGAGCTCTGGTGGAGGAGCCGGCTTGCAAAGGAGATGCTGTTGGGCTGATGCCGGTGGCAGCAGGAGCCGGTGGCCAGTGGCCACAGGACTGGCTCCCTGGCAAAGCCAGGAACCAAAAGCAGCAGGTTCTGCTCTGGGAGCTGGGGCAGCGCTGCCCGCCCTCATCCTCTGGTGAAGGGGATGAGGCAGGGATGGGGGGATGATGCTGGGGACCAGCAGGTCAGCGGTGCTGGAGCACGTTTTCCCCCCAATGGCAGTTGCCCAGAGCAGGCTGTGGTTGCCCCCCGAGCCCTGTGCCATGTCTCAGCACCGCGGGTGTGATGCTGTGATCACAGCAGTGATGCTCAATGCCTCCTTTCCCTTTCCTACATTTATTCCTCTGGTAAATCATTTGGAAGCTGTCTTTCCAGTCTGCCCATCGCTCGGATGAGGCTCCTGTGCTCTCCCCCCGAGCTTTTCCCCCTCACTGCTGTTTCCCTGCCCAGAAGGGATCAGAGGCAGCTCCTCTCCCAGCTCCCCCCGGGGATGCTGCAGCCTCTGGTGGGGCTGAGGTGGGGTTTGGTCTCGTTGCCTTTGCAGTCCCAGGTGAACTTCTCCTCCTCCTCCTCCTCCCAGTCCCTCCTGTGGGTCTGGCTCAGCAGATTGCTGTGCTAGGAAGGGAAACCGTCCTCATTAATGCCATCTCTCCGAGGAGGTCAATTAACGGAGAAGAGGCTGAGCTGAAATGACTCTAAAGGCTGATGAGGCAGTCAGTGGGCAGCCCCTCGGAGGGGCCAGGCTCCGGTTCCCCCGTTGTCGGGCACCGGTCGCCCCGGCGGCTGCAGCTCGGCCCCGCACAGCTCCCTGCCTGCCTCTGAATTTTCATGGGGAAGCAGTAAGTGGCTATGGAAACCGATTTTATCACTCGGATTAAAGCTGCCTATAGCAATCTGTTTCTGTTTAATAAATAAAACAAAAGAGCCGTGTGTGCGAGGGATGCAGGGACTGAGGTTGCAGGGGCTGTGCAGACCTCGCTCTCCAGGGGCTGCCTCTTCTGCCTCTCTGGGGTGGGGGGAAAGATGCAGCATCTCTGTCCTGATAGTGAGAGCTCGGGAAACCCTTATCAGAGGCAGCTCTGCTGTGCGAGGGCAGGAGCTTGGGGACCACAAACCCTGCCTTGTACATCCAAGGCTTTGCTCCCACTTAAAAACTGGCTTTGGTGTCTTCTGGTGGTCCTGCTTCCTCGCTGAAGGGTGGTGGTGTGCCAGCAGGCGTCCTTTCTGCCCTCCCTGCGGGCACTCGGTGCGTGGCTGGAGTATTTGGGGGTTTGTTTAACATATATCCAAGTTTCTACACCTTCCCCACAGGGTGTGAGGGGCTTTGAAGGAGAAAACCCTGGCAGCTCCTGCTCGGACCAGAGCCGTGACGGGCAGCTGCTCCCCGGACCTCTGGCTTTGTTGATCTTGCTGATATTTATTGTGGCAGCTGCTCCCTGCAGAAGAAAGTTAAGATAAAATTTCTGGCTGCAGTTTGCTGGAGCTGATAAGAGCCGGGGACACAACCCCCTCCCGGCGGGGTGTGTAAACAGGGGCTGAAAAATATTTTAGGTGGGGGCTGAGCTCGCCAAAGGTACGGCTGTTCCTGGGAACACCTTTACCTTATCGGCCCCTGTGCCGTGATTGCTGATAGTGCCGGAAAGGAGCGCTGTCTCTGGGTTATTTCACTCCTTCCTAGAGGCAGCAGCAAATGGGAATGTCCATGACTGTCTTGCATTGACGCTGTGCCCCCACCACTGGTCTCCTCCTCGAGCCACGGGACAGGGAAAGCTGCTCCCTGAGGTCAGACAGGATCCGGGATGCTCTGGCTGGCACTGCAGCTCGCATCTGTTTCCAGCCTCCACAGAAAAGAATCTGAGATCTTTTTTTCTTTCCCCTCCTTAACCCTTTCTTTTCTGACCATGGATACTTTTCTGATGCCATTTCTGGGACAGGAGGTGTCAAAAGAAACAGGGGGACTTCTGTGTCTTTTGATGTTAAGAGGTCATGAAGGTGGCCACATCTGTCCCTAGCTGTACTGCAGTGATGTTTCCTGTGCTGGGGTGGCTGTGGGGACTTAGGACCCACTGGGTGACAGGGACCAGGAGCTCCAGGACCTGGGTGGACACTCAGAGCTGCCCTGTGCTGGGAGAGCTGCTGTGGCTCTTGCCATCGGTGCTCAAACCCAGACGTTCTCATGTCATCACCTCCTGCATTACGTGTAACTCCAAGGAGTTGCTCTTTGATTATGGTGGGCACTGGAAAACTGCCCCTCGGTGGCCGGTCCCTGGCTGGGTGGCCTGGGGTTTTTTTAAAACCACGTTCCTGTGATGGTGGTGATGCTGCTCCTTTCTCTTGCTGGAAGGAGTCAGCAGCCCAACAATGCTACCCCTGAGCCTGGGTCTCTGCTCACCAGCTGCTTAGCACTTCATTTCTTTTTTTTTTTTCCTAAATTCTCCATCAGATTTCAGCAGCTGTGTGTAGACGGGATAATCCTGGGGGGTAAGGGAAAACCTGGCGATAATGAGGTGCTTGAGCTGTAATCCGCTCTGTGGCTGGAGTGTTCAGGTGCAAGCGTCTGGGCAGGGGTGTCCGTCTGTCTGAACCCTGCTGCCGTGGTGTTCCCGGGAGCTGGATCGCTGTGGGGGGCCTCAGGAAAGTTGCTCCCCTCCCTGCCCTGCGCTGCTGCCCCGTCTCTGGTCCTTGGAAGACTCAACCCATCCCCATGGTTCCTCTGAGAGGGGTTTCTGATGCTGTTCCTCACATCTCCAGTGGTTGCTGCGGGGGCTTTGGGGAAGCTGGTGTGAAGAGTATGAAGAGCATGTGTGTCTGCTCAGTGAAGGTTTGCTCTGGGCTGGATCTGAGAACACTTTGTAGACCCTTCCGAGGAGCTCCAGTCTCACGTGTGCAAGTGCTTGGGTGACTTTGGGCCTTGGCTGGCTCCTACTTAGGTGCCTTGGATGCTAACTCAACATGTTTCTTTTGTCCTCCTTTAAAACTAGACCATGGCAAAGTCATGGGAAAGGGTTTTTCATTCCCACAAGATGTACTTTCCTGGTGAGTGGAGCCAAAGGCAGTTTCCAGCGGGCTGGGAGAGTGTGGGACACTGGGGCTGAGCGGCACCTGCAGGAAACTTCTCCAGGGCTAGAGGTGGGTTTTGTTCTGGGGTTGGTTTTTCTGGAAGGTCCTCTTGAATTAGTGAATGCTGCTCTGACTGAAGCATGGTGCTATAAAAGGGCAAGGCATGCAGTGATTAGTCTTCCATTGTTGAGCTGAAATGAGCCTCTGGTAGATAATGGCTTTCTTCTGGTACACAATTTGCATGATAAAATCGGGGCTGGTGGCACCTTCATGGCCCAACCCTCTGCTGGGGAGCCCTTTGGTGTCAGTGGAGGATGCTGGGGTTCAAGACAGCTCTCAAACAGCTTTTAGGAACACTGGTGAGCATCGTGGAGGGATGTGGGGTAGAGCCATCTCCTCTGGGCACGGAGCCTGGTCCTGTCTGTGATGGTGCTGTAGAACCAGGGTGCCACCAGCCTGTGCCCTGGTGGGACCATCAACAGGGCAGCTCCTGGTGAGGAGCAGCCCAGGCTGGTGGGATGTCCATGGCTGCCTGGGCAAGTTCAGACTCTTGTCTTCACTGCAGCTCCTGGGTCTGGCCCTGCTCTCGGCGTGGTTTGGAGGCTTTATGCTGCGCTGAATCCTCGGGGCAGAGGGATTAATCTGTTAATTGGATTTGCGGTTGTTTTGGGTAGATGCTTCCTGCAGCAGCGGAGATGCAGATATAGATCCTGCCGATGTCAAAGGTCATCGTGGCATTCGGTGTGTGATCGGGGACCACCAGAGCTGGTGGTGGCCATGGTGCCTGATGCCCACTGGGGACCTGCCAGAGCAATGCCCAGAAACACCAAACCTGAACTCCAGGAAATATTTGCCTGTGGCAGGTGACTTGGTGTCCTTGCAGTGAGGTCCCTCTGCCCATGGAGACCACCTCCTGGGTGGCAGAGCAGCGGTAATCTTGTTGCTTAATCCTTTTAAAAATGGACTTAACGATGCGCTTCATGGCTTGTGGGTAACAACTTTGTGCTGGTGGAAGGACAGATGCTCTGGAGCTGCGTTTCCACCCGCGATTCTGTTGAAAGGCCTAATTTGATAGAGAAATTGTTCCAGAAAATCAGGACTCTGCCTCCAAGCTCTGTGTAGTTCCCTTAAGGGGAGGAACCTGTAGGAGTGGGCTTGCTAAAGGTGCAGAAACGCAAGAGACAACCTCTTAAAAACTGCTGCTGCCTTCAAATCTTCTGATTCGGAGCAGACTGCCATAGCAGTAGGCTTGTTCTCACCAACCTGTATTTGGGTAAGTAATGGTGGAGGGTTGTTAAACGAGCATCTGCGAAGAGCATGTTGCCTGGCTGGAATTTCTAACACGTAGCCAGCTGTCTGGAAGGTTTGGGTTTCACCTTCAGTGGTGACATCTTCCAGGGATGTCTACCTGCTGCGTGCCCGGCACCGAGCCTGGGACTAGCTCCTGCAGGGATGCTCCATCCAGCCTTTTGGAAAGGACGGAGGGGCCACGTGTGTGGCTTCTGCCATCCATGGGTGATGCTGAGAGCTGGGCAGACGGTAGGAAGGGGCACAGCCTGGTTGTGTGACCAACCCTGGGTCCTGGCGTGGGGTTTGCTGTCCCTCCTGGCGCTGCTGGGGGGCAGGATGGATCTGTTCCTGGGGGTCTGAGCTGGGCAGCTCCAGGTTGGTGCAGCCATGTTCTCCTGTGCTAATTAATCGTCTGCCACCAATACAGCTGCTGCCAGAGCAGTTGGGTGCTAGGGACTCACTGGTCTGTATATCAGGATACATCACGATGGAGATGCATGGTCTGTGTCACGGGGTGCGCAGGGCATCACGGGTCACCCAGGTCTCTGTGTCCCCAGCAAAGGTGTCAGTGACAACTGCTCAGCCCGAGGGAGCTGGTTACTGAAGGTGTGTCCTTGAACCTGCCTCGGGAAGCTCTTGCTTTTTTTTTTTTTCTTTACCTTGTCTCTGAATAAATAAATAATAATAAAAAAAATGGCTTGAGCTTTGCCAGGGTGGGTTGAAGCAGAGGCTGCAAACAGAGCTGAGCATTATAATGCTGATGAGTTGCTCATATCACACCAACAAAGCGGGTACCATCCTTCGGGGCGGTGAGAAGTGAAACCTTTGGGTGTTTTTTGTTTTTTTTTTTTTCTTCTGAAGGGGAAATAAATGACTCAGTGCGGAGAAGCTGATTTGTTTCCCCACACTCGTACCCTTCCCGTGGCACACGCAGGCACACATGCATCTTCCCCCGGGCTTCTCACTGTGGAACGTCAGGGCTGATGGAGCCAGAGCGTTGGGCTGCGATGATGGGGCCATCATCGGATGGGCAGCTTTAAGATGAGAGAAGAGAGGGCCTGGGGGGAAAAAAAAAAGCAAGCTTGCAGAAGCTTTCTGTAGCCTGCTTCTGCCTTAAATCTGGCTTGGTGAGATCTTTGGCACATGGCATGACAGGCCAGCAGAGTTATTGCTGGCCTTTAGAGGACATGGGGAAGCCCACCATGATGCCAAACAGTGGAGGAGCCGCTGTGGGCTCCTTGTTTTCATCCTTTCTGGCTCTTTATTTGGCATCTGGATCTCCAGAGCAAGTGATCTTGATGGTTGATGCCTGGGGCAGCGGGGGCCGGTGGCCGGTGGCCACGGGGCCGGCTCCCTGGCAAAGCCAGGGAGCCGGCCTCGTGGCCACCGGCCCCCGCTGCCCTTGTAGGACAAGCTGAGCTACTTCAGCCCTGCACAAGCATCAACATGTTCCAGCTCGGAGCAGTTTGGCTCCTTTACCAGTGCATTGTTTGTGGGTTTGTTTTTGTTTTTTATTAAAAATGGCTCCTATGTAGCCGGAGAGAGGGGAGGAAAAAAAAATTTAAAAAAAAAAAAAAATCCTTAGGCTCTTAAAACTCAAAAACAAACCCCCACACCGACACGAGGTGGGTTCCTCCTGCTCCTTGCCTTCTTCTGGAGGGGCAGCCGGCTTTGTGGTGCCCGGTAGGGATGGGAGGGATGTTAGCGAATGGAGGGATGTGGAACAACCTGTTTGCCCGTTCCCAGCTGGGTGCGGTAGGGAAGGGCCCACAATAGCTCCTATAGTTCTCCCGGAGCGATACTGTGAGTCAGACCCACGTAAACAGCAGCTCCTCCTTGCCTGTTTGTGCTTTTGCAGAGAGGTGTGCGAGCCCGGCACGGGCAGGTGAAGCCCTGGCTCTGCCCTTCCCCCCCCCATCTTTATATTTGCCTCCGGGCTTTGGTGAGATGCTTAAACTTTGGGTTTCTTGACCCCATGGGATGTGCGTTTTTTGGCAGCAGGGCTGGTACGGAGCTCGCCCTTCTCTGGACAATTTGCAGCGTGACCCGGGCTCTCGCCCTGTTCCCTGCCCTGCTGCCTGGCGGTAATTGTTGTGTTTAATGTACAAATACCACTGGTAGGTGATGCAAAACGCCGGTGGTGTGAGTGACCACGCGTCCTCCAACACCTGGCTGTCCCCACCATTGGCGCACGGATCCTTTGCCGAGCCAGGACCTGAGATATTCAGGGGAGGTTCAGATTGGTTATTAGGAAAAATTTTTACACGGAAGGAGTTACTAAGCCTTGGAATGGGCTGCCCAGGGAAGTGGTTGAGGCACCATCCCTGGAGGTGTATTTAAAAGACGGGCAGGCATAGTACTTAGAGACGTGGTTTAGTGATGGGTTTTGTCAGAGTTAGGTTGATGGTTGGACTCGATGATCTGTGAGGTCCTTTCCAACCTGGGCAATTCCATGATTCTATATTTCAGCTTCCCGACTGCCGCGGTGTCTCTTAAGTCGCGGTTGATCTTCTCCCCCGCTGCCAGGCTGGGTCAGGCTGAGTGTTTGCAGGGTGAGGGGGTTGTTAATGCCTTAACGAGGTCTGCAGCCTTTCGGTGGGGGAGAAGCAGCCCCGCTGTGGGGAGGCATCGGGGTGTCGGGGACCCCGCCTGCGAATTCACACCGTGCTACGGCTGCTATTTAGGGGGGATTTATCTCAAATCCTACCACTGCCCGGCAGGGGCCATGGGAAGCCTGGAGCTGATTTCTTGGGAGCCGGCTGGGCTGTCTCAGCCTGAGGGGAGGCTCTGGAGGAAGCTTTGGTGCCTCCGGACAGGCATCCAGCCACCTTCCCGCACCGATGCTGTGCTCAGCTGGAGCTGCTCCTGGCACCAGGTTGGCCGTGCCGCTGGCAAAGTGACCATGGCAGGGGGAGCATGAGGGGGCCAGCAGTGTCCCCTTGGCCCGGCTGGGACACGGAGCAGCTTTGGGGACGCTGTGTGGGGTGGGAAAGGCTCTGCACCGCCACCTGCTTTGATGTGGGGCTGGAACGCCCCGTGTTCTCACTGCGGTGAGAGCCAAGGTGGGGGGTGGTGGAGGAGAAAGTCTGAAGGAAAAGATGTCTATCTGCTGAGAAGGTGCCTCACGCAGGCACGTCTGCTGGGGACAGGTTAATTCCCTGGGAGAGGAATGCTGTGGGAGCAGAGCAGGGTTGTCCTGGGGCTAGGGGCACCCAGTGCTGGATTTGGGGACACGTGTATGGTTTCTGAGCGCCCCTCTCCCCACTCTCCGGGTGGGTCGGGAGCTCAGTGGCCACCAAGCCCTCGGCCAGCCCCGCGCCGGCGCTCTCAGCCGGGATTTCCATTCCGGCCAAACGGGAAGCCAAAGGGAGAGGGGGTGGTGCGAGCTTCGGAAAGAATAAGCCAGCCACCCTTGCGTTGATCCCCTCCTGAAAAAGCCATCTCGGCCAAGCCACGGCGTTACGTCATTCCCTCCTTGCAGTGGGAATTCGTGCACTTCCCATGATTGAGCTGCTCGACCGGGGAGCAATTTCCTGGCGCTCTCCTGGTGGTGACCCCCTGCCCGCACCTCCCCGTCCAGGCGTGAAGCCCTTGGCCGCGGACGTGCGTAATCGCCGCGAGCGCCGGGGGCTGCCCCGCTCCCCCCCGGCACCTTGCGAAGAGGCAGTAAAAGTTGGTTCGGCGGCGGCTGCGGAAATCTCAGCGCAGAGTTTCCTCCTGGCAAAGAAGTGGAGCCTCCTCTGTCACCTCCTGGCTTTTGTGCATCGCTGCTCTCTGGAAGAGCCTGAGCAGGGACGTGGTGGGGACGGTGGCCACGGTGGCAGGTGGGCACTGGACCAGGAACCTGCTGGTGCCACAGCCAGTTCTGTGCCTGCCAAGGACGAAAAAGGGTCAGATTTTAATGTTTGCAGGAGGTTTTTTTGAGACACGGCGTATGGTGCAAAGTACGAATTGCTTCAGCCACAAGAGCAAAGAGGCGTTGGGCCGGGTTGTTCCCCGTCGGCCGCTGGTGTTGACACTGGGCTGGCGTTCAGCCCGTGTGCTGGGGACGGGCTGGCCCAGGGGCCGACTGGTTTTGTGCTGAACGAGGGTCCCAGTGGTTCCCTTGCACCAGCAGGACACTGGTTTGGCTCATCCCAGCCTGCACTGCTGAGGTTTGACTCCGTGCACAGAGGATGCAGAGCTCGGGATGGACCTGTCCCAGGAGGTCCCACGTTTTCCCTCACTCTCTAAATACACCAAACCCACAGTGTTTGCTGGGGCTGGGCTCCCTCTGGAGCAGGACAAGAGGGAGCAGCTCCTCTGGGAAGCAAACTGGGCTCTGCAGGGATGCTGTGCACACTGGGGAAGAGGGACCTACCATCAGGTGGGATTAAGGCTGTGGCTGCTCGTCCCCAGATCCCCAGTGAGTTCCCAGGCTCGTCCCTGCCGGGAGCTGCCACCTCCACCTCGAGCAGCCCTGGGAGCAGGTCACCATCTCCTCCTGCATGTTGTCCTGCAACTCCAGGGCTGGTGTCCCCTTCCCATCATGTTTCCCCTCCCTGAGGCTGCTCTTCTCTCATTTAAAGCTCCACTCATGTTGGTACGGGCTGTACTTTTGGGGCTGTGAGTTATCCCGGGTGCTGCTCTGCTTTTTCTGGGATGGGATGGGGGATGCTGTGTCCCTTCGGAGAGACCATGGGGGTGCCCGGGATGGGGGGGCTTCCAGCAACCACCATCTGTGGGACCTGAGCCCTGAGCCAGGGCTCCTGGTTTGCACTTTACAAACATCTCGGTGTCAGCTGGAAGCTTCTGAGGAGGCTGCAACCCACCGTGCTGGGAGTAAGACCTTCTTAACCCAGCCCTTACAAATAGCTGACGGGGCTCGGCTCTCCCTGAAAGCTTGCTCTGACCCTGGAGATCAGGCTTTTAGTCCAACTGGTAGCGCTGGCTCCTCTCCTAAAAGACGCTGCTGCAGCTCGTGTGTGTGTGTGTGTGTGTGTCTGGCTCCAGCCACACTGGGGCTTGTGCCGGGGCCGGACGCTGCCCTTCCTCCCAGGAAGAGCGCGGTGGGTGTGTGACTCCATGCATTCTGCATTTGAAAAGAAAAATTAAAGGAAGAGACAAAGCAGGGCTGGGATCCCTCGTGGGAGTGACCTGGGGCGTTTGCCGCCCTGTGCCACGGCTCTGCCCTCGCTGCCCGTGCCCGGCTCAACCACAG
The DNA here is from genome assembly GCA_003697955.1 of Calidris pygmaea. Taxonomy (NCBI): domain Eukaryota; kingdom Metazoa; phylum Chordata; class Aves; order Charadriiformes; family Scolopacidae; genus Calidris; species Calidris pygmaea. The sequence goes on from QJSC01027873.1 coordinate 38,539, forward strand.
AGGGTGAACGGGTCCAGTGGTTTTGAGGCAAATATTAACCAAGGGCTTAGCTCCCTTTGCAGCCCCGTGACCTGGCCGCAGTCCCAGGGCTGTGTTGATCTGCTGCTGGGGAGAGGGACGGGGGTGCCCTGTGCTTGGCTCTGGGGCTGTTCCTGCAGCCGGGAGAGCGTCAGGCGAAGCTCCTGGCTGTAATGGGGCTGTTTAAATTCCCCTCTCGGTTATTAGTGCAGCTTCTCTCGACTCCACCTGCTCCCTTCCATGGCTGGACCGTGAATCAGGGACCTTTTGTGGTCCCATCGCCTCTGGCTCCTTTGTCACGTCCCTGTGGCCAGGCTGAGGGCTGGCATGGGCAGAGCCGTGCTGTAGCCGGGGTGACCGATGGCACGGTGGGTCAGGGACAGGGCCACCCCTGGGTGCTGGGGTCCTGCAGCTGCTTGTCCTCGTTTCCCTTCATGCTACATGAGATGTACATTTCTGTCCAAGCGTCTCAGATATTCACCTGCTCATCTACAGCTCCCCGAAGATGGGGGTACTGCAGGAGCACCCAGGGACCCCTCCATTCTAGCAGGGTGCTGCCTACCCCAGCCCTGGGGTGTCCCCCCTGAGTTTGGTGCCTCAACCCCTCTCCCCACACCTTGTCTTTGCAGGAGACGTGCTCTTCCAGATGGCAGAAGTCCACAGGCAGATCCAGAACCAGCTGGAGGAGATGGTGAGTGCCCCAGTCAGCTGTGCCAGGCTCTCCTGGCTGCGGGCACTGCCGGTGTCACAGCCGAGCAAAATCCTTTTCCCTGTCTTGTCCGGGTGACACCAGCCCTTCTGAAGCAGATTTGCTGAGCTGCAAAGGCTCTGGTCTGCTCAGACATCCACTTCTGCCCTGCTGAGCCCCTCTCTGCGCGTCCGTCTGTCCCTCGCCGCCCCCAGCCCCTGCTCTGTTTGTACAGCCCCTCTCCCCGGGCGGCGTTTGCCAGCCCTCACCAAGGAACCGTGTGGTTTTTTCTCTTTCCTCCTGCAGCTCAAGTCCTTCCACAACGAGCTCCTGACGCAGCTGGAGCAGAAGGTGGAGCTGGACTCCCGGTACCTGAGTGTGAGTTGTGCTCCTGTGTGGTCTGGTCCCACCACCGCCTCCCCCCACGGCATCTCCCGTTCCTGCTGCCCCACTCCCTGCACGGGGACAGTCGTGCCCGGGCACCGCTCCTCTCCCCAGTTCCAGAGGGGTCCCTGGCCATCACATCACACAGCTAACAGCATTTTCCCCAGTCTCAGGCTATCACTGCCCCTTTTTACTCTCCTGGATGTGGGGATCCTACTTCTCCCAGAGTCCGGGGAGGGGGCTTTTTCATTACAATTTGTACTAAACCAGAGCAAGGCAAGGAGTCAAGAGGCAGGAGGGACTTTGCTTATTAAGGGGGAGGGGGGGGAAACAGAATTGTCAAGATCAATTATGCATCTCTCGTTAAGATGCTTTTGAACAGCTCAGAGTCTCAGCGTGGTGCAGTCTCGAAAAGAAAGCCATGAAAATGTGTTCACCTTGTCCATGCTGTTGTTCCCCTCAAAAAAAAAGCGAGGGAGCCAAGAGCAGGTGGCCGTGTGGGGCACCCCACGCTTGCCATGGCTGTGGGGAGCAGGCACCCCGTCCGTCCTGCCCCACACCTCGCATCCCGAGAAATGGGGGGCAGTTCTAACAGGGTGTAGCATCTCCCAGCCACAAGCAGTTTGGTTTCTTTGCTTGTACCGTCCCAGTTTTAAATGCAGGGAGAACCTCAGCGCTTCATTAATGGCATTTCGGGTGATGCCCCGCTCTGGGTGTTGACCCTCCAGCCGGGGCTCGGCTTCGGATGCTCAGAGTTTTCTCCTGCCCCATCCAGGCTGCCCTGAAGAAATACCAGACGGAGCAAAGGAGCAAAGGGGACTCGCTCGACAAGTGCCAGGCAGAGCTGAAGAAACTTCGGAAGAAGAGCCAAGGCAGCAAAAACCCTCAGAAGTACTCGGACAAGGAGCTGCAGGTAGGACCCCGGCCGGGGAGGGCAGAGCACAGCATCCCCTACTGCATCCCCGCATCCCCTACTGCATCCCCCCTACAGGGCAGGGGGGTGCTCGGTACCACATGCTGGGGAGGGGGGGGACCTGGCTCTTGCAAGCCTTTAGATAAAGGTTTGCTGGGTTTTTTTTCAGAGAAGCGGGCGCCGCAGCATTAGGGGAGCGTGGGGGGCGTGGGAGGTGTGGACAGGGAGGGGGTGGCAGCCCGTGATGGTCTCGTGGCCCCCCCCCCCCCCCCCCGTGGGAGGCTGTGAGCCCCACTGACGGCAGATGTTGTGCCGGGCGGTGCGGTGGTGACTAACCCTGCTCGATCCACGGCTCCTGGTGCTGCTTTTGTGGTTGGGTTTTTTTTTTTTTCTTCCTTAATGAATGAACCCAAAAAGATCATTAATTTCTGTTGTGCCAGCTCCATCTTCCTCTGGATGGTGTTTTGCTTAAATATTGTCTGTGCCTGCTGCCGGGACGCCCCTTCCCCCAGCTCGCCGGGGCGGTGGCGGCACGGGCTGGGGGCGGCTGCGGTGAATCACCGCGGCGTGATCGCGGCGTGGGGGCTCGCACGCCCACCAGGCACCGTGTGCTCACGGGGTCCCGGCTGTGAGGGGCTGGGGTCCCTCCCGGGAGGGCTGTGCCGTGGGGTGGGCACGGTTCAGAGGTCAGGGTCTGGTGGCAGAGCATCCAGGGCACGTCCCAGGGATGTGGGGGGGAGGTGGGGTGGGCTGTGGCACCCCAGTTACTGATGCGTTCACAGCAGGGGTTCATGGATTCTGAAGTCTGGCACCTGTGGTTCGAGGTTTGCCTGGAACACGGCAAATTTTACTGAAAAATTGCTGCATCTATCTGCAAACCCGCTCTGGCTGCAAGCTGCTCGAGGGAAGTCCGTTGAGTGACTGCAGCGCGAGTGGTACCTTGAAAAGGGGAAGGTGGACCCTCAAGGCAGAAATGACCTGGTTTTGTCTCGGAGGCACGAGAGTGTGTGTGATGTTGGGACCAGGATCCGTTACTTTGGATGCCACGGGCCGGTATCGTGTCAAACCAGGGGGGGATCTAGACGTTGGTGGCACTTCCCTCACCAGGGCTGCGTACGGGGCGGCAGCTGGAGTCATCGGCAGAGAGCTGCCGTGGAGGTTGTGCTGGGGAAGTGACATTCTTCGTCGCGCTTAAAATTTGGGAAATCAGTCATTCTCCCGGTGGCGTGAATCAGAATTAAGCACCGAAGGAGGAAAAAAATCGCGCCCACAGTCATTCACCCTGCGCTGAGCTCCTGCCCTCCCAGCTCCCAAGCCGGCGCTGGGCTGGTCCGAGGGGGCACGGGGGGGTCCCAGCGTGGCTGTCCAGTGTGGGGACAGCGCTGGGGACACGGGGGCTGGCACCTTTGTGAGAGCTGAGCAGCTTCAGCCCCTTCGGAGCAGCGACGTCTCCGCAAGCCCTGGCTCTGCAATTCCTGCTGAGCCAGAAAAGCCCCGTTGGGCAACGAGGCGCAGCGGTGGGGAAACTGGGGTGAGGTGTGGGGGGGGATCAAACCTGTTTTGTTATCCCCCACCTGCAAAAGCTGCTGATAGGGACAACAGAGCAGAACTGATGCCAAACCCCCTCGGGCTGGTGCCGTGCAGGGATCCCCATCCCACACCTGGCGTCGGAGGAGGAGATCGGTCCCGGTTGATCAGGGTTACGGAGCTGGGAGAGGAGCAGAGGTTTGATGTGGCGGGGATGGGGTAGTCCTGTGAGCGTTGGGCAGGGAAGGAGGATCAGGCTTTCATTCTCTTAATCTTTCAGCAGTGAGTATTTAGGAAGCGCTTATCTCTGAAAAAAGCCTTATGATGGCTTTTGAGCTTAAAGAGCTATGAGACTGCTCAACCGCTCGCTGCTGCTTTTTTTTTTTTTTTCCCCCCCTCCTGTGATCAAAACACCAAGTTAAATTGCTGAATTTAGCAAGAGGGCAGTTTCCCCTCTGTTCTCTGCTGGCTGCGACGCTGATAATTCCTCTCAATGGAAAAAGAGTGTCCACCCTTGATGCTGCTCTTACAGCCCGGGCATCGGAGAGCGGGGGGATTGCTCCGAGGGTGGGTCCAGCGGGTGTTGGTACCGGCCCAAGGAGGGACCCTTGTTTTGGGGCTTCATGTAGCCAGAGCATCTGCAGGGCTGCTGGTGTCTTACGGTGGGGGTTTTGCTCCACAAAAACCTTTCTAGACTTGCTTAAAGCGGAGAACGGCGCTGCGTGCGGGTCGGTTTGTTTAGCTGGCCCAGAGCCACCCCTGCGGCCGGCTTGTGAAGCCCCCGGCAGCCAAGGAGGGAGGAGGCTGAAGGCATCTCGTGATGCTTGCGGGAAGCTGCAGACTTCATCAGGCTGGTGCCTGGGGACCACAGGCCGGTCGTCCGCCAAGTGGATGGAGCTCTCCTAATGGGCTGCTGCAAATTACTCGTCTCGTCATGGGAGAAGCTGCTGTTGATGGAAGCGTCCTGGTGGCTGCATCAGTCATCTCCTTCAATAATGCGATCGCGTCTTACTCTTCTCTTGAAGACTCATCCACTTAAGCTACTGTAGCAGTCAGCAGCCCGGAGTCTGGTGCTCTGTCATCATCCCACTTCATATTTAATGCTACGGGAAGCAGAATTGCTCCTTTCTGCCTCTTCACCACTTGTTGAGTGACCACATCTTGTCATCGCCTGCAAGTGAGGAGGGTGGGAGAGACAGTGCTGTCCTTCGGGGAGCTCCACGTTTCTGTAACGTCTCGCTCTGAGATGAGAGGAGGTTTGGGGCTGTTCAGGCTCTGGTTTGCCGGTGCCAGGGTTCCAGTGTGGCTCAGGCTCCGTGCTCTGCTAGATTGGTCAGAAAACCCAGTAAAACAGCTCAAACATCTCACCTGTGACTCCTCAATTCAGAATTATGAAGCAGAAATAAATGCTGATACTCGGCAGGTACTGCACATGACTAATTATCTCGTGGCTGGTGAGCAGTAGCTTTGGGAGGTCTGCTCGGATGAGGTGGTGGAACGGTGCTCACAGACACTTGCAGGAGGCTCCTCCTGAGCTTCATCAGCTGCTTGTTGCATGGAGAGAGCTGATCCAGGGCTGTCTGCAAGTCCCACGTCACCTGCAAGTCCCTGGCCGATGTCTCTTGCACTTGTTTATGGGGTTTAATAGGTGAGGACAAGCGTCGCAGGATTAAAATGGTTGATGATTTAAAGCACCTTGTGGTTTGCCGTGAAGACGACTCACGTAGCTTAGAAGCAGCTCCAGGTGCAATTAGGCTGCAGGAGAGATTTTCCATCTCCAGAGCTTTGTCAGTCACGGTCAAGAGAGATGCTGTGGTTGTGGGTTGTGACTGCTGAACGTTGCAATAAAGCCAGGCTTTTTATTCCTTATGAATCAGCCCAGAGCCTTTGTTATATGTGAGGAATGGAAGCTGAGACACCAAACTGCCTCAAATGTCTCATCCTAGTTATGTAGTTACTGAGATTTTTTTTTTTTTTGACCTGTGTTGAAAACAGAATAAACCAATTCCATTCACTTCATGTGTCTCACGAAGAAAAATGAAAACAATATTAAGATTAAACAATCACCGAGGAGCCTAAACTGCTGTAACTTCATTAAATGCTGGTTATGATCAAGCCGTGAAATCAAGGTCACGATGGGTTTTAGGACCTTGATTGAATCAGCAGCTCAACAATGAAGTTAGGTCGGTTCGAGCTATTTATCAAATCGTATTAACGCCACGAGCCATTGGGTTTCTCCGTCGGGCCGAGGCGAAGCCGGGTGTAATTCAGGCTAAATCACGAAGCTGGGGCTGGCTGTTTGCAGTGAAAGGCTGTGCCTGACCCGGGCAAAAGGGCTTTTTGGCACGGTTCTGCCGGCAACTGCTGCCCAGAGGGGTCTCATCCACACCTACACCCGCTCCCATGGGAATATTTTAAGCGTTAAATACCACTGTGCCAAATAACCTGGGGGTGGGGGGATTGGGGGGTAGGTTTATAAACTTTTGTAATTGAAACCTCATTTTGGTAATTCCCATCAGGAGAAATAATTTTAGGTGTAGGTCAAGAAGCTCTAACTGATAAGGAGTTTGCACAAACCAGGTTACACGGGCTTATGTGAAAGTCAAATAGGGAAGAATTATGTAAAAGCTCAGCTGCAGGTAACTCTCCCCAGGTCTGACCGGGCTTTCGGCTGGGTGTCCGGACCCAGCAAACACGGTCGGTGGGTGCCAGGAGGGGAATCACCCAAAAAAGCCTTGGTGGGAGCTGCATCAGGTCTGGGGATGAGCTGTTCCAGTCGGGGACAGCGGCTGAGTGTCCTTCGTGCCATGGCCAGGTCAGGACTGAGAGGGGTCCCCCCTCAGGATGTACCAACCTGAGCTCGATGGTGCTCATGTCTCAGGATGACTTATTGGAGAGTTCAGCCCTTCCAGTATTTTTTTTGGCTTCTCTTTATTCTGTGCTCAAGTGCTGGAGGTGTTGGCTCCTGCATCTGGGGAGGCTTTGGGTGCTGGTGGGGTTTCAGCTCACCTTGCTCGGGCAGGACACCAGCCCCTCTTCTCTCCAGACTTGGTGCCGCAAGAGCCATACGCTGATGCAGCTTTTTTCAGGCTTTGTGGTCTGTGAGTGCTTATGAAAGAGGCAGCACCAAGAGGAGGGGAGTCTCCGTCATCTCCTCACCGTGGCCAAGGTGGGTTTGCTCCACCACCGTGGCTGGGAGCATCTCCCTTCCATCCTGGGTGAGCTACAGGCTCCAGCATCAAGCGTTGGCTTCCTGAAACCAGCTCTACAAATCTATAAGCAGCTGCTACAAATATGCAAAATGAAATCTTGAACTTCTTTTCCTCTGGGTTGAGCTGCCTCAACTGACTCTTCTGGAAAGCTGGACTCCCCGTCCCCGTGCAGGTCAGGGCCAGGTCTGGTGAGCGTTTTGGTCCCAAACCTTCTGCATCGAGCCGTCGATCCCGGGTGTCCCTGTACTGAGGGAACGTTTTAAGCAGCTGATGGTTGAAGCCCCCGCACAGCCGGCGGGAGAAAGCGCTTGCCTGCTGTTTTGCTCCCTGTAAATTTTATGTAACATCACATGTGTGCGTGGATGGCGCTTCACGGGAGCCGGGGAAGGATGCGGCTGATGCCCCGGTGAGCAGATGTGTGAGACAAGCAGCGTAAGGAGGGGAGACAGCCCTTCTCGGGGCCGGGGGGAAAGGGAGGGCTGGCATCCTCAGAGCAGAGCAGCTGTCAGGGCTGTGCTCTGCTTGTCGTTTCACCTTTGATAACCATCAGCGCGATGGTGTCACAGCATCCCGAGGAGCGTCCCAGCATCTCTGGCCGCAGGGTGATGGAGGCTGGTGGGCAGCGCAGCGGGTGCTGGCATTAAAAGACCTTCCCAGGATGGGGGTGTGGGTACCTGTGCAGGGCAGGGGAGTTTCTCTACTCCCCGGGAAAAGTGCAGGGTGTCAGGGTGCCAGAGGCACAGGAGCCGTCCGACGGTGGGTGGCTGCGGCGACATGGGGTCCCATGGCTCTGCAGGGGGGCTTTGTCCTTGCTCCCCTTGGTGACCCACATCTGGGCATTCTCTGCTGCGGGAGAGGATTTGGTTTGTTGCCTTATTTGCCTTATAACAAGAGAGTTTAAGTCACCCCCAGGCTTGTCTCTGAGGTCCGGTCTCGTTCCTGGCCGTGCCGTGCTGGGAATCTCCGCTGATATCCCAGGGCTCGAACAGAGCATCACTCTGTCTGGCCAAACAAACCCCCAGCCTCCCTCTCTAGCTGTAACTGGGGTGATGATGGAGGCTGGAGGTGGCCTGGAGGGACAGTGTCTCCCCCGAGGCTGCTCCAGGGTCCACCAGCTTCCACATAAGGAGCAAATTCTGGGAATGAAGAAGAGCTTTCTCCTTTTCAGGAGCCGTCGGGCTGAGGATCCCCAGGCTCTTGCTTTCCTCGCTGGCTGGATGTTGCGGTGGGGTTTCAGCTGTTTTTCCTTGAGACTAATCAAGAGCTTAGATGCTCTTCCTCTCTTAATCAGCCTAACTTCTTTCCTATTTTATCCCATTACTTTCTAATTATTCTCCCTTGTGGTTCCCTAAATAAATCCTCCCTTCTCTTGGTGTTTACACCCTCTGGATATTTCAGCTGGCCTCTTCAGTCGGGCAGAGCTCTCAGAGTCCTCTCCCTTCCCTCTCTCCTGCCCTGTCCCATCCCTCCCTGGGTTGAGATCCCAGTGTTTGGAGCTGAGCATCATTCCTGCTGCCCACCGTGGGCTCTCCTGCGGCATTTCTGGCTTCCTGCTCTCCAAACTCATCGCTGTGCCCACGCTGGCAAGCCGGTGGCCCCTGAAGGGTGGCTTTGCTCCCTGTGCTTGGTTCCCTCTTGTCCCCGCGGCCGGTCCTTCACTCAGCCTGTGTTTCTGGCAGTGGCAGACGCATCCTATCGCCGATAAAGATCTGTGATGATGATTTCTGCAGTCGTGCTCGGCGTGGTGGTGATTAGCATTGCCCTTGGCTCATACTCCCGAGCGGCTGGCACGTTCTTGGCTTGGATAGAATGGTTTGAGCTCTTTTTTTTTTTCCCCCAGTAAGGATGGGTGGTTATTAAAGGCTTGACTGAAGTTTGGTAATGATGTTGCTCTTTCACCTGCGCTAGCTGCAGTGACGGCAACCTGCACTTGAAAAGAGCTCGGGTCTTGACATTTCTCAGATGCTTTTTCATCTCCACACCCCTCTGGCTGTCGGCTTTGGAGCGGCACTGGGAAGACGTTTGTATAAGTGGCAGGGCCTTTGTGTGCCCGGGATGACTGCGGCTGTTCCAGCTGAGGTCTTCGCAGCATCTTGTTTCCTCTTTCATGTTTTCTTGCTCCTAATTCACCCTCTGACCCGTTGGGGTAACTTAGTCTGGCTTCTGAGTGGAGATTGCCCAGCTTTGCTCCAGGATCGCTCGTCCTCCCCCTGTGGGCATCAGGCAGCCAGGAGGGGTTGGACCAGCGGGTCCCTGGGTGGGCCACCACCACCGGGGGGCCCTGGGCTCCCCTTCTGTGCTCCCCGAGCCCAGGCAGGAGCCCCCCCGCCTCCGCCAGCTCCCACCCTGAGCCCCAGCAGCATCTTAAACCAAACCCTCTCCCGGCCGCGTGCTGACATTGCTAATTAGGTCAGTGGCTCCTGGTGAATTGGAAGTGAATGTGTTTGGGAGGTGGGGGAGGGGGGAGACGGGGGAGTTATTTGAGGTCTCTCCAACCTAGAAACCCAGAAAAGGTTTCTGGAGCTGTTGGGTGGCTCCGGCACCTGCTCTGGCTTTCGGCACGGCTGTGACACCACGAGCGCCGCCCCGGCTGGCTCACAAATAGGGGGCTTTTTTCCTCCTTTAAACTGGGAATTTGACTTAGGCTTAAAATCTGAAGCTGAAGCTGGCAGCCTAAATCAAGGTCTGAATTTAAGACGCAGCGCTGGAGCGGTAGGTGCTTTGTCGGTGAGGACTTGGAGAGGATGCCACGGAGCCTGGGCACACCGGGGATGGCACGGAGACACCTTCCCCCGGCCCTTAGGCCTGTTGTCAGGTCGTGCCAAGCTAAGAAACAGGTCTGGCTGGGGTTTAAAGTGTGGGGTGGCTGCAGGATCACCCCCCTCGTCCCCAGGGAACGGTGACATGAGCAGCCACCATGAGCCCCATGGCCTCAAGCAGCAGCTCCCCGTGCTGACAGGAGACGGTGCTTCTCCCTGACCTGCAGCAGCGAGATCTTACATCGCACTCTCTGTGCCTTTTTTTTTTTCCCTCCCCGTGCATCCGGCATATTTAGCAAGGCTTTTATTTAAATTGTCTTTTCCATGCATTATTTGAAAGCCCATTGTCATCTTGAGCAAATCCGAAAGGAAAGCTGTCGAGTGAACAAGAAGCGTTGCTCGCCATTTTGTAATGTAATAACGTGTAAAAATCAAAGCTCTGAATAAATCAATGGCACATCAGGCATATTTACATAAAGTATATAAAGCGCTGAGAATACTAAATTTAGAGCATAGGCTCTCTGCTTGCAAATCGACATGTTCTAACTGGTTGCAGCCATTAAGGCAAGCCTTTCTTTAGTGAAATAATTGAAAGTACGCTTGCAAAACGAGATTGAAATCAGGGATGTAAATAAGAATTTAACTCGCTTGTTTAAATAGTGATTAAAACCTAAAATCTAACCTCGCTAAGACAGAGAAGGCTTTCTCCCCCATGTTGGGGTGCAGGGAGTGTTGGGGGGAGCAGAGGGGGGTTCCCTGGGGGCACGGCTGTGCCTGAGCTGCGGCGGGGATGCTCCTTGTGCTCCTGAACTAAATGAGCCGGTGGCGGACTCGTTTCACTCCTCACCTTCTCCTTCTCCATGGCCCAGTTAGGAAATTAAGCTGGATGAGTTTAGGGTGTCGGGGGCTGCCCTTGCTCCCGCCCTCCTGCTATTTTGGGTGCTGCCATGGTTGGGTTTCTTTCCAGAAATGGGGCTCTGCAGGAGGGGGGAGCATCATCCCGTGGGAGAGGAGGGAAGGAAACTTTTTCGGGAGCTGCCTGTGTTGCAGGGGTGTGGGGACAGCAGGGCTCAGTCCATCCTGAGCATAGCAGGGCTGCGATGGAGGGGTCGAGGCACAGGACCCTGAGGGAGCTGGGGGCTCTCTGGGCTACGATGGAGGGGTCGGGGTACCAGACCCTGGGGGAGCTGGGGGCTCTCCGGGCTGGAGCATCCTTCCCTCCCAGCTCCCCATCACCGCTGCCAGGCTGACGCCTCTGGGCTCTGTCCCTGTGCTGTTCCTGGGGCTAATAATACCCGGGAGGAGGCGGCGAGCTGCCGGCAGCGCCTCTGTCCCGAGCCCACTGCGGGGAGCGATGCTTTCCCCGAGCGCATCCTCCCACGGCCGCCTGCTCCTGCCCGCCGGCCCCACAGGCACGTGCCCGGGGCTGCTGCCGCCTCTGCCCAGTGTCCCCGAGCCTGCTGCTGGCTTCCCCAGTGCCCTCCCGTATATGCCCCCCGGCCCCATTCCCACCCAGCTCTCTCCACAGCTTCACTTGAGGGTGATGCAAATACCTCCCCTATTTCTGCTTCTACACCCCAACGGCCTCAGCTCAGTTACCTTCTTTTATTTCCTAAACACGGGTGTTTGCACTGGATTTTCTCATCTGGGTGGAAAAAAATTCTCCTTGAAACAGCATCGTTGGCTGCAAACTGGGTTTTTACCTGTTTCTCATAGACCCCTTTCCCCCCATCCATGTTGGTGCCTCTGGAGAGACCCAAAATGTGCCAGGTCCAGCAGGACCTCTGCAAACGTGGGGTTTGCTCTCGAGGGAGGATGTTCCAAGCAGGGTGGGAGCAGTAGGAGCTCCAGCTCTGAAATAAGCCCCCTTTTGAAGTCTGGGATGTCACTTAATCTCAGTGCTTTGTTGAGGTTTGTTCCATTTTATGTGTCTGCTAATAAATATTGTAGCATGCTAAAAATAACTGTTAAACATGAAGAACGAAGTAAAGCTGCTTTGGGCCCTGAATTTCCAGTTTAATTCCCTTCGCAGGGAAGCTCAGGCTTTCTAAAATGGGTTTGGCAGTACCTGGTCCTCACGGCAGCTTGTGGCTTTCCAGCCCGGTGCTGCCGTCCCGGGGAAGAGCCGGTGGCAACGGGGCGTTGCAGGGCAGGACAGCGATGCAGGGAGAGATGCTCCTCTCTGGAGGCTGATGCGGCTGCTCTCCCAGCGCCACATCAAGGGTGGGAAGCTCCTTGCAGAGGAGCTGGGGGCATCCCCAGGGTGTTGAGGGAGGAGAAAGGTGGCTGGTTTTGGGGAGCGGTGGGCATCTCACGCCCTCCCTGCTGAGGGATGCTGATGGTGTGGGCGAGCGGCAGCCCTGTGGTCCCCGGCGTTGCTCTGAAGCCCTCCCCTGTGCCACGTTGGCATCGCAGGAGTCACCCTGAGCAGCCAGGTTACCCCGCTCAGCCCCAGGTGCCGCTTCCATGCCCCATATGGCGCTGGCAAAGCCCTGCGTGGCACCGCTGTGCTGGCAGAAGTCCCGTAGGTAGAGCAGGAGCCCGTGCCAGCGGATGGAGCCTCCTGCTGCTGTGTCTGTGGTATCTCTGCCCGGCGCTGGCGGGGACCCCAGCGTCTGTGCCACCCTAGGGTGCGTCATTGAGGAACCGCGGCAGCCCCCTTGCTGCTTGCAGCCGGGCAGGGAGTGCTGTGCCAGCGTGCAGGGCTGCCCTGGCACTGTCCCCGTGTCCCCTGCACCGCTTACCCCGCAGCTGACCGGCAAACTCCAACCGAAAGCACTGATGGTATAGTTTTAGTGTTGGTGATGGTTGGGGAGGGGTTTCACGTGTGACCCCCCCCCCCCAGCTCTCAGCAGCACGGCCCCTGCCCATCCTTGCAGGCAGCGACGGGCAGCAAGCGGTGGTTCGGCAGAGGAGGGACCGGGGGTGTCCAGCCCGGGTGGTTTGTGCCCTGCAGTGGGTGGCTGAGACAAGGTGAGGGGCAGGGGGGGGTCTGCGGGGGCTGTTTCCAGCCCTGGGCGCTCGGGGCGAGCGCCTCGGCGCGGCTGCGGTGCCCGTTTGGTGAGAGGGCGGCTGCTCGCGGTACAGCGCGTCCCGCCGCCCGCGCCGCTGCCAGCCCCCGCGCTGAGTCAGCGCCTCTGCGTAGGGGGGGGGGGGGGCCCGATGAGTAAGGGCGGGTTGGAGGGGCCGCGCAGGCACACGTGTGCCTGTCCTGTGCTGGGGGGGGTGCTCCCTGCAGGCCCCCTAACCCCCCCCGCCAGCCCCACGGCCGCACCGCTGACCCCTCTCCGGAGGATGCTGTGGCATCCCCTGCCCTGCGCTCGGGGGGGCAAAGCGGTGAAGACACCCACCTCCCTGCCCTTCTTTCTGTTCCAGTACATCGAAGCCATCAGCAACAAGCAAGGCGAGCTGGAAAACTACGTCTCCGACGGCTACAAGACGGCTCTCACGGAAGAGAGGAGACGGTTCTGCTTCCTGGTAGAGAAACAGTGCGCGGTAGCCAAGAGTGCCATCACCTACCATGCCAAGGTGAGTCGGTCCCACCGGAGCCACCGGTCTGTGGGTCCCTGGGCACCCCGTCACCGGGTGGATGCTCCTGTCACAAGCCATTGCCTATAGAGCAGGCTGAGATCCTGAAATCCGCAGCTGGTGCAGCCCCTGCGGCTCGGGGGGCAGAAGGAGGGGATCATACCAGCGGGTGCCCCATGGATGAGGTGCCCCGGGAGTGCTCCCAGACTGGGAGAGGCAGGGCTGTGCTGCCCTTCCTCCGAGGAGGGGACACGTCTCCCATGGGTGCTGCTCTGCATTTCAAAGCAGCTGCAGGAGGTGGATTGGACCAACGATGGTGCCAGCGTGGTGGGGCTGAGGGCAGAGCCTGGCAGCACATCCCACCCTCTGGCTTGCCCAGGCGGTGCCAGCTCCTCTGTGGTGCATGGAAGAGCTTGTGGTGGGTGGATGGGGCTGAGTTCACCTCTCGTGCATGTGGTGGCCACCAAGATCTGAGGGCTCTGATGCATCAGGGTCCTGCTGCATCAGCTGATGATGTGCAAAAGCAGAAGAAATGCAGAGCAGCGACGTTCCTGCTCAGAGTCAGAGCAGCGCTGCCCACCTGGCAAGGCTCACCCCAGCCCTGGCCTTACCCCCGGCTTTAGCAAAGGTGGGGATTAAACCAGCCTGACCTGTGCTCCGAGCCCCTCTTGCTCCTTCCTAGCCAGCCCACATCTCCTGGGCAAGGGGCTGGAGCTGCTGCCAGCCAGCCTGGAGAGCGGTGCTCCCCTGCGCAGGTCTGGAGCGGGATCCATCCGGATGAGGGCTGGGAACGCCGGCGCTGCTCCCGCAGCATCCTGCTCCCGTTCTGGTTGTTCCCCACTGCCACCCCCCGTCGCTCACAGCACCCATCTGTCACCGCCGCGCTTGGCACCGGGGAGCAAGGAGAAGGAGCTCGGATTAGTCAGCGCAGCCCTGGCGCTGCGGGCTGCATCGATGGATCGGCATATGGGAACTCCTGCTGTAGTGCAGGAGGGGGAAAATCCCCCCCAGGGATGGGGGGGGTCAGCAGGCACGGGGGTGCCGGCACCTGCAGCGCGGCTGCGGCACGGTGGGACCGAAAGCTCCTTGCAGCAGCAGCACGTGGAGGGTGACTTTTTTGCAAAGAGGGACTTTGCAGGCGGCTGGTCCAGAGGGCGGTGGGCGTACGTGGGACGTGGGCGCCCGGCCCCGCACCAGCCCGGCAGCCGGCGTGGGCTCTGCCGGCTAAAAACGCCATCCCGCTGCCACCTGCGGTGCCCACGGGATGCTGGCAGCGCCCACGGTCTGGGGCCCGTCATGGGGAAATGTTCTGGGACTTGGAAATTGGCTTTAGAGGGTTTTTGTGATAACTAGGGAACCGCGTTGTCTCCAGATGGGACCAGTTGTGAAGCTGTGCGGAGGCGTGGGCTCACCCTCTGCCACGCGGCTCTGCTGCGGGTAAATCAGCGGGCACACTAGCCACGGGGCTTACCGGAGCCTCTCCTCTGCTGTCTTCATGTCATGTCTTTGGGCAGGGGCTGGGACAGCAGCCAAGGAATCACAGAATCACAGAATGATATGGGGTTGGAAGGGGCCTCTGGAGATCATCTCCTCCAACCCCCTGCCAGAGCAGGTCCACCCAGAGCAGGTCCCACAGGAACGTGTCCAGGGGGGTTTGAATGTCTCCAGAGAAGGAGACTCCACCACCTCTCTGGGCAGCCTCTGCCAGGGCTCTGCCACCCTCACAGGAAAGAAGTTGCTCCTCATGTTTAGATGGAACTTCTTATGGTCAAGTTTGTGCCCATTTCCTCTTGTCCTGTCCCTGGGCACCACTGAAAAAAGACCGGCCCCATTTATTTACAGGTGTTGATCAGATTCCCCCTTCAGCCTTCTCTTCTCCAGACTAAAAAGCCCCAAGTCCCTCAGCCTTTCCTCAGCAGAGAGATGCTCCAGGCCCCTCATCATCTTCATAGCCCTCTGCTGTCCCCTCTCCAGCAGTTCCCTGTCCTTCTGGAACTGGGGAGCCCAGAACTGGTCCCAGTGCTCCAGGTGGGGTCTCACCAGGGCAGAGCAGGGCGGGGAGGGTAATGTCCCTGGATGGTTCAGGACATCTCCTTCCTTGGAGGGTCACACAATGAGATGCTCACTCTCACAACAAGAGTGTGTTACTTGAATAAGGGCACATTTAGCTCCATCTTTTTTTTTTATTTCCCCTCCTTGGCTCAGAGCACGGCGGTGGATGGCTGCAGGTCCTGCCCATGGGCAGGGAACGGCAGAGTTTGGGTGATGGTGCCACAGCCCTAAGCATGAGGCTCATCCCTGGGGACCTGGGTGACAGCAGTGAGTACAGGCTGTTCCCCGATGAGCCTTTGGTCAGGTTTTATTTCTCTGCTCGGTCCAACGGTGCTGTTCCTGACGAGCCCAGCATCCTGCCCGGCTTCCCACGGCCCCTCCGCTCTTGGAGCCGCCCCAGGGATGTCTCAGAATAAGCTGGGAAGATTAATTTTACCTTTTCCTTCCCTCCTTTCCATTTTTCATGACACCTTCCTGGCCCAGCTGCCGTCAGAGCCTGGCAGCGGTAAGTCTCCGTGTTTTATCTCCTCCGTGCCATGCTCAGAGGAGTCGATCGATCTTGTATCCAGGATCAGGCCAGCTCCGGATCCACACGGTTCTTCCCAGGGAGGGGTGCAGGGCTGGGTGGCTTTTCTTGCACCCCTGTGTCCTCACGCCTTGTTTTTCTCTCTTGCAGGGGAAGGAGATGCTGACGCAGAAGCTGCCGCTGTGGCAGCAGTCCTGCTCGGATCCCAACAAGATCCCGGACCGCGCCGTCCAGCTGATGCAGCAGATGGCTGCCAGCAGCAACGGCACCATCATGCCCAGCCCTCTGTCTACATCCAAATCCAACCTCATCATCTCTGACCCCATCCCTGGTGCCAAACCTCTCCCTGTCCCCCCGGAGCTGGCACCTTTTGTAGGAGTAAGTATCTCTGTGGTGGAAATTGTCCTGCCCTTCTGAGCAAAGCTGGAGGGACGAGCCCCGGCCGGTGTCACCGTTGTCCTCAGCAAGTTGCCTTTTGATGGGCTGTCATTGATCATAGAATCACAGAATGGTTCGGGTGGGAAGAGACCTTAAAGACCACCCAGTGCCACCCCCTGCCCTGGGCAGGGACACCTCCTACCAGACCAGGTTGCTCCAAGCCCCATCCAGCCTGGCCTTGAACCCTCCAGGGATGGGGCAGCCACAGCTTCTCTGGGCAACCTGGGCCAGGCTCTCACCACCCTCACAGCAAAGAAGTTCTTCCTAATATCTCATTAAATCTCCCTTCTTTCAGTTTAAAACTGTCCTATGATTCCCCTCCCTGATCCAGAGTCCCTTTCCATCTCTCCTGGAGCCCCTTTAGGGACTGGAAGGGGCTCTAAGGTCTCCCCGGAGCCTTCTCTTCTCCAGGCTGAAGCCCCCAACTCTCTCAGCCTGTCCTCCCAGCAGAGGGGCTCCAGCCCTCCCAGCATCTCCGTGGCCTCCTCTGGCCCTGTTCCAGCAGGTCCATGTCCTTCTGATGATGGTGGCCCCAGAGCTGGAGGCAGCACTGGGGGGGTCTCCCCAGGGTGGAGCAGAGGGGCAGAATCCTTTCCCTTGCCCTGTGCAGGGATGGGCACCTCCATGCACACACCGCTCTGGGATGCAGGAGGAGCCTGGGATGGAGATGGGAATGAGCAGCCTGACGGGTCCCATCCCATCCTGCCTGGATTGCTGAGCTCTGGAGGGGCAGGGGCTCCCATGGGGGTGGGGAATTCATGAGATGGGCTCCCATGGCCAGGCTGTGGGGATGAACCAAAGTACCCCAGTAACTGTGGGAGAAGGTGCTTGGAGTGGGAGTGACCCATGGGATGAAAGACCCCTCGGAAAAGTATCTCTCCCCTGATGTGAGGGCACGAGCTTGAGCAGCAGAGCCCAGGAGGGGTTTATCAGGTGCAAGGCAGCTTGGAGAAGTAAAATAACATAGAGGTGACCCCACTGCTCCCCCCAGAGTGGTTTGTCTCGAGTGGGAAACTAAACCCAACACCTGGAGCTCTGCTCTGCTGTGAACCACCTTCCCTGGAGCTGCGTCCCGCTGCGGGAGCTGCGGTGGGATGCCCTAG
Organism: Calidris pygmaea; assembly: GCA_003697955.1. Taxonomy (NCBI): domain Eukaryota; kingdom Metazoa; phylum Chordata; class Aves; order Charadriiformes; family Scolopacidae; genus Calidris; species Calidris pygmaea. The sequence goes on from QJSC01027873.1 coordinate 55,687, forward strand.
TGAAGATGTTCCCCGTCTCCCCCCTCCCCTCCTCTCCACTTTCCGTAGCGTATGTCGGCGCAGGAGGCCATGCCGGTGATGAACGGAGTCTCAGGCCCAGACAGCGACGGGTACAACCACTGGTCTGAGATGAAGCCAGCACAGCCCAAATCTTTATCTCCTCCCCAGCCTCAGAAGCAGCTGAGCGACTCTTACTCCAATACGCTCCCCGTTCGCAAAAATGTGCCACCGAAAAACAGCTACGCATCAGGTGAGGGTCCGTCCTCCCCGTCCTCCACTCAGGGGGGGTTCTGGGGGTGCTGGCTTGTGCCGGTCACAGCCGCGGTGAGCAGGGTCATCAGGGGTGCTGGTGGTGACGGGTCGGTGGGCAGCAGCATCCCTCCGGCGTCAAGTGCTGCTCATGCCTCTGGATCGGGGATTGGGAAATGAGTGGAGGCAGGTTTTTGGCTGGGTGGGCTTTCAGCAGGGTTTCCAGGAGGAAAATCATGAGGAACCTCACGCTGGGGAGGGGGTGGCCAGTCCCTTTTCTTTGGCCGGTGTGCGATGCCAAGAGCGGTGGCCAGGTCTTGCCCCTTATTAGTAGGGAAGGTGCGAGTCGAACACAGAAGGTTTTATTGGCATTTGGGGTAAAATAAGTGAGGTCAGGGACCTGCCCCTGCCCGGGTTTGGCCGCGGAGTGAAGGGCGCTCCCTGGTCTCTGTCTCCCACCAGCCGAAAACAAGACGCTGCCGCGCTCCAGCTCCATGGCCGCAGGGCTCGAGAGGAACGGCAGGACGAGGGTGCAGGCCATTTTCTCTCACGCCGCCGGAGATAACAGCACCCTCCTGAGCTTCAAGGAGGGCGACCTCATCACGCTGCTGGTGCCGGAGGCCAGGGACGGCTGGCACTACGGAGAGAGCGAGAAAACAAAAATGTGAGTGCTGTGGGCCGTGTCCCCGCGGACCTGTGCAGCCTCTCCTGGGTCCTCCACGAATAAACGTGGGTTTGGCTTCATCCCCCCACCTTTGCCTTTCAGGAGGGGCTGGTTTCCTTTCTCCTACACGCGGGTCCTCGACAGCGATGGCAGCGAGCGGGTCCATGCGAGGTAGGAGCATCGTGCTGAGTCCCTGGGGGGCAGGGGTCCATGCTCCCTTCCCAGAGCGGGTTTGTGGGGTCGGGGTGGGAATATTCCCCTTCCCCAGGACACGGTGGCACATCCTTGAAGAATAACTCCCAGCACAGGGGGGTGGTACCTGGCTGGGGTGGGGGGGGATGACTTTGGGGTGGATGGGCAGCTTGGGGGGGGTCTCGGCTGGTGCTGATGGCTCTGCTCTGGGTGCTGTCATTCCCCCCCCCCACACACAGCCTGCAGCAAGGGAAGAGCAGCAGCACCGGCAACCTGCTGGACAAAGACGACATCGCCCTCCCGCCGCCCGACTACGGCATGGCCTCCCAGGGCTTCCCGGGCCAAGGGGTCAACACCTTCAAGCAGAGGCCGTACAGCGTGGCCGTGCCCGCCTTCTCCCAGGTGAGCCCACCACGGGGGGGCTTCTCCCGCTTTNGGGGGGGGGGGGGGGGGGGATTTTTATTACTGGGAGATGCTTGAGCCAAACCCCAGGCGTTGGTCCCTGAGGTGACCCCGGGTGTCTGCGGCGTCCCCGTCCCGCCGGGGGTTATAAAGCAGAAGGATGACACGTGTTGAAGTGTGCTGTACCGAAGCCCTGGACTGGGCACTGGTGAGGCCCCACCTCGAGGGCTGCATCCAGTTTTGGGGCCCTCACCATAAAAAAGACATTGAGGGGCTGGAGCGGGTCCAGAGAAGGGCAACGGAGCTGGTGAGGGGTCTGGAGAACAAGTCTCCTGAGGAGAGGCTGAGGGAGCTGGGGGTGTTCAGCCTGGAGAAAAGGAGGCTGAGGGGAAACCTTCTCGCTCTCTCCAACTCCCTGAAAGGAGGGTGTAGCCAGGGGGGGTCGGTCTCTTCTCCCAAGGAACAGGCCATGGGACAAGAGGAAACGGCCTCAAGTTGCACCAGGGGAGGTTCAGGTTGGAGATTAGGAAAAATTTTTACACGAAAAGGGTTCTTAAGCCTTGGAATGGGCTGCCCAGGGAAGGGGTTGAGGCACCATCCCTGGAGATGTTCAAAAGACGGGTTGACATGGTGCTGGGGGACATGGTTGAGTGATGTTTTTTTTGTCAGAGTTGGGTTGATGGTTGGACTAGATGATCTTGAAGGCCCCTTCCAACCTAGATGATTCTATGATTCTACGAAGCGTGTTCTCGTGGTGCAGCCCACGCGGCGGGGAAGGAGGGCTGCTCTCCAACCTCTCTCCGTTGTTTGTAGGACTACCTAATGCCCTATGGCTGTGCCATTAAAGACTATGCCAGTGGCCTCTGCCAACCACCCTCCGCTCACTACAAGCCTTACACTAGGTCGACCACTGTAAGTCCGAACGCAGACAATGTTTCCCTTGGGATTTACGGACAGTTTGGCTGTTTTTGCCTGGGGAACCCACGTGCCTTGCCCGGGGACCCGTCTCCTGCTGAGCATCCCTCCTGGGGAGAAGGGACGGGGGATGCGGGGAGGCAGCGGGACGGGGAGGAGCGGCCAGTTCGGCGCAACGGGCAAGGCACGGGGAGCAAATGGCACAAAACGGCACCGTAAACCCCCAAAGGACAACACTTGCCGACTCCATGGGAGCCTCCCACCAGAAACAGGCTGTTCACAGGCAGCTGGAGGCGTTTTCTCTGGCCAATTCAAGCCGGTGACGGTCCCGTGGGGACACTGGGGTGAGCAGGGCTGGGACAGACCCTGGCCAGGGCTCCCCACTCCAGCGGTTGTCCAAAACGAGCTCAGGGCTTCTCAGATACTGAACTGGGGAGGATGCACTTGTGGATGAGATCAGCTTAGCCCAGGAGCTGCTGGCATGGTGGGATGAGCCGTGTTGGCTTCCCTGGAGCACTCAGCACATGCCGGGAGAGGATGAGGAGGGGGAGTGATGGCCATGGAGCACCCAAACCCTCGGCAGGGAGCTCCAGAGAGGTGGCAGCTCCCACTGGGGTCTGGCCATCTCTGCAGGGAATGGGACAAGTGCAGCCCTGCTTGACATTTGCTGGGTTTTCCCAGGAGTATTTGCTTCTGGATTTGGGGTTTCGTGGTTGGGAGCCTTCCTGGGATGGTGGGAACGTGGGTCTCTGATCCCTGGTGTGTGGCCAGCTCAGACATCAGCGACTCCCGGTCCTTCTTCGAGTGGTCCCGTGTTTGTTATAGAGAGCAGAGCTGCTCTGTGGCCGTACCCCAGGGCAGGTCCTCACCCCCAGGGAGTGACATCCTCAAGGGACATCCTTTGAGCCTGGTCCCTGTCTGCTCCTTGGACCACTGCAGTCCTTCCCCACTGCAAAGGCCGTTCAGTATCGGCTAAAGGAGAAAATGGTTCAAAACCCTGTGGGTTTCTGGTGGGAGTTAACACAGACAAGCACCTCTTTCCACAGAACATTTCACTGGTGTCTCTCAGACCTGTTCGATCCCTTTCTGAGTGTCTCGATAGTGGCTGGAGCTCTGCACCACGGTGGGGCTGGGCAGAGCAGATCAGGGCTCTCCCGGCTGTCGCTTCCCCTTGTCTCACCAGAATAAAGTCCTGCTCCCAAGAGAGTGGTGCAACTTTACTCTCTGCTGTCTAAATCCCATTTAAACCATCTCCATATCTCCCTTTTCTCTCCAAATGCATCGGCTCTCGGCCCCGGCATCCCCTGGGTCCCGATGCACTTTGGTCTGTTCGTGTGACCCTCCGGTGGCACCTGAGGGTGGCACAGCCCATGTCCCCTCACCCCTCACCATGCTTCCTCCCCTCCTCTCCGCAGGGTCTCGATGACTACGGGTCGAGGTCCGTCAGCAGGTAAGAAAGACTTCGCCTTCCTGTCACGTTACCTGAAAGCAAACTGTTGGTGTTGGCTCTGGGTGAAGCCGTGGTGCCGTGTCCCCGAGGGGGTCCCTGCGCGGGCTCCCCAGGGGACAGGCGGTGGCTGGGATGAGACGTGGTGTGGGGTCTCGTGTGTGAGCTCGGAGGGACCCAGCGTCTCCCGGGGAGGGCAGGTCCCAGGGCCAGCCCCTGCGTCCCCAACCTCACACCCTGCTGGGGCTTGTGCATCTCTGGAGAGAGTCGCATCTCCCCGACCTCCTCCGGGCTTGCACCCGGGTAGCGAGGCCACAGCGAATGTGTGCTCTCGGGGTCTTTCCCACCACCTCTTCCCACCCGGCAGCTCCTCCATCCCTATTTCCCACTGCCTTGGAGCCACCCCGTTTCGCTCTCGGGGGGTGATAACCCCAAAACACGGGCTGCGAGCGATGCGGTGCCGGGCAGGGGTCGAGCATCACCGCCCCGCTCCATGGAGGGGGGGGGGATTGCTGCCGCCGGTTCCTGTTGCATCGTGCTGGGGGGCTGGGGGTCCTGGGAATGATGCTGCCCCGCGGCGTGTGCCCCCAATCCCGGCCACTCTGGCAGTCTCCTGTGCTTTGTTCCGCAGCGGCAGTGGCAGTTTGGTATCAACGGTGTGAGGACACCTTGGCTAGCGGCGGCCCCTTGCTGCTTGGAAGAGCTTTCTGCTTCATTCCCCCCTATCCCCCTCTTTTTTTTTTTTTTTTTTTTT
>QJSC01027873.1:68301-81390 GCA_003697955.1 Calidris pygmaea
ATTTATATATATATATATACGTCTATATATATATATATATGTGTCTATTTATACACGCACACGCACAGCCACCCGCACACGCACACACACGCATGGCCGTCACCCACCGCCTGGCCCCGGGCCCCGCTCCCGCTCGCAGCAGCAAACGAGCTCCTTCCGATAAAAATCTGCCTAAAAAAAGAAATAAATCACATTCCAGAGCGCGCGGTCTGGGAGCCCCCCGGCCGGACCCCGCTCCCGGCCCCGCCGTCCTCTGCCGGGACGATGCCCGGTTGGCATCCCGGCTGCCTCACTCCCGGTCACCGTCTTCGCTGCTGCCTGCAATGAGCGGAGAGGTGGCATGAGTAGGTGGCAGCGCTCCCATGGGGACACCCAGCCCTTCGGAGGGGGTGACAGTCCCCACGCGGCACAAGGGCAGGGTGTCCCGCACGCTCCCGGCTGGCACCGGGGCGGGGGGAACGGCAGCTCTCTGGGGTGGTGGTGGGTTCCTGGGACTCACCTCCTATGGAGTCCATGTCCGAGTCGGAGACGTGGGTGATGGAGAAGCGGGACACCGGGGCGGGTGAGACCGTGAACCGGGAGAACTGGATGGGCAGCACCTGCTTCTGCGCCGGCACCAGGGTGGGCAGCGCGGGCACGGCCGGGGCGGGCTCTGCCGGCGTCCCCGTCAGCGAGGCCATCAGGGACGGCTTCACCGGCATGAGCGGGAAGTCGTCGTCCCACTCGAAGCCACCGCCTGCGACACGGAGCGAGGGGACTGAGCCCACCGTGGGGTCACCGCAACCTGCCCCAACCGTGCCCGCCCCCCCCCCTCCCCCCCCATAACCCTCCCCAGCCCCTTACTCTCTTCCGAGGCGTTGCCGTCCGAGGAGTCGTCCGAGGCGCCCAGCCTGTCCGCCGGGCTGGGGGGGCTGCCGCTGGTGGGGGGCTGCCCCGAAGGCTGGGGGGGCTCTGGGAAGCTCTGCTCAGCCAGCTCCCGCGTGGGGCTTTCCTGCACAAGGTGGGACAGGTGGGAACAGACCATGGATGGAGCCACCCTTGGGGACAGCTCCCATCGGTCCCCAGCACCCAAAACCCTACCTGAGGCTGTGCTCAGCGCCCGGCTCTGCCCACCCCGTTGCCACCCACCTGGTCGAAGAGGTAGATGGTAACGTCATCGTAGAAGGAGACGGCCTTCTTCTTGCGCTCCAGGTCCTCGCAGAAGGCCTCGGAGAGCAGGCTGGGCATCTTGAGGAGGCTGCGCAGGTTCCTGCCGCTCTGGCTTTCGGCCACCACGATGGGCACGGCCACCGGCTCCTCCTCGCTCTCCTCGCTTTGCTCCTGGATGTTGTAGCAGCGCAGCTCCTCATCCGACTCATCGCTGTCCTCCGTGTCCTCCTCCTCCTCCTCCGCCTCCTCACGGCGCTCGGGGGCGACCGGCCGTGGCTCCCGGGGGGACGGGAGCGGGGAGAGGCCTGGGGGTGACTCACCCCCCGGTAGCAGCGTGCTGGGACCCCCCGGCGCGTCACCCACCCCAGTCCCCTCCGGCGGCAGCCCCAGTTCCCCAAGCCCCGGTGAGGGGGGCACAGTCTGTTCGCCCCCAACTGTGGCTTCCCCAAGTCCGGGGACACCCTCGGGCACAGGGGTCCCTCCGAGGGGCACCGGCTCCCCGGGGCTCGTTGGCACTGGGGTCAAGAAGAAAGTCTTGGGTGGCACAGAGCCCGGGGGACAGGCATCTCCGTCAGGATGCGGGGAGCTGCCCGGTACCAGCCCCGTGCCGGCGGGTCGCTGCTCAGTGCCAGGCGCCGTGGGGGTCACCGTGCTCCCGGCTTCTGCCCCCCTCCAGTCCCCCACCAAACCCCCCGCCACCGGCGTGTCCGCTGCCACCGCAACGCCAGGCACTGCCGGGGGGCTGCCGGGCGCCCCCGGGGGGTGCAGAGGGTCCTCTCCCGGCACGGGGGCTCGCCCCATGTCCTGCGCGGGGGGTCGGGGACCCTCCTCTGCCTCCGGGGTCTGGGACCCATCGCTGTCCTCCTCGTCCTTGGGGCCACGCTCGGCCTCGGCGTCGTAGTCGGAGAAGTAGGCAGAGTCGCGGTAGGGGTTCTTCTCGGCCAGGCTGTGCAGCTCGGCCCCGAGGGAGGTGGAGAGCCGCGTTTCGGGGGCCGGACCCTCACCCTCGCCCCCCGGCAGCCCCGGGGGGGGCTTCCCCAGCTGGTTGAAGGCCTCCGGCTCTCGGGGCTCGTGGGGCTCTTTGAGGACAAACTCGGGGGACTCGTTGTTCTCGGTGTCGTAGCCGCTGTCGAGCGCCTTGGGCTGGCCGGCGGGCACGAAGGCGGTGGGGCTGAAGACCTCGCAGGAGCTGGCTGTGGAGGGGATGTCCAGCGACTCCAGGGAGTCCGGCGTCCCCACCTGCTTCTGCAGGGACTTGAAGGCCGGGGCCGCCTCCGCCCGCTCCACGTAGTCCCCGGAGAAGTCGGTGAAGATGCCGGAGGTCAGCTCCGCCGTGTCCTCATCGCTCCCCTCGTCCACGCTGGGGAAGCTGGCGCTGGAGAAGGTTTTGTCCGGCGTCCGGTCGGCGTCGCCGGCGGCACACGCGGCGCTCTCGGCGGCAGCCTGCCCGGGCATCGGCGCCGGCGCCTCAGAGGCCTCTGGCACAGGCTGGGCGCCATCTACGCCAGGCTCCGCGGGGGGGTCAGAGTTCGGGGCGGCGGTGCCAGCCACGGGGGTGGCCTCCCCCGGCCCCGGTGCGGCCGTGGCGTGGGGCAGAGGGCTGAGGGCAGGGCTGCTCCCCTCCACGCTCTCCTCCGGGCGGGCATCGTGCTGGGCCCCCGCGGCGGCTGGCGGCGGGGCCGTGCCGGGGCCCCACGGCGTGGCGGGACTGCCAGCCAGGGCTGCTGCCTGCGAGCGGCCGGAGGTTGATGAGTCACGGCTGTGCCAGGCCTGACGCCGCGGGGAGGGCGAGCAGCACGGCGGGGAGGAGGAGGAGGAGCCGCCGGCCGTGCCGGGGGCCTGATCCTGCCGCGGGCGGCGGAAGTCGCGGCCCGCCGGGGACCCCCCGAGCTGGGGCTGGCCACCGCGTGGCACGGTGCCCAGCGGCTTGGCCATCAGCCCGCGGAAGGTGATCATGCGGCGGTAGCACCAGCTGTCGCCGGCCGGGGGCTCGCGGGGGGCCGGGCTGCCGCTGCCGATGTTGTTGTTGGAGGAGCTGTTGGAGGCCCAAGGGTGCCGCTGAGCCGGGGGGCTCGCACCCGGTGGGCGGGGGGCTCCAGGGGGGCTGTCCTCGCCCAGATCCAGAGCCACGCAGTCCGGCCGGGCCACGCTCTGCCCCGGTGGCCGGCCCCCCGACGGCTCCCCGTAGCCCCGGGGGCTGTAGGCACAGTTCACGGAGGGCGAGACGCCCAGTGGGTCGGTGAAGATGCTGGGCTGGAAAGCGGGGACGGGCCAGTCCTGGCTGTGTGGCTGGGGGGGCTCGTCCTCCAGCAGGTACCCCTCCTCCCCGTGGCTAGGGGATGGCTCGTAGCCCCGCGGCTCCTGGCCCGGGCAGGGGTAGGGGTAGTACTCGGCGCATTCCCAGGAGCCCTCGCCCACCGGCGCGTGGCCCAGCAGCGGCTCCATGCTGAGGGAGACGGTGGGGCTGCTGTCGGAGTCGTAGGTGCTGCCGTTCCGGGTCCCTTGGGTTCTCCAGCAGGACGGGGGGCGCGGGGACCCCCGCTCGCCCGCGGGGCTGTAGGCGCACATGGCATAGTCCAGCTCGGCGCTGCCTTCCCCAGGCCCCTCGATGCGGATGTAGTACTCGCTGCCGAGCGAGGGGCTGTGGGCACCCAGGATGGGCACCACGCCGGGCGCGGGCAAGCCGGGGCAGCCCGGTGGCTTGCACTCGTAGCAGGAGGGCGAGACCCCCAGGCTCAGGTGGCCAGTGGTCGTGGCTGGGTAGTAGAGGTCGTGGTAGCGGGCGGCGCTGCTGGGGCTCAGGGACCCCAGGGGTGCCTGGAAGTGCTCGGTCTTGGTGTGCTCCCACTTGTACTCAAAATTGAGGCCGTGGCTGGTCTCCATGACGGTGAGGATGTCGTCCCCATCCGAGGGGAAGCCGTCGGCCGAGAACTGCTCCAGCAGCGGGAAAGAGGAGAGCTCGGCCCCGTGGTGGCTGGCGCTGGCACTGCCGTTGGGCTTCATGGAGTTCCAGCGCTTCTCGAACTCTTCTTCCGCCTCCGTCGCCCCTTTGGCGCAGAGGTAGGAGAGCAGGAGGTGCACCTCCTCCGCTGTCGGGCGCTGCTCTGGCTGCAGCCAGCAGAACTGCATCACCTCGTACCTGCCGCGGCGAGGGGCGGGGGTCAGCCCCGGACCCCCCAACCCGCCAGGGGACGGGGAGAGGGAGGGGGACGGGATGGGTCCTCACCAGCGCTCCGACAGCGAGAGCTTCAGCTGGGGCTTGGGCAGCTTGAGCTGCTGCTCCTTGATGGCGTAGGCCAGCACTTGCCGGTCGGAGTAGTGGTTGTAGGGCTGGCTGCCCAGCTCAAACAGCTCCCAGATGGTGACGCCCAGCGACCTGCAGGCAGGGTGGGATGCTGGGGGGGCACGGGGAGACCCCAACCCTGCTACCAGCTGTCAGCCCCAAAATGATCCACCCTGACACATCCCGCTGATGCTGCCCTCACCAGACACCTCCTCCTGCATCTCCCGGCCACCAGCCCCTCCCGTGCCCCCCCCCGGACTGTGCTCACCAGACGTTGCTGGACTTGGTCTGGTCCACGATGAGCAGGTTGCCGTGCACTTCGTCGATGAGCTCGGGTGCGATCCAGCGCAGCGGCACCCACAGCTGGTCGGCCGTCACGAAGTAGTCGTCCTGCCAAGTATGCAGGGTCAGTACGAGAAGAGAACGTCAGACTTACACATAAGAGAGACTGGCCACACAGCAGCAAAAGTTGTCCCCAGCCCCACCACCCTCCCCAGCCACCCCATTGCTGCACCCCAAGCCCCCGATCCGCCCCCCCCAGCACATGCTCTGCTCCCTCCACCCAAGCCCCCAGCCCCATCCTCCGTTCCTCCAGTGCCCACCTCTCTTTTCTCCCTCTCAGTGCATCCCTCCACCCGCTCCCCCCATCTCCCCGTCCTGAGCCCCCTCCAGCCCCACAGCCTCCCCCCGGTCCTCCCTCTGAGCAGGCAGGACAGACAGACAGACCCCCAGGCCAAGGTGCAGGCAGCTGCCTGCAGGGACCCAGCCCTGGCAGAGGGGCACGTCCAGGCCAGCCCAGGCAGTAATGGGGTGCCCTGGCTGCATTGGGCTCTGTTGGGCAGGGGGCCTGGGTGCTCAAGGTGGGGGGGAAAAACCCCTATTTATGCTCAGAGGGAGCTGCTGGCCTTGAGGGACAAGCCTTGGGGGGCAGCCTGGTCCTGGGGCACAGAGAGTCCCTCACAGGGTGGTCTGTGGGACAGAACCCCCCACCTGCCCCAGCAAAATCCAGGGGCCAGGGGGGGTGCCCTGGCACCGCTGGGGAGAGGAAATGTGTGAATGGAGGGGTGCGGTGTGTGTGCGTGAGTGTGTGCCACGGGGTCCCACCGTGCAGCCCCCCCCCCCCCCAGCCCCTTCCTCCCCCAAACCAGCCTTACTTTGTACTTGCAGTGCGAGAGCCCGTAGTCTCCGATCTTGACGGTGAGGTCGGCGGTGAGCAGGCAGTTCCGCAGGGCCAGGTCGCTGCCAAGCAAACCCCCGCCGCTGTCACCGCTGCCACGGTGGGCAGGGGAGCACCCACCGCCCAGGGGCCGGGGGTCTGTGCTCGGGGATGACCCCCCCGGGCAGTGCCATGGCTGGCGGTGGGAGCGGGACGCTGCGCAGCGGCAGGGCCAGCGTTCTCGCTGCCGAACGCCGGGCGTTGCCGATAACCAGCCACCAAATGCACAGCAGGAATGCCTGCGCGGCTCCAGCTGCGCCTCCGTCCGTCCGTCCGTCCATCCGTCACGCGCTGAGCCAAGCAGAAAGCGGGTGTCCCCAGGCAATGTGAGCCCTGGCACGGGGCCGGGCTCCTGGGAGGCTGCTCCAGCCCTTGGAGGGGTCGCGGAGAAGGGGCAGAGCCCACCCAGGCCAGGATGCCCATGGGGAAGTCCCTCTTTGGTACAGCCAGGGACCCTCCAGTACATCCAGGGACCCCTCCCCTCCGACCACAGCACTGGGCACCCTCATGGGCACCCACCCGCAGAAGCCGGCTTAGGTGGGGAAGGTCCGGTGGCCCCCGATGGCAGGGCACCCCCTCCTCAACAAAATCACTGATGCTGGAGTCTCCGTCTGCAACTCACTCAGCACCAGGATATTGTTGGGCAGGAGGAGCAGCGGTGGGGCAGGAACACCAGCATCCTGGGCACCCCCATGCAGCCAGACCCCCTGGTAACCCCCAGTTCCCCCCCCCCCCCCCCCCCCGGTGCACCAAACCAGCCTACCTGTGGATGTAGTTGTTCCTGTGCAGGTGCAGGACGCCGCAGGCCACCTCGCACGCCATCCTCTGCAGGGTCAGCGGGTCCGGGGTCATGGCCTCGGCCCCCCGGCAGCTCCGCAGGTACCCCTTCAGGTCACCCTGCAGGGCAGTGCCACCGTCACCCTCCCTGGAGAGCCAAGGGGCTCAGGCGTGCCCGGCAGGACAGAGCCCTGCCACGCACCCTGCCCTGCCTGCAGCCCTGCCGTCCCCTCCGGAGCTCGCACCCCGGTGGCACCCCGGGGAGCAGGACGGGGCGCAGGGGACGTGGGGGACTCACCAGCGGGCAGAACTCCATCACCAGCAGGTAGGGGGTGACCTCGGCGCACTGGGCCAGGCACTGCAGCAGGTTGGTGTGCTGGAGGGCCCTGTGCAATGGGGACACATCAGCATCGCACCGGCTGGGACGGAGTAGGGGGGGGACCGGTGGCAGACACCCCCCCCCTGGGGAACCATCTCCCTGCCTCCTCTGCCGCTGCGCTGGGGGGCAGCGCGGGGGCTGCCGGGAGCGGGTACCAGCACGTCCCAGCACCCTGGGACACGCCACAAAGGGACATTTGTTCAGCTCTGCCGGGGCAGGGAGCAGCTCCGTGCCCCCCCCTCGGCCCCGCTGTGCCCATGACCTCACCGCAGCCCCCACGCCACGGCCAGCGCCTCCCGGCACGGCCCTTCTCCTGCCGCCATGAGCTCCAGGCAGACGGGCAATGGGGCTGGGCACCTCCACGGGGCAGCCATGGGGCTACTTGGCAGCCAAACATGGCACCCAGGGCACCATCCAACAGCATCCCCGCTCCCGGCTGTGCCCGGCGCAGCCGCGGCACTGCCAAGTGACCCCAGAGGTACCTGTAGGGCTGCGCTTCCTCCAGGAACTGCATCTGGTCCTGCACGCTGGCACTCGCCTTCAGCTCCTTCACCACCACCTGGGTGCTGCTGATGCCCGAGTTCACCTCCCCCAGGAACACCTGGGGCAAGGGACAGGCTCGTCCCCTCCATCCTCATCACATGTTCCCCCCCGCCCCCCCATTCTCACCCCAAACCCTCCCACCAGCCCGGTCCCCGCCGCCAGCAGCCCCGTGGGGTGTCCCCCCACCCCTGCCCCTCACCTTGCCGAACCAGCCGTGCCCGATCTCCTTCAGGTAGAGCAGGCTCTGCCGCCCCAGGTCCGCCGACTTGAGGAGCTGCACTGTAACAGAGCACATCCCGCTGCCCGCGCGCCCACCCACTCGCCCACCCACTCGCCCACCCAGCCCACCCCCGCTACCCGCCAGTCCCAGCCGAACCCTGGCATCCCCACCGTGCCACCCGGTGCCAGGCCCTGCTCCTCCCCGGGGGGCTCCGGGGCAGCCCCCCCAGCAGCCATCCCCAGGCACTCTGCAGGTGCATCCTCCTGTCCAAGCATCCTCCTGCAGCCAGGCTGGGGGGACGCAGGGTACCCGTGTCCCCAAAGTGGGTTGGCAGCGGCGAGCTGGCTCCCTGCCCCTTCTCCTCCTCGGGGACCAGGGAGAGCAAAGTGGAGCCCAGCGGGAGCTCTGGCATTTAGCCCCTTCCCGGCCGCCCCCCAGCACAGGTCCTGCCCCTCGGGCGCCCATGCCAAGGGCGGGCAGCAATGGGGCCATTGTTGGGCTGCGCCGCCCCGCACCGCGCTGGCCCCGCCACACTGATGCCATTCTCCGGGACGGGGAGTGATGCTGGGTGGGAGGGGGCCACCGCCGGGCACCCCCCACATTCCTCTCCCACTCACCGGCTTGTTTACATGAGACTAGGGCTAGTGGGTGCCACAGTTTGGGGTGCCCGTGTCCCGTCCCACCCTGGCGGTGCCATGCTCGGGGTTGGGGACAAGCCACCCCAAGCGCTCCCCAGGGACCTCCGCTGCTTGTCCCCTGCCCAGGAGCTGCTCCTGCCAGAGCTGGGGCTCCGCTGGGGCCATCCCTCCTTAGCAAGGGGGCATCCCCACCCCACCCCATCACCCCCTCCCCACAGCCCAGATATGTGGGACCCCCCACCCATGGCACAGGGGTGGACCATCACCCCAACTTACCTGAGCGCCCCGGTTGCTTGGCCATGGGCAGGGAGACCTTGGTGAGGGGCAGCACGTAGACCTCGGGGCCATGCTGGGGGGCGGGCGAGCCCTGGGCTGAGAGCTCCGTCACGTAGTCGTCCCCCTCGGTGTTCTCAAACTCCTGGGCCAGGGGGGAACACCCCGAGGAGAGACAACTGACCCCACGGGTTCCTCGTTGCCGGCAGCCCTGCCCCGCACACCCCTCTGCCCACCACCCCGCACCCCTAAAATCGCACCCTCCCGGCATGCACCCCAACAGCAGACCACCCCCCTCCCTGGGGATGACCCTGGGGGTGGCACCTGCTCCCCAACACCCTGGCACCCCATCCCATTACCTGGCCGTGCCATCCAGAGAGCCCCCGGCTCCTGAAAGCCGCCCGGGCGAGCAGGTAGGTGATGGTGAACATGGTGCCCAGCCCAGCCCTGCCTCATGGTGCTGCCAACCCCACCGGTGCCACTCGCCACGACCCGCCGGGCACGGGCAGCGGCCGGCCCCGGCCCCGCGCCCCTATATAGGGGGTGTGGGGACACGCGTGGGCTCATTGTTCCCCTCCGGCGTGGCGAGGTGCTGTGGCCGGTGTGTGGGACCGTTACACAACAGCCCGGCGTGTGTGTGTCCCCCCCTCCCTGCCTGACCCCCCCCCCTCCTGCCGCGGGCGCCACAAGCCTCCACAAAAATCCCAGCAATTAGGGAAAAACCGTTTCTCGGCACATTCTGTGCCTGTGAGGTCAGGGTGCCTCCCACCCCCGGGGGTGTGCGGGTGGGACCGCCGCGGCCCTTAACCATGGCGTGGCCTGGCCCCGCACGGAACCGGGAGCCCGGATGGGTCAGGATACGGCCCGTAGGGATGCTGAGACAGCCGAGAGCCCGGATGGGTCAGGATACGACCCACAGCGATGCTGAGCCCCACAGCATCCATGCTCTGCAGAGCTGGGAGCTTGGCTGGGGCAGGATACGACCCACAGCGATGCTGAGCCCCACAGCATCCCGGCTTTGTGCAAAGTGGGGAATCCTGGCTGGGTCAGGATACATCCCAGAGTGATTCCGAGCCCTGGCAGCACCCTGGGGGGCAGGCAGGGGGCTGAGCTCCCCCTGAACAACACCACCCTGAGCCGGGACACATCCTGCACCCGGATCCTCCGGGCACCCTCGTCCTTTGCTGGGCTCCTGGGGAGAAGCCTCACCAAGCCCCAGGGGCAAGCCTGGCCCGGGGAGAGCCCCCCCGCCCACCGTGTCCCAGTGTCCCCAGCTCACCTTGAAGCCAATGTCCCCCTTCTTGCAGCACAGGCAGGCCAACATGAGGAAGATGAAGGTGAAGAGCCCCGAGAAGGAAACAGCCACGACGGCCAGGGAGGAGGACCAGGAGAGCTCGCTAAGGGGGGTGCCGTCTGCGGGGACAGGAGGGGCTCGGGTTCAGGGCAGGGGGCCGGGGACCAGGGAGAGATGGGGCTGCATTGGAGGGTTCTGCTAGGGTGGGGGTCACAGCATGCAGGGGCACATTGAGGCTCACGGGGGTTTTGGTGGGGAGCACTTGGGGGGACTGGGGGTCCCAGCACCACGGTGCCCCCTTTGCTGGCTCAGCTCACGGCCAGGATGGGTGGGGAGCCCAGGAGGGACCCCAGAGCTGAGGCAGGACCCTGGTGGCAGCCTGCACAGAGGGGGATAGGGGCAGAGTCCCCATAGATGTGGGGTGGCAATGATGCCCTGTGGAGGGGGGCTGGACTGGCTGGGGGGTCCCAGGCACCCCTGCCCAGCCAAGCCTGCCCCGTGGGAGCCAGAGGGTGGTCCCCAGTGCCCGGGCAGAGCCAGCTCCTGCCCCATCCCGTCTGCAGAGCTCAGAGATGAGATCCCCAAGGGACCCCCTGGCATTACCCCGACACCGACAGCTCGGCCTCTGCCCCACACCAAGCATCGCTGGGCGAACCACAGCTCCTGCCCCCCAGCCCCACACCGGCTCAGGACACAGGGAAGGGGATGATGCTGCTCCCAGCTGGGCACCGCACCCCCCCCCCCATGCACCAGCACACCCCAAATCCTGCACCCATCGCCCCGCTCCAGCCTGTGCCGGGGCTGGGTGTCCCCTCGGGGTGGCGGGGAGCATGGTGGCTGCCCGGTCCCGGCCCCCGCCGCCGGCTGCAGCTGCCACATTACTATTCTGCCCAGATCCTGCCCAAACAACCGGCGCGATTGTGGTGGGAGGAAGCCGGAAGGTCACGGTGCTGCCAGCAGAGCCAGCCTCACCGGGACCCACACGGGTCCTGCCCCACAGGACTATCGGGGCTGGGATGGGCGCCCCCCATCCCAAACCCCCATCCGGTGCCGTTGCCCCTCCCCGGGGCACAGAGCCCCTCGGGGATGCTCACGGTGCACACCCACGGGAGCACGGTGCATCGCCCCATCACCGGCCCCACATCCCGACGGCGCTGCTCCCCCCTCACGCCCGGGGCTCAACGCGGCGCTGCCAGCTCCCGTGTGTCCTTGAGAACAACCCCTGAAGGGCACAGAGGGTCTGGGGGGAAGGTCCTGCCGCCCCAGCAGGCAGCTCCCGGGCACTGCCTGGCACCGCATGGCACGGAGCATCCCGGCTCCTGGCACGGCGGCGAGCGGATGCACCGTGTCCCCCCCCCCCACGCCCCGGCCAACGCCAAACTCTTTGCCGGCGCTCGCCAAGGAGCTCCAGAGCCATCTTCTAAGGCTCGTGGATGCGAAGCCGAACCTGGGAGGAGCTGGGGGTGGCGTTCCCCCTCCTTTCAGCCGGTTTCCATGGTGAACACACTTTGTACCGCGAATGTCACCATTTTCCCTGGATAGTGGGACAGCAAGAGAGAAAATGACTCACTGAAAAGAGCCTTTTGAACGCCGACGGGGAGCAGAGCGCGGCGACAGAAGCCTTTCCAACGGGGACCGTCAGCTGAGCCGCGGCTCGGGAACCGGGGCTTCGCAAAAACGAACCGCTCTCCAAACCAACGAGCCCGTGAGCTCCGGCCGGTCCTGCCTCAGTTTCCCCACCTGCACCACCGGCGACCTGGGAGCCGTGACCAGCCCCAGCCTGGGCAGGGCACCACACCGGGGCAGGGGCACCACCACCACCACCACCACGACCCACCACCACCACCGCCGCCCGGCTGGTGGGGCAAGCAAGCGCTGCTCTTCCCCGTAACCGCAGCACAGGCCTCCGGTACGGCGATGGGAAATGTGGCATCGTTTCGGAGGCCAAACGCTCCCCCCAAAATAGGTCAAACGCACCTGCAGCACCAGCTGCCGGAGCATCAGGGCACAGGGAGCACCAGGATGCAGGGAACATGGGGATGCAGGGCTGGCTGCGTGCAGTGGGAAGGACCCCAGGGCTCTCAAGAGAAGCTGGTGGCCCCAGGGCACCCTGCACACCACCCTGAGGCTCTGCCCCCTTACTCTCCCAGGATTAGGGTCCCCTGGCATCAATCCGTGCCCTCCTCCAGCCTTGGCGCTTGAGCAGCTCCTCAGCAGCCTCTTTGCCCACCACGATGGCCTCCGGGTCAAGGCCAGGGTTCTCAGAGCCGGCCGGAGAGGAGCAGGGGTGCAGGTGGGTGGGGGCAGCACAGCTTTGGGGGGGGCAGCACAGCTTTTGGGGGGGGCAGCACCCCACGGCCGAGCCCTGCACACCACACTGGCACCCGCGCCAGGCAGGGATAGATGGGGGGATTCACCACCCCAGGAAGGCTGGGACCCCTGCCTGGCACCATCACGGCCCCCTCCATCCCCAGCCGTGGGGGTCCCGTGGGACTCTTCCAGCCGCTCTGCAACGCTCCCCCCCCACCACCACGGGGGTCAGGCTGAGAACGGCCAGCTCGGTGCATCCCCCAGCAACTGTTACATCACTCAGGCAACATCCAGCACCCAGGGCCGGCCCGGGGCCAGTGACCCACCCGGCAGCGGGCCCGGCATGTGCCGGCGGCTGCGTCTGAGCCAGGCAACACCAACCCCTCGCCCCGGCCAGCCCTGTGGGGTGGGGACAAACCGGGGTTGGGTGGCAGCAGCGAGGCCACAGCTCCAGCCCCAAACCGGAGCAGAATGGACGCGGAGGGAGACTGGGGATGCTGGGGGCAGCGGGGAGCTGTGGGGGGCAGGAAGGCGCAGAGGGATGCAGTGGGGTGCAGAAGGATGCAATGGGGTGTAGTGGGATGCAGTGGGGTGAAGCGGGATGCAGTGGGGTGCAGTGGGGTGAAGCAGGATGCAGTGGGATACAATGGGGTGCAGCGGGATGCAGTGGGATGCAATGGGATGCAGTGGGGTGCTGCGGGATGCAGCCAAGTGCAGTGGGGTGCAATGGGGTGCAGCGGGGTGAAGCGTGGCACCCGCTGCCCTCCCACCACCCGCAGCTGCCCCCCCCCCCTTCCCCCCCCACCGCCGGCAGACCCTGCCCAGCGCTGCCCGCGCCCCCAGCCCCCTGCATTGCGCCCCCCCAGCCCAGCCCAGATCCCAGCCCCCAAACGCCGGTCCTTAACGGGGACGGGAAAGGGCCGGGGGGGGGGGTGTCCCGGAGGGATCCCGGGGGGGGGTGTCCCGTCCCCCGCCGCCGCCCCAGCCCGGCCCGTCCCTTTGCTGAC
>QJSC01027873.1:89319-110498 GCA_003697955.1 Calidris pygmaea
GGGATGGGACCCCCACGAGGGGCAGACGCACAACCCCCCCCCTCCGCCCCCGGTACCGGGGAGGTGTTCGGGTGCTGGCCCATCCCGGGAACTGCTGGCTTCCAGGGATCCCCGACGGGACCGGAGATGGGGATGGGACCGGGGATGGGGATGGGAGCGAGGATGGGACCGGGGACGGGGATTGGGATGGGGACAAGACCAGGGATGGGATGGGAGATGGGCCCAGGGATGGGACTGAAGACAAGAGCAGGAACGGGGATGGGACTGGGAACAGGACCGGGGATGGGACCAGGAATGAGGACAGGGATGGGGATTGGGATTGGGATGTGGATGAGACCAGGGATGGGATGGTAGGTGGGACCAGGAATGGGGACCAGGGGTAGGACTGGAGACAAGAGCACGAATGGGGGTGGGACTGGGGACAGGACCAGGGATGGGACCAGGAATGAGGATGGGGACCAGAGACAGGGAATGGGATATGGACAAGACCAGGGATGGGATGGGAGATGGGACCAGGGATGGGACTGGAGAGAAGAGCAGGAACGGGGATAGGACCGGAGAGAAGAGCAGGAACGGGGATGGGACCGGGGACAGGACAGGCAGTTCTGCCCCCCAGCCAGCCCTACACACACCCCCAGCGCGGTCCTGCACCCCACACTCCAACCTCACATCCCAGCTGGATGCCCCAGCACCCCATATCTCTGCACCCACCGCACCGTGCACCAGCACGGCCTCAGCCCCACAGCCCCCAGCCGGGGATGGGGGGAGCAAAGCCCCTCCAGCAGCCCCCTGGGAAGCCGGCCATGCCAGCCTGCGGCGTGGGGCCCCCGTGACGTGGGACTGTGACCTCCAAACGTGGGATGCTCTAAAAACCAAACAGTCCCGATCCCGGGCAGGGAACAGCCCACGGCTTCACCCACGGGCAGCTCCCAACCAGCACCGAGCCCACCCAGCCCCAGAGCGCAGCCGGGACCCCGGTTGGACCTTCCTTTGGGGTCATGGTCCCGTCCCCACGAACCCCAGAGCGGGAGCCACCGCTGCGGGACATCGTCACATCCCACACAGGGCTCAGCTCTGAGAATGAGGGGGGGGGGATCGCGCTTCCCCCCAGTCGGTTTTAATATTTAAAGCCAAATTTTGCGTACACGATTAATTTTTTAACAAGACTTCAAGCTTGCAAAGAACACCGCGCCGCACATGTCAGGGCGCCACAAATAGACACAGGGCTGGAAAAACTGCAGGCTGCAGGGGGAATAAACACGCTCCCGTCAGCCGGAGCCAGCTCCCTTCTCCCGAGGAGCCTCCGCATTCCGCTGCTCCGGAGCAGCTCACACCCCCGTGGCCCTGAGGTCCCCTCCGTGAGGGGTAGCGGGGGGACCAATGACACCCCCCCCGCCATCACCCATTTTGCTTTCAGTGCACCCTGGCTGGGGCACAGCCCATGGGAGCCCCCCCCACTAGCCACCCCCCAGGTCCCTGGTCCTTCCTGGCCATGCAAAGGGCCATGTCCCCGAGTGGCCACATCCCCATCACAGCCTGGGACCCCCCAAGCCCCCCCCCTACGCCTTCCCAGGCCTCAAAGCAGCTGGCATCTGGGGGGGGGGAGAGGGAGGAATTTGGGCTCTCTCGGAGCTGCGGTGGCATCTGCCCCCGCCAGAGCAGCCGTGGTGCCGCGGGGAGGGGGCAGCCACGTGCCACCGGGGGGATTTGGACGGTGAGCCCCCCTCCTCTTGTGTGGCTGAGCTGGCGCCGGCTGAGTCACGGCGAGGCTGGATGCAGGCGGGGGTGGGCGGCTGCGCAGAGCCCTCCCTGGCACCCACCCGCCCGTCCCGCAGCCCCCGCCGGGCACCCACCCGTCCTGGGCACCCTGGAGCACACGCAGCCGGGCCCGAGGAGGGAGGAGGATGAGCTCGTGGCCTTCCTGCTGCTGGGCAGGGGCAGTGGTGGCTTCGGTGAGTGGGAGGGGATGAAATCACCCGGCTGCTGGATTTTTGGGGGTGCCAGGGAAGCTCCTCGCGGAGGCAGCCCCAGGGCCCAGCATCCCTTCTCTCCCAGCATGGAGGAGCCCAGCACAGCCCGTGTCCCGGGTGGGATGGGGATGAGGACTGGGATGGGATGGGATAGGGATGAGGACAGGATGGGGAAGAGGACGGGATGGGGAAGAGGACGGGATGGGGAAGAGGACAAGAACATGGGTGGGATGAGGATGGGATAAGGACAGGGATGGAGCACGAGGATGAAGTCAGGGATGGGATGGTGCGTGTCCCTCTCTGGGGAATCCTGGGACCCCCAGCTCACCAGGACCCCGTGCACTGCAGCCCCACACCCGGGCACCCTCCTTGCCCGGGTGACAGCCCCGGCAGCTCCGTTTGACAGAGCTGGGAGCAGGGCTGAGCAGTGTCGGGGTCCCCCAAACCCACCACACCCCCTGCGCCCACCCCGAGCCCCAACCACCCTCCCCTCTCCCCAGTTCCTTGCAGTTTCCTGACACGGCCACGAAAGAGAAGATCCCAAAGGAGAATTGAGGCCAAAAACCCCAGCAAGGATCCCCCCCCCCGCCCAGGGCACCACTTGGGGTGCAGCCCTGAGCGGTGGGGACTGTCCCACTGCGGGCAGAACCCCGTACCCAGCAAGAGGCGCAACGTGGCACCAACGGGACCGGCGTCCCCTCCTCAGCCCAGCAGCGTCTGGGGCAGGGGAGCAGCACGCTGGCCCCAATTAGCAGGGGAGATTACCCCGCACGGATCCTGCCAACTCGCTCCGGCTTCTGGGCTGATTTGTCTGGGGCGGCAGCTAATCCCCCCGCCGGGCAGACACCAGATTGAGCCGCGATCTCTGCGCAGCGGCTGCCAAAAGCACCCTGCGCTCCTGACCTCCTTCCCGGCAAAGCGGTGGGGCTCCCCGGCGGGCAACGGGCTCCGCTCATCCCCCCTAATCCCGGGGTGTGGGGAGGGGAAAGAGAGGGGGGGGTTTCCTTAATTGGGGATCTTTGGTAAAGCCTGTGACAGCCGCACGGTCACCGGCAGCCTCAGCCGGCAGGGACAGTGCTTGTGCCACGTGGCTGAGAGCCCCTATCCCAGGGGATGCCCCCGCCCCGGGGTGTGGGGAGGTGGGGGTCCGGCGGTGGCACAGCAGCAGCAGGGCACAGGCAGCCACCCGGTGAAAATCTGCATCCCCGCTTATGGAACGGCGCTGATTTATTCATGGCTGAACCGGGCACTGGCCTAGAAATTAGGCTGGGCGATGCCGGGGAGGGGCAGGGCTGGGAAGATGCCGGAGGATGGAGCCCCCCAGGGGGAGGCTGTGGGCACAGGGGGCACCTGGGGGAGGGTAGGAAGGTGCCCACCCCACAGGGGTAATGCCAGACCGGGCACAGGGTGCTGCCATCCCTACACATGGGTCAACAGGGCTGGGGACAGGCACAAGCCCCCCAGGATGGGCAGGGAGTGGGGCTGATCCCCTCTTCTCCCAGGTCAGACTTTGTGTGATTAATCAATTTAAGGGCAGCAGGTTGCAGCACCCACCCGGGGCCACGCTGGGCCGGGGCAGGAGGCTCTGGGTGGCCCAAGCGGAGGCTGCGCAGGGAGGAGGACGGAAACGACGCTCAGGAAACGGTGGTTAAAAAAGCAGCAACAGTGAAAACAAACCCGGTGCCCAGCTTTTCCCGGCAAAAAGGGGGCTGCACCCTCCTCCCCGCCCTCACAGCTTTTTCCGAGGGACTAGAGGGGCAGCTCAGTGAAGGGAAAGGACCCGGCCACCCTCTACCCCAGCCAGCAGCATCCTGGGGCTGGAGGAGCCCCTCATGCTCCCGCCACGGGCAGGGTAAGGGGCTTTTGTGGGTCCATGGCATCCACGGGTGCCTTGGGATGGCATCCCCCAGGAAGCCGCAGCCAGGAGGCCACACCAGGACAAAAGCCGGCGCCAAGCAGCAGCCGAGCTCCTCTCCCTGCAGCTCCACATCATGGTGGGATCTCCCCAACTGCTTCTCCCCGGAAAGAAGGGGGCTCCGGCAGCGCCGCCGCGTCCCACCGCCCACCAGCCGAGGGCAGGAGGGGTGGGAAACACCCCGGGACCGTGATGTGCAAACATCTGCTCGTCCCCCCGCACTGAGCCCCGGCCTCCTCGGAGGGAAAGGGCTGCCGAGGAGCAGTCCCACGCTCCCTGCCGAGAGGAAACAGATGCCGCCGGCCCGGCCCAGGCATTTCCCGTCGCTGTCAGGGGGTGCCGAGAGATTTGCAGGTACCAGAGGCTGCGGGGTCTCATCCTGCCCGGGCCGTGCCTCCCCACACCATCCCAGGTATTTTGTTTTAGAAGAGGGAGCTGGGGACTCTCTGAGAGCACCCACATGCTCTGGCTGAGAGGTGACAGCGCCCACCTCCACCCATCCCTCGCCCGTGGTGGGAACGGGGGGGGCTCAGCACAGCCCCCGACCTCAAAATCTCCTCCTGAGAAGAGGTTTCTGTCCCCCAGCTCAGCCATGACCCTGCGGGTCTCACCACGGGGAAGGTCAGGGGATGCAGGAACACAGGCTCAGGTCAGGAGGGTCTGTCACCCGCTCGCACCACGAGGAAGAGCACCTCATGCCCCCGCACCGATACGCACGGGGAGGGACAAATCCACCAGCAAAGAGAAAGAAGTGGTGGATGCCAGTGGTGGGACAGAGACACACCCCCCCTTTCCCCCAGGGGACACAGATGGCACAGGATGTAGAAACCAGCACAGATTTATTGCTAAAACCCAACCACTGAGCGCCCCCCCGTCAGGGCCCACGGCACCGGGACCAGGCTCTGAAAAACCAGGGCAGAGGGAGGGCAGGGAGAGCATGACCCCGGCCCCACCTTCCGGGGTGTCCAGTCCCCCCAAAGCCCCCCCGGCAGCACGGTCAGTTGTTGGCCAGCAGCTGCTTTCGCTGCTGCTCGAGCAGGGCTTCCAGGCGCTCTGCCCTCTGCACGGCCGCCTGCAAGAGAGCAGAGGGGAGGCAGAGCTGGTTGCCCCCCGGGGCAGAGCCGCAGCCCCAAGGGGTCTGGGGGGGGTCAGAGCTGGCCGCCCCCCCTCACTCACCTCGTACTGCTTCCGAAGGCTGCTCACGCTCTCCTCCTTCCTCGCCACCGCCGTCTTCACCCTGAACAGACAGACAGAGAGACTGAGGACCCCCAGCCCCAAACACCAGGCTGGCCCCCATGCCCTTGGGGGGGGCAATTTCAGCCTCTCTCCCCCCACCCAGCGCACCACAACAAGCCAGAGAGCATCAGCTCTGGTCTCTGGGTGCCGTTACACGCTGAAAGCACCTTTATTCCCTCGCTGAGCATTATGTAGTTTGGATCAAGTCAGCTACAGGAAGAAGGGGACATGAGCTTCCCAAGACTTATTAATTAACAGGACCACAGGGAGAGGATCTTAAGTTTCTTCCCATTTCTCGAGCCCACGGTTGCTGCCTCGTGGCTGGACTCTTCCCCACAGAGCTCTCAGAGCACCAGACCTTCTGCGTTTCAACCTTTGCCAGGCTGTACGTAAGGGACGGAAGGGGAAAGGGGATCCTCGTTATCTCATACTCAGGGCGTGATCCTGGCTCTCAGAGTGAGTGGGAATCGCTCAGCAGGATCCAGGAAAGTCAGCGAGCTCCGTGTGCTCAAACAACAGCCTCTTGTTACAGCTGGGGGTGAGCAGCCCTGTAGAGACCCCCACAGGAGGAACGACTCTGCCCCACGCTGGAGCCCTTCAAACAGGGCTCTGCCCCACACAGAAAGAACTCCCGCAGGGGGACAATTCGTTTCCCCTTCTCATTCTCCTTTCACTTGCAAAATGCCTCCCCCGCAGGCAGACTCCAGGGAAGAGGAAGCCTCACATCCCTGCCCAAAGCTGAGCCTGGCTCCCAGCACCGGCTTCCCACTGAGCACAGGATGGAGCTGAGCCCCACGGCACAGCCCCACAGCACAGCCCTGCAGTACCAGAGCTCCGAGGCCAACCACAGCCCCTGCTCCCTGCAAACCAGGTTTTGGGGTGCTGTGAAGCCGGCAGCTGGGGTTCCCCAGCACATTTTGGGGATGTCAAGCTGCCCTCAGCCTCCACGGTGCCAGGGAGGCATCACAGATGGAGCTGGGCACCCCTGGTCCCTCCTGGCAGCAGCCCTGACACGGCTCCAGCTGCCCACCCTGGGCACGCAAGGGAGCAGCCCTGGGGACAGGATGACACAACAGGCTACAAGTCACAAAGGCCAGCGGATTCGCAGCAGCTGAGCAGGCAGCCAGCCTCGCGTGAGACTCTGCTGCCCATTTCACCCTGGCAGGACTGGAAGCCATGCCTGAGGATGCAGCACTGTGGACATGCTCCAGCAATGCCCCCCAGGCCAGCTTTGTGCCCGCAGCCCCAGCTCTGCACCCAGGCAGCCTCACCTCCTGTGAACCTCCTCCAGCTCTTTGTCCTTCTCCCGCACTACCCTGTCCAGCTCCAGGCGCTGCCGGGCTCTCATCGCCACCATCTCTGCCTTCAGCTGCTTGTTCTCCTCCTGCGTCCCCACCAGCCTGTCGGTGAACTCCTGCCGGATCACTTCTGCCAGGCCGCTCCGCTCCTGGACCAGCTGGTCCCTCACCTGCAGCAGGGCAAGGAGGTGACATCAAGGCACGGAGAGGCACAAGGTGATGGAGGGGGACGGAGAAAGGCAGGGCATGGAGCAGGGGGAGCTCACCCACCTTCTGGATCTCCTCCACCTCCTGCTCCTTGTGCTTCAGCAGGCCCTGCAGACGAATGCTCTCCCCTTCCAGCTCCGCCAGCCGCCCCTTCAGCTCGTTGCAGCGCTCCTGCAGCTTCCGCTCAGACCTCTCCAGCTCCTGCAGCTCTACCTCGTACTTCTCTCGGATCCTCTTAATCCTAACGAGAGGGAAGCACAGGTAGCCTGGCTCAGTGGGGACCATCCCCAGCCACTTTCGTGCTGCAGGAGGGTTCACGACGCAGCAGGAAGGGAAGGATCTGCCCCATGGGAGACCCACAGCTGTTTCCTCAGTGAGAGGTAAACTTCACCCCTGCAAGTCGCTCCCTCCTGCACTAACACTGCTCACAGCCACGAGCTGCAGCATCCAGAGCTCACTGGAGAGACCACAGGATTCAGGGGACGGGGACCAGCCCATGAGGAGCTGGGACTCGCAGGCTCCTTCCTCCCTCTCCCCCTCTACCTGTTCTCTGCCGCCCTCTCGCACTCCTCCTTGGCTGAGGACATGTCGGCCTCCAGGCGCTGGATCACCAACTCAATCTCTTTGTCTCTCTCCTTCCTCATCTCCTCCCGCAGCTCCCGTTCCCGGGAGAGCAGCCAGGCTTCCTGGGGACAGAGATGGCAAATGTTGCCTCAATCACTCCCCAAGGCTGAGGGTGGCACCCTTTGGAGAAGGGCAGCCCTTGCTGATACCTCCTTCTTCACGTAGTTCGCCTCCCAGGCCTGCTTCTCCATCTCCAGCCGGTCCTTCAGCACCTTCAGTTCTGCCTGTGGGGAGACAAGAAGACAAACCCTCAGCTCCAGCAGCCCCAGTGAGATACAGGGCTCAGTGGTGCCAGCACCAGCCACCGCAGCCACGTGCTGGGGGACTGGACTGCTCACACCCAAAAATGGCAATCCAGGGCCCAGAAGCGAGGGGAAAACCCGACCTGATGCCGCCTCTCCTGCTCCTCCTTCTCCTTTGTGTACTCCTCCTTCAGTGCCCTGGTGACGGCCGAGCTGCTGGCCTCCAGCTGCCGCCGCAGCTCCTCTGCCTCCGCTCTCTGCCTGCCCGCACAGACCGCAGCTCCCAATGTCGGTGCTGGCCCAGCCTCGCCACCCCCTCCTCGGGCTGCTCCCCCCCTGGAGCACCAGCCCCATCACATTCCAGCTCAGGGGTGCTTTCCAGCCCTTGGCCACCGTGAGGGCCCGGCCGCTAGCCCTCTCACCTGGCCGCTTGCTGGCTGAGCCGCTCCTTCTCCTCGGCCACCTCCGCGTAGAGCCGGCGTCGCTGCTGCTGCAGCGCCTGCTCCTCCTGCTCCAGCTGCTGCTCACACCTGAGGGGCAGAGTGTGCTTGGTTTGGGGCTTTCGTCCCCCTTTACCCTGCCCCATCCCTCCCATGGCCACCCAGAGGCTGGTCCGACTCTGGAGGATGCCCTTAGTTCACCACAGCATCTCCCACCTCAGGCTGGTGGAAAGAAAGGGGCTGCTCCCCGTGGATATTAACTGCTGTGAATACTGTGAACCCGCTGGCACGTGGGTGGTGGGCACCCCCATGTCATGAGCCCCAAAATCACCCTCAAGCCTGCCTTCCCCCCGTGATGACGCACCGCTGCCGGGCCAGCTCCCTCTCCCGCTGGCTCTGCTCCTCCTTCTCCCGCTCCAGCAGGTCCCGCAGCTCCTCCGCCTGCCGGCCATAGCGCTGGGCGGCCCGCTCGTCCGACTGCAGCAGCTCGGCCTCGTGAAGCATCTTCAGCTTCTTGATGTCCTGCCTGTGTTTGGCGATGAGCTTCTGGATCTCCGGCTCCAGCCCTGGGGCAGCAGGAAGGACAGTTAATGCTTGCCCTTGGGGCTCTCCTGACCCCAACACCGGTGCCCTTGGCCCTGGGCAGCTGGCGAGGAGGCTACCAGCACATCAACTAGCAAAAGGGGGGCTGGTAAGAGACAGGGGGCAAGCAGGCACGGGCTTTCTTGCCCTCTAGCATCTGCCTCTACCAAACAGAGGGAGCAGAGACTGCCCTCGCTGAGCAGCTCCTGCAGACACGTCCCTCTCCTGGACCAGCCCGACACCAGCCACCGCCGAGGGACCGTGGCCTGTACCTTTCACGGTGATTTCTTTGATCTTTTTGGTTTTCTCATCAATCCACTTCTCCCGCTTGATTTTCTCGGTTGCGCTCATCAGTTCCTTCAGTTTCTTAATCTCCTGTTTGGAAGCAAACGGGAAAACTTCAGAGACAAGCCAGGGGAGAAGACCCCTGTCAGCCTGGGAGCCCGGCCGCTGAGAAGGAAGATGCAGGGAAGAGCAGACGGTCTGAGCTGCACACGGAGAACTCTCACAGCCCCAGCCAAGCACGTTCTCCCAGTTTGGAGAAGCAGCTGTATGTTCTCCCAGTGCCTTCTCCTCTCTCTCACAGGATGGGGCTACTGCTGCCCCACAGACCTTGAGCTTGGGGGAGAAAAGAGCAAAACCCATGGGAAAGCACTCGCTGGCTGAGACATGAGAGCACCCACAGAAAGCAGAGGGGAACTGGGGCTGCTGCTGGTCCTTGCGTGTAGGTCAGTCCATCTGTCAGAGACATGGGGTCATGTGTGAAGCTGCTTTCTTCTCCAGCCTTCCCCCTCCCTGGCATGGAAGACCCTCCGGCAGGAGGACAGACAGAGAGACAGACAACACCGCAGTACCACTGCAGCCCAGGCTCCTGCAGCACCCCACAACTCTTCAAAGACTCGGAGGCTGCACAGCTGCTGCTCTTGCTTCCTCCCCTGCCTGCATTTACCTCCTCCGCCCTCCTCTCCAGCAAAAAAGCTGGAGAAACACCCAGGTCTTGCTGCCCACAGAGCTCTTCCCAGTGCTCCCGTCGGCAAAAGCCAGTCGAAGAACTCGGACACGTACTTCAGTGCTGGGGTTTTGGGTGAGAAATGCACTGGCCAACAGAGAGCCCAGCCTGGCCACAAATGGCTCCGTTTCGGCACGAGCAGATGATAATCACATGCAGGACATGGGGACATGTCACAGCTCCAGAGGAGAAGCAAAGAGGAGGTGGGGAGTAGCTGGGGGCTGCCTGCACAGCCTGGGACTAGCTCTTAAGGGGACAAAGAGGGCAGGAAAATCGTCACGGGAAGATGGGGACAGCCTGAAGGCAGGAGCTGAGACCGTGGCCTGGGGAGATGGGGTGAAGGGGCTCCTTCATGGGGCTGCCCCTGCTGCCGAGCGGGGAGCTCCCAGCCCCACTGCCTGCGGGCCCTGCGGAACCAGAGCAGGTCAGGGCACGAGAGCAGAAGGGTAAGGCACAAAAAACCCCAAAAGAGCAAAGACCACATTTACCTCACAAAAGGGGCCCAAAGTGCGCCAGACCTGGGGAGAAAGAAAGGAGGGGATGGAGAGAGAAGGGGAATGGCAGTCACGGGGGAGAGGGGAGAGGCAAAACCAAACAGCCGAGTGCACGTGGGAGCCAGGGAGAGGGGAGACAGAGGGGCAGGGAGCAAGGAGGGGCACAGCCCAACCGGGCAGTTACACAGATGTGCCACGGGCCCAGCAGCACCGCCATCGATCACAGCTCAGGGACACGGGCTCCCTGCCAGCATGCTACACAGATGGGGACCTGCTCTGGTGACCGGGGGGACCCCCACGGGGACAAACATCCCTCGTCACGTGGAGGAAGCAGGGATGGCAGAGCTGGGAACAGGGACAACGAAGGGGCCACAGAGCAGAGCCTGGCTCCTGGGCCGTTCCCCACCGCTGCTGCCCCGCACCGGCCACAGCAGCAAAACCAGCCCTGTCCCTCCACGGGAAGGGGCCCCTCCAGGCACCAAGCACAGCGATATTGCACTGGCTTCTTCCTCTCAAGCTGGGCTCAAAACTCGGGCACAGCGAGCCAAGCGAGCCTTCGCTTTGTTTGCACGAGGGTGTCTCTGTCTGCACAGGCTCAAACTGGCCCAAACGCCCGCCCCGCTCCAGAGCCCTGGGCATGAGCTTGGCTGCAAGGCCAAGGGCGAGCAGGGACCCGGGTCCAAGGGGGAGCAGGGACCCGGGTCCAGAGCCAGGACGAGCCCCGTGGCCGAGCTACGAGCCAGCGGTGCTGCCTCCCTGCCAGGCTTGGCACAGGGCGAGCCGAGCCGTCCCCGTCTGCAGGAGAGGGAGCTCTCTGCACGGTCCCCAGGGAAGCCCCCAGCCAGCTCCCACCAGCAGGCAGTACACCCTCGGTGTGTTTGGGTGCTGGTCAGGGCAACAGCCCAGCAAAACCCACTGAGGGCTGTTGTTATTGCTTATACATTCCTTGTTCCTTTATAATCTTGTCCCCGTTTAGCCCTGAGAGCATCCCCGCTCCTGCAAAGGGGGCTGGAAGTCACCCAGCTCAGGAGGACATGGCCACAAGTAAAAATTCCTCAGGTTTGTGCCAGCGCCTGCTTTCCCCTCTGCCGAAGCAGGATCCTCCAGTCACCCCCCAGCCAGGGAAGAGCTCTGGTGACAGCAGGGTGTGTGGGAAGGGTCCTTCTGAGCAGAGCCCCCAGGAGCTGGTGCTGTCTCTTGGTGAGTCCCAGCCACCTGGCTTTGGGCAGCAGAGGACAGCAGCCACTTGGGGAGCCAGGGCAAAGATCCGCAGGTGACACGGACCTTCTGTGCAGAGGCCCCATTTGAGCAAAACCAACCAACTCTGGCCACGGCATGACTCCTCTCCCAGCACCCCCACCTTCCCTATCCCCTCACCAGCTCGTGCTGCTCCTGCATCTGGGTGATCTTCTTGCCATACTTCTGGTCCACTTGTTTCAGCTCAGCTACCACAGCCTCACACTTCTCACTCAGCGCCTTCTTGTCATCGATGAGCTGGGCAGGGTGAAGAAAAGGCACGGGGGCAGCCAGGCAGGATAGAGCCACCTCCAATTCTGGCTTCAGAAGCATCAGCCTGAGTTGAGATGAGAGATCACCTGGTCGATGAAGGTCAGATGCCTCTGGATGGCTGCCTCATACTGCTCCCTCTGTAGCCTGAGCTGGTGGCCGAGCTCCTCCTCGGTCTGTTTGACGTGCCGGACAGTCAGTTCCCTCTGCTGAGCCTTTTGGGTGTAGGGAAGAGACACAAGACATTAAGAGGAAGAAGTTACACCAGCTCCACCATGTGTACAGGAGGGAACTACCCAATCGGGAAGACACTGTCGGGCCAGACAAGGAGGAACAGAGCTAAACCCAAGTCCCTGGTTCTCAGGCCTCTTGCCCCCACAAGAACACCCAAATCCCCCATGGGACAGTGGAAAAGACAGTCCAGTCCAGGTCCTGACCAAGGGGGTTTCTGGATCAGCCAGGCACCATTGAGGATGCCTTTCAAATCACGGGGGCAGCAAGGAGCAATCTGAGCGAAGCCCACACCAGACTGGGAAGGACCTTGCAGGCTTTTCCCCTGCTAACAGTGACTGTGGCGTGTCTGGCAGGCACTGGCTCCAGGAACGCTGCACTTTATTGCTGGGGACACAGATGGGAAGCCCTATTTGCAGAGCCCTGATCCTGTGCTTCAAAGGCATTGCCCCCAGAAACATCTGCTGAGGGCTCTTGGTCTTTATTCCCCAAGAAATAAGCACATGTGGCTCACCCACCAGGGCTGTCTGCAGCAGGCTGATGGCTCGCTTCTTCTCCTCCACTTCCAGCTTCAGCCTCATGATGGAGCTGGTGACCTCCGTGGCAACAGCCGAGGCGTGCTCCAAGTGAGCCAGCTCCTCTTCCGAGAGGAGACCCTGCCACAGCGGGGCAAAAAACAACCGATTAAAAGGTGAAAAGGACCGCCTGGAACCAGGACAAGGAGAGGGGAGACCCTTCCCACCAGGGTCTTGCATCACCTCTCACTTCAGCACTCACCTCCCGCTGCGTGGCCGAGGCAGCTGATCTGGGCCTCTCCTGTTCCGACTTCTCCATCTCATCCAGGAAACTGATGATGCTTTGGAGCTTGGCCTCCGAGAGCAGGGCCCCATCCTCGGGGACCCCCGGGGAGTGGTTCAGTTTCCCAAACTTCTCCAAGTTATCAGCAGTCAGGGAATTGGAGCTGGGTTCCTGCTGGGCAGACACAGCTGCGAATGAGCACCCAGGGGAAGGCTCGGGAGGAAGAGGTGCTGGCTCTTCTCCATCACTGCAGCCCAGTCCTCCCACTGTACCCCAGTAACCAGCCCTGATCCTCTGTGCTGACCCCACTCCCACCACAGCCCTCGCATGGTTTTGCTCCTCCTTGTGGATGCCCAAGCCCTGGCTACACCAAACCCCTCTGCTGCCTTCTCTGGCAGTGAACCAGTACCAGTGCATTTCTCACCCTCCACCACCCAGCAAGTACTGGGAGAAGGCAGCCCAGGAGAACCTGCTCTCACCAGGCAGCCGTCGCTGTCTGAGGGTGGATGCAACCAGCCTCATCCCTCTGCTTACCCCGTCTACCCAAGCATATCTGTCCTTCTTGAAGAGCTTCGGTGGGGGCAGCAGCTCCGGTTCTTCTTCCAACAGCCTGAGCGTGTCCAGCAGCTCATTGAGGGTGACCTTGGACTGAGCCCTGCTGACAGCAGTCACCACCGTCTCCAGATCCTCACCACCCGTCTCTCTGGAGCTCACGTCCTAGAGGAGAAGATGACATACTTTGCAGCACAAGTGTGTAACGGATCTCCCCAGGAGTCAACAAAGGCTCCAAAGCCACCCCAGCCAGAAGCCCCATGAGGTAAAGCCAGACTCACCTGCAGCTCGTCCTCTGCTCCGGGGTCCCGTGAGGGCACAGAGCCGGGGTCTGTGAGGCCACTTTCTTCTGGCTCCGCAGCTACTGGGTGGAAATTGGCCTCTGCAGGAACCAGACAGTTCTCAGGCACTTGCAACAACCACCAGCCCCTTCAAAGCAGCTCCCCAGAGCGAGAACCGCTCCTCCATCCTCCTCCTCCTCCCTCACGTCACACACTGCTCCAAAAGCATCGGTGACCTGCAGAGGGGACTCACCAGCGTTATTGGCTTTGGTGACACTGCTGGCTGGACTGACGTTCCTTGCAGAAGCAGGTTTGGCAGGCTTCTTCTTTGCTACCCTTCTGCTCTCCTTCACCAGCGCAAGCTCTTCTTCTGCCAAGCGCTTTGCGTCCAAAGCCTTTTGGGCCCTTTTCTGGTGCAATTCCTGTAGGGACAGACAAGCCATCAGCGTCCTGGCCCAGCACAGAGTGTGCTTTACCACATACCTGCACTGCTTTAAGTGTTTAACAAGAGCCTGAGAGACAGCAACAACACACAAACGTGCTGCTGAAGGGTCCACAGGGACAACCTTAGGGAAAGGGAAGGCACAGGAACAACAGCTCTGCTCTGTGCTGCTCTGAGCAGAGGGGAGGTGGTCGCCAGGGTCTTGCCAGCTCCACGTGTGAACAGGGGCTGCTCACATGTCCCTGCGCAGTGTCCTCTGCTGCTCCATAAAGGGCCTCCAAATCCTGTGGGCCAGGCACCGCAGAGCGCAGCGATGCCACAGTGCCCGGGGGGGCGGCCTTAGCCAAGGTTTGGAAAGTCACTCAAGGCACAAACACGTGCTCACAAGGCTGTTGCAGCATTTCGCCGTCCTCCTGCTGCTCACCGCTGTGTCTCCCTGACACCCCCCCGCCCCCCAATGAAACATGATTCCATTTAGGGCAAAGAGAAATTGGGGCTTTAAAAAAATTCTTCAGTTACACTGCAAGCCAACATGCAACTCCCCGTAGTCTGTGCCAGCCCCTCATCTGTGCCCCAGGAGCAGAGGGAGCTGCAAGAACAGGGTGAAGACGATGAGGTGCTTCCTGCCCACCCTGGAGGGTCCCCCTTCCCGAGGAGGGTCCCCTTCCCAGGGCACTCTCGTCCTCGGCCACTCCGAGGAGCTGCAGTTACAGTCTCCCTGTTTCAACGTGGTCACCCTTTCCCCGAGAACTAGATCGAAATCAGCCCCGTCTTCGCAAGCGCCGGATGAGCTGCCAAGGCTTGGCAGGAGCACAACGGAAAACCGCTCCATGGCACCTCCATGTCCGTGGGGAGCACTCCATTTCCAAGGCTGGCTCTAACTCTGCTTCACGCAAAGCCCCCAGAGACGCAGAGGAGAGGCCCTGTGGCTGCCTCGCAAGAAGATGCCAACAAGCTGGTCTCCAGCAGGCGTTGCCCTGTCCCTACCTGGATGGCAGCACGTCGGGCCAGTCGCGCCTTCTCCTCTCGGATCTTCCGCCGTTCCTCATCCTTTCTCTCATGCAAATCCAGGATATTCCCTTCCTCCATCCGCTGCTGCCTTTCCTTCCAGAGAGGAGGGTCAAAACGTTACTGAGAGCTCTCCAGCACCCACCACCCACAGCAGAAAAGGAAAGGGCACGCCACACCTGAGGTCACCCCATACCCAGGCTTTCCATCCCCCCAATCCTCCCCTCCGTGCAGGTGAAGAGTCCTCCAAAAAGCTCCACTTTAGAACAGCTTATTTTCTTTAGAAACTAAACGTAATTATTAGTCATCTGGGTCTGAAACCACCAAGGAGACAAGGCTTAAAAATAGACTGTCACATGCAAGAGTTATGGCACTCTTCGTTATTGGGATAAATAATTAAACACAAAGAAACACAAATAGCTGCAGATGACTCGTCACTCTCTAATGAGCCACTCGTTACCGATTCGCTACGATGAGCCGAGACAGGGTATCCCTCCTCTGGCCACGAGCGTGTCTGAGACAATAAGAATTCAGCAGGATTTGGGCTGCTACTGCCACGCGTCCGCCTGCTCCCAGGGAGCTGGTAGAGCAGAGCCGTGCAGGGCTGAGCCCAGGGGCTCCTGGCCTGAACCCCCCTCTGGAACCAAAGCCATACTTCCCCCTTCCATGGTCACACACCTCTGCAGGGACAGGACCCTGCCCGGCTCCCTTGACCACGAGGAGCTGGCTAGATGCAAAGCCAAGGTCTCCTCAGGTCTTGGTTGGAGGGTCTGGTGACTAAAGGGACACAAAATCCCTGGCCAGCGAGGCGAGCGGGACACCGGGGTGTCCTGAGGGTCTGTGCTACGAGGCCACAGACAGGACTGACCTCTCTTTTGGAAGCCAGCAAGCGCTCCAGAGCCGCTGCTCCCGCCCTGCGCCGTTGCGAGTGGCGTCGGTACCAACGCTGGATGGTGACGGCGGCCAAATTCACCCGCTGGATGAACCTGCGGGGAGAGGGAGGGTGAGCGTGGACCCCGCGTCCTCCTGGGCCACCAGCCGGGCAGCACCACCCTGTCCTGCCACAGCAGAGTGCAGGCTGCTCGCCACGGCACCGGGACCACTGTCCCCCCACACGCTGACTCAACGAGACCCTTTCCCAGGCTGACTTTTGGGGTGGGAGGAACTTGTGCCTTTGATGAGGACAACTCTCAGCACAGAGCCAAGTCACGGGGAGGGTAAATCAGCCACTGAAGGTGCACAAAGAGGGGCCCTTCCCAAATCTGGAGCCCCACAGGACAGGAACAAACCTGCACCAACTCCCCTGGAGCTCACCCCTTCGTCTGGCACCCTCTTCCCACCAGCCATCACGCACCAGCTCCTCCTCACCTCTCTGCCTCCTCCTCCGTCACCTCCTTCCTCCGGGGCAGGCTGCTGTTGTTGTTGCGGGTCATGATGTTGTTGCTGGAGAAATTCTTCTGAGATTTCACAAAGCTGCTGCTTTCACCGTCCTCGTTTGAGGTGGCTTTGACAACGTTGCTAAGGCAGAAGATGAAGCTACTTGGCACCATCCTGCCCCATCCCGTGCCCCATCAGCACACGAGCGCAGGGTCAGCCCAGCCTCTGAGCCAGGACCTCACCACACTTACTTGAGGGAGCTGGGTGCCTGGTTGGAGCTTTTGGGCGCAGGACCCTTCTCGGTGGTGGAGTAGTTGTTGTGCACCATGGTGGTGACACAGTTGCCCATCGCGCCCTTGTTGCTCCTGTTGTGGAGAGAAGACAAGGCGTTAGGACTCACTGGATCCGAAGGGGAAGGTGTGCACTGATGACGGACGCTCTCCACGTTGCAACCCTCAACCCAACCATGACCATATCCAGAGTGTCCCCAAGGCAAGGAGCAGGTGGGGCCTCACAAGTGATTGGGGAGCTCTCTAGAGCTTGCTCCTCGGGAGCCATTCCCTGACACACAGACCGACCCCGAGCAGACCTAACAGCCTGCTCTTCAGGCTATTCTACACACAACCTTGGCTTAAGTCTCTCCTGACCCTGGAGGGTTTAAGTTTTACTCTTTCCCAAAGCAAGACCAGCCTCTCCCACACACCCATCAAGCTCCTGTGGAGCTTCCAGGCCTGTCCTGGCCAGCGTGGCACACCATCATCGGTCTGCCCCACACTTGTCCCCCGTTTCCCGACAGAGGCAAAGCACTGGCCCCCTCCTTCTCTGCCCAAGTGTTTTCTCAGTGTAGTTCCTCCCAACACCCAGCTCTGGTTAAGCACCACCGCTCCTACCTGTTGTTGGCGGTGAAGTTGGCTGCCAGGAGCACGGTGGCTTCTTTCCTCCTCATGCCCGCTGGTGGCTCAACGCCACGGGAGCCGGAGGGGCCCGGGAACACTCGCGGCTGATCGTCCTGTCACGGAGCCAGCAGGAGTAAGGGCAGGAGAGCACCAACCCCACGTCCTCAAACACCACCCTCTTCCTTCAGCAGCCAGTTTCTCCCCCACGCAAGAAGCCTCTGTTTCACAGCTCGAGGCTTTGCCTGCACCTCTGCTTGCCTCCACCAGAAGCACGGAGGTGATGGGCCAAAAACCCTGGCCCACAGACAAGCATCAAGGCTAGAGGACCAGGCCAGCACATTGGCTGTTCAAACCGCACCAGCTTTGACTACAGGCTGAGGAAGGACCAGCCTGGCCATCACGGATCCTCAGGTCTTGGGAAACCCTCCCACTCCTCCACCAAACCCAGCCAACCCCTCAGGCAGCCAGAGGTAATTTTGCCCACCCGCCCCAGGAGGCCACCGTCCTCACCAAGATGTTCCACGTGGTTTTCTTTTCCGGGGTGGTTTTGCTCAGACTCGCCGCCTTCTTTCTTCCCCCAGAACCGCTCTCAAGGAAGGTCAGGAAGTCTCCCGTCTGCTCTGAGCTTTTAGCCCGAACCCAGGGAAGGCAGAGAGGAGGAGAGAACACGTGTTCCGGAGTTAATATTACATGCAGACACGAGGCAACGCGGCAGCGATAGCGGGGTTCTCATCCTGCACCGGCTGCTTCAGCCAGAAGCACGCTCTGATCGCGGCAGGGCACTCTGACAACACGCACGGCACAGAGCCGAGGCACATCTACCGCCTGCCATCGCAATACAGAGGGGAAACGGGATGGAGAATCATTACACAGCCATGAAATCCACAAATGATTCGGTTTTATGCTGAGCTTTAGATTTCAGCACGACGTGCAGAAATAGAATATAAAAAGGAATGAGCACAGCACAACAAAAGAACGGAAAATCATGATTCAGAGGCAGCCCTGGGAGGTCACTGGAGACAGAAGGACTTTTTCTCTCCTATCACAGTCCAGCTATGGTCTGGAGGGTCCAGGAGGGGCTGGTGTAATTGAATGGTCACGTCCCTTGGAATTAAACTGAGTGTCTTTTGTGACAGAGCCACAGAAATACACTCTATTTCCCCAAACCCTAATCAAGTGACCTCCCCTCCAAAAAAAACCCAAACAAAAACCCCGTCCTTGGCTTTCCAAGGCCAGGTTATAACCCCTGATGTGTATGACAGAGCCTAATGCACGTTTTTGAAAGGCTCTGGTTCCCTCCCAGCACAAGAGAGGTCAGACAGAGAGGTGGGGTTTCACACAGTGCCATCCACGGGACAGACGGACACGTGTCGGTGGCTGGAGCTGTACCTGCGTGTGCTGTTCACCCGCTGGTTGACCTGGGTGGTGCTGTTGGACCTCCGGAGGTTGTTCATCGCCCGGGATCCCGCATCGTCCTGCGGAGGAGAGAGCTAAATTCAGCAGCGATGCTAAGGAGAAGCACGGGCAGGCGGAGCTGGGATGCCTGGCCTAGACAGGCTTCCCCCGTGAATCAGGGGTCCTAAAATAGCACTGCTGGTGGTGCTACCCCTCCACCCCCTTCAACACAGCCCTGACATGTTGTTTCCGATATCCCCACTGCTGCCAACCTCTCCTTGAGGCAGAGAGCAATGACACCTCGCTCCCTCTCGGGCTCCCGCGCTGCTGCTGAGCCAGCAGGAACGGGCTCATTTGTGAGAGCTCCCCAGCCCAGGAGGGCTGTGATCGTTACCTGCCCTGGGAATGAGCATGGGAGAAGGCTGCCAAGACAGCAGGGATTACTCAGCAAAGAGGGCAGAGACTCTCCGCTACTGGATCTTGACAAGAGCCCTGTAAGTACCTGGGGCTCATTCACTCTGCTGAAAAAACACTCATAGAAACCCTCACTCTGCAAGACCTCAAGAGTCCGGAGCTCCCGCTGACCCCAGCAGGAATGGAGGGTGCTCAGCAACGAGCAGGGTGGGCCCGAAAACAACACAGCATCCAGCAGAAGATACCAGGAACTCGGGAGTTTCTGGGCAAGGAAGGGAAGGGTGAAGCCTGATGCTTCCCTGCTTGCCCTTCTGCGTACATCAAAGGGTCGAGAAGGGATCTGAGGAGCAGCCAATGGTTGAGGACAATCAGATTTGGAGAGACAGCACAGCACTGCAGCACCCAGAGCTGCAGCACTGAGTAGCACCTGGACCAGGCAGATTCTCCCCTCCCGAAGGCGGTGTGGCTGCTCTCCATAAACACCCAGCCACACCGCATGCTCCCGGGGGGAACCAGGGCCCTCCCCAGTGCCACCTCCCACCCCAGGCTGCCTTTCAAAGCTCATCCCGTGGGATCATCGCAGCCCAGCGCTAGACAGCCAGCAGAGCGCGTGTGCATCCAGCCATCCCACAGGCATCTCCTGCCCCAAGCAGCAGGAGAGATGAAGGACCTCGACCATCCAGGACTCACCAGAGCGTTCCTCTTCGGTTTTCCATCGGTGGTGACCGAGATGGAGCGCGCCATGTGCTTGGCGGGAGAGGCGCTGCTGGGGCGCCGCGAGACCGGCACCGGGAGGCCTGTCAGGCTCAGATCCACGCTGCCGGAACCGGTGCCCTGGAAGGAGGAGCTGCTGCGGGTGCTCTTCATGCTCGAGCAGAGAGATGGGGCCCCTGGAAGCACAGCACAGGCGGAGAAGTGAAGGCACGGAGAGCGCATTCAGCCTCGTGCAGCAAGGAAACCGCGCGCTCCGCTCCTGGCTTTGTCCTACAAACGCCAGTGCACGGAGACGTCACCATTTTCAAGTGGGACAAAACACCTTCCTCTGTATTCCCACATGACACAAGTATTCCCAACCTGAACACAAGGCCTGGAGAGGCTCCAGGAGAACTCCTCACAGTGCCTGGCACCAGCAGCCATCTCCTCACTGCTTTGACCTAACGCCCTGGCCGGCCAGCCCACATCCTGCTTGCCCCATTTAGGGGCTGGGGCTCTCTCGTCAAAGCCAGCAGATGATTAAGACAGGAGAAAAGCCCCGCTCCCCACACCAGGCTCTTTCACTCCATACAGACAGTGGCTGCCAGAAGATCACGCGAGCCAGAAGAGCCCATTCTGCTCAGGCTGGGGGTTCAGCTCACCCAGCACCCTGTGTCAGGCAGCGATGCTGAAGAAGCAACTGGGCAGCTCCTGGGGGATCGTTTCCCCCCACACACACACGCTCCAAATCTCTGCCGAGCAGCTGTTCAGAAGCAGCCATGCCCTCTCCGTGGGCGCAGGGAGAGCTGAGCCCCCTTCCCAGCTCGGGAGGTGACACGCTCCCTGCTTTACTCCTTTTTGTTTCCTCCTGCCACAGCTTTGAGCCAGGAGCTGTCACTGTCCCCAAGCAAACACCACCGTGACATTGCTTTATTTATTTACATGCTGCTACCCAAACCATCCCTAAACCAAGCTTACCCCAGCGGGTCTGGTTTCACCCCTTCCTTGAGGCTCCACCGAGGAGGACCTTGGCAATGCCTTAGCCTCACACAACCCGGGTAAACAAAGGGCTCTCGATGGAAACCGCTGGGAAAAGAGGCCACCGGCCCGGAGTCAAGGCACGGGACACCCAGGGCCAGGCAGAGGCTGCAAATCAAAGCCCAGACCCTCAGCCTCCCAGGCCCAGGACCCCCCAGGCCCTGATCTCCAAGCTCCCAGGGCTGCTCAGGCTGCCAAGCCCTAAGGCTCAGGACCCCCCCAAAGCCCAGGATCCTCCCAGACCCCCCAGAATCCCAAGGCCTTGGCCTCCAAGCTTCCAGGTGCAGGATACCCCAGGATCCCCTCAGGTCCAGGACCCCAAAATATCTCAAGGCCCAGGACCCTCCCGGTCCCCCCAAAATCCCAAGGCCCTGGCCTTTAAGCTCCCACACACAGGATGCCCCAGGAACCTCTCAGGCCCAGGCCCCCAAATCCCAAGGCCCAGGCCCCCAAGTCCCAAGGCCCAGGCCCCTTAGGCCTCTCTGCCCAGAACCCCAAGCCCCAAAGCACCCCCCAGAGGCCCAGGACCCC
>QJSC01027873.1:119217-131378 GCA_003697955.1 Calidris pygmaea
AGCTTCGTAATGCACTTTGGAGAGGAGAAGTGGGAGTTTGGGGGCGCAGAGGGGAGTTGAGCATCCGGGGAAGGGTGGCGAGAGCAAATTATTGCTAGTGTGTGGCCAACCAATTAAATCCCTGGGACGAGAGGCAGCACAACAGCGGCCGTTGTGCCCGTTTAAGGCAGCGTTTCTACTAAACTAGGTTCCTAAACCACAACTATCTCCTAAAACATGCAAGACTTCACAGCTCCCATTTCAAGAGAAACACCAAAGCCACTGGCTAAGCTTGATCCTCAACTCACGACTTGATGCTTCTCCCGAATAAAGCCCTTCCCCGAAGTGGTGCAAGCCCTGGTTCCCCCCTCCTCCCGCAGCCCCACACCTCTGCCCCACAGCCCCGTGTAGCCCGGGGCACAGGGACCCACGGCAGGCGCCCTGGGGGGAGCCTTTTCCAAGCAGGGAAGGGAACCCGGCGGAGGACCGACCTCGGTTCTGAAAGGGGAGCGGAGAGCCGGATGGAGAAGGCAATTTGATATAAAGGAGATGTTGAAAAAAAGGTCCTTGAAGGCCGGCCTGGTGGGGAGCCAAGGGAGATGGCAACCTCTGAAAGCCAGAGGACAAGCGGGAGCCTTTCCTTTCATGGTTGCCATCTCCTTGGCCACCTGCAACTGCAGACTCGAGAAGCCCCCCTTTGGACGGTGCTCCCAGGTCCAAGGGGATCCCCCCTGGGGTCCAAGCAAAGTGCTTCTGGCTTGGACCGACCAGCGATGGTGGCCAAAAAGCCAGCTGGTTAACTCGAACCTTCCCTGCGGAGCTCCTCAGCCTGGTGCCTGTGGCCAACACCCGCAGCCACCCACCGAGAGCGACCACCCTGCTCACACGCTCTCCTCCGCCTGCGTCATCTGCTTGATCTGCCGGCTGTGGACCACCTGCGGAGCCCCCTCCACAACTCGGTTTAATCGCGTCTCTAGAGCACTCCGGAGGTCGTTTACTTTCACATCTGGAAGGGGGTTCAGGCCAATGAAGACCCCCGCCCCCTGTGCAGCCGCCTCCTCCTCCTCCTCCTCGGGAGGCAGCAGGTCCCGTCTCCTCCGGCGGAGGTCCAGGTCTGCCTGCAGTTTCAGGTCCCGGTTTGGTTTGACGTCGTGGTCCAGCTTCTGGTCCCCCTGGGCAGCCGCTCCTTTCTCTGGCTTTTGGGCAGGAGCGTTCTCAGGGCCTGGCTTCTTCTCAGCATCGTTTGCGAGGCCTCCATCCCCGTGCCTCTGCCTGCCCCGTGGACCTCCCTGCGGCTCCTGGGCCACGTCCACCACCTTCTCCCGAGGAGGAGCTTCGTCCTTCACCTCCCCTTTGCCAGGCAGGTCTCTCTGCGAGCCCTGCTGCCGCCTGCCAGCGCCCTGGCTGTCTGCAGCTCCCTGAGGCTCCCGTAGGTGCTGCTCGCTCTCTGCCACGTTCCTTTTACTGGAGGAGTCCAGGGCAACTGCCAGGTTTTTGGGCTCCACCTGACTCAGTGCTTTGGCTTTAAGGTCTGTTCCCGAGTCTCTTTCCAGACTCTTTCCTGCTACTCCCTGAACTTTGGCAGCCCCCAGCTGTTCTCTTTGGATGGGAGCTGTAGCTACTTCCACAGCTTTCAGGGAATTCTTCTTCTCATGGACGTCTCTTCCAGCTTTGGCTTCATGATCTCCTCCTAAATCCTCTGCCAAGGGCTTCTTTTCTAGGTGGTTTCTGGCTGCCGGAACGTGCTGGGCATCCCCATGAAGGGGATCCTGGTTCTCCACAGGATTTTTAACGGCTCTGTCGTTCTCCTGGGGCGGCACCTTCCGCTCCTTGGGAGGAACCCCAGGAATCTCACGCTTGTGCCCAGCCTCCTCCAGCTTTTCTGCAGTGTCCCTGCGCTGCTCGGCGGCGTCACCAGGCTGCCTGCCCTGCGCCGGCTGCTCCAGCACCTCTTTGCCCAGGGGTTTTGCAGCAGCTTCTTGCTTAACTCCGGGGCCCTCGTCCTCCTTGCTCTTGGGGAGCGGCGCAGCGGGCTCCTGCTGCGTTTCGGCTGCAGAAAAAAAAACCAACACGTAAAAGCTTTTTCTTACCACCCCCTTCTGCTCAACAGGGGACAGGAGGAGAGATCACGCCATCAACGGCCACACGGAAAAACAAGGAGAAACATGGGGGAAAGCGTTATCCCCAAGATCAGGGGGCTGGGGATCCCCACCCCAGAGATGGGGGTCAGACTCAGGAATGGCTTTTGCAGAGTGGACTCTGCCAGGGGGACTCAGATCTCTCCCGGGACGATTTTACCGCTGCTTTGAGCAGTGATCAGCCCGTGGAGGGCTCTTTGGGGATGTCCTTACCTTGCTTTGGCTTCTCCTCTCCTCCCTCCTCCTGCCGTTGCTGGTGGATCTCCTTGTGCTGCTCTTCAATCACAGCCAGCAGTTTTGCCTGTTGGTCAAGGAGCTGCTTCTGCTGGACTTGCTGTTCTTTGATCACCTGCAGCAGCACAGCGTGATCAAGCAGTTTCGCCTGCCCCGCTTCTAGAAAAGGGCAAAAAATAAGAAAGAAAACCAAACAATTCATGACCCAAACCCTTCACTAATCATCTCTCAGCAGCTTTGCTGAGGTCCCAGCGCTGGGAAGGACAAGGTGGCTGCTCGGCACAGGAGCTGGAAGAGGATGGGACCAGCAGCAAGGGGCTCAGCTGCCCGAGCGAGATGAGCTGCTTTTAAACCTGCCCATGGAAGCCCCAGCGCCGCTGCAGCTCAGGTCTCAAGATCAACCAGGCTTCTCAAACACAGATCACCTCTTTGAATGCACTGCAAAAACTTCATCCCAGCTAAACCCAGTGTGGAAAGACCAGGAACAGTAAATGTCCAATCTTAGGAGGAACTGGAAGAAGTCAGCCAAGGCACAGCACCAGGAGCTGCCCTCAGAGAGGAACTACCCGCACGGTGGGATAAACCCACATGGAAACATCAGCCCAACACGTGAGGTGCAGACCCTGAGCTGCATCTTTTCAACCCAAGTCCTGGGTTACAGGAGATTGAGATGAGATCTCGGGAAGAACTTCTTTGCTGTGAGGGTGGTGAGAGCCTGACCCAGGTTGCCCAGAGAAGCTGTGGCTGCCCCATCCCTGGAGGGGTTCAAGGACTTGGAGCAACCTGGTCTGGTGGGAGGTGTCCCTGCCCAGGGCAGGGGGTGGCACTGGGGGGGGCTTTAAGGTCCCTTCCAACCCAAACCATTCTATGATTCTATG
Organism: Calidris pygmaea; assembly: GCA_003697955.1. Lineage (NCBI taxonomy): Eukaryota > Metazoa > Chordata > Aves > Charadriiformes > Scolopacidae > Calidris > Calidris pygmaea. The sequence goes on from QJSC01027873.1 coordinate 122,447, forward strand.
ACTGTTGTCTTTTCTCCCAGTTTAGATGAGTGAACGTCTCTCCTGGCCCCCACAGCAGGAAAACACCCACCAAACACGATCCTGCCGAAGGATTTGGTGGAAGGGCTGGATCTCAAGCGGCCACGAAGGGTTTAATGGCAGCAGCGCAGGGGTTCGGGCAGGTGAAACCCCAGCAGTGCAGAAAGGCAGCCCCCACCTCCTGCCACCGCAGTAAAACCGAGCTCCCCACTCCCGGGCATGGGAGGAAATCTCTTCCCACCGACCCTTTGCAGCCACGGAGTCACATAAAACAGACATTTTGGGCTGAAATGTTGCTTCACTGGCTGCAAGTAACACCTCAGGCACAAACTATGAGTCCTGGGTCTGCTGGGAAACGTTGCTGCCTTTTCTCCACCTGGAGAGACACCCAGAGGGATGGTATCGTGTGGTATCTGGAGAGCAGGAGCCTGCGTGTGGCTGGACTCCCTCCCGCGCCACCAACCAGCCTTCCTCCCAAACTCACGGTGTTTCTAGACTATTACACCCCGAAGGAAATAATGTCAAAATTAATAGCCTGTAAAACACCGTTTAAATAAAAAAAAATAATAAATAAAAAGGGATGCTGTCCAGGTTAATCCCTCGCCTGCACACGCTGCCTCCCCCTGTCCCGCTAATCACCCGCAAGGTGATTACAGAGAAATATTTCCCCTTCACATTACGGTGCTATTAGCCCAGGGCCCCTGGAATTCCCCTTCCCACTCCGTTTACAGCAAGCTGGGCTGCGAGGGGGAATTGGGTCCTTTCAAGAGAGCAATTGACTTCTCAAGACCTGTTTATTTTTCGCACTTTGCTCAGAATAAACAATGAAAACAGAAGTCACTTCTACTATCCGGCTCTCCCGGCTCGCCAGGTCCCAGCTCGGCATGGGAATGTTTGGGTTGAACCGCAGCGGGCAAAGGTTTAACGCCAAATCAAAGCCTTTCTCGTGGAGAGCTCTGCAAACACATGTAACTCCTGTGTTTGTGCAGCAAACCTCTTCCACACAAACAAAAGGTGACTCTTAACGCCCAGCCCTGCCTTCGATCCTGGAGATCCAACGCTTCGGCTGGATTTTAGCAGGCACTCTTCATAAAAACCATCTTAAACTATGATTAATGGAAGTACCTGAGTTCGCTGGCCCAGGGCAGCCACAGCCAGAGCACTCACCAGCGGTCCCAGCGAGCAGCCCTTTGCAGAGAGCACCCACGCCTTGCTCCCACCACGCCGTTTCACCCTTCCCACCCCCTCCCAGCCCCTGGGTACCAGGCTCAGCTCAGAGCTGAGGAGCAGAACAAGCCCAGAGAACCTTTGGGTGACATCCCCATGGGAGAGCATCCCCGGCAAGTCCCACACAGACCAGGCTGGAAAACCCCAAGGAAACTCAGGGTTTCATCCCTTCATCCTCCTGGAAAGGTGAAGAGTCCTCGTAGTCCTTACCCACCACTAGCTTTTCACGCTCAAGTTTTCGGAGTCCAATTGTGATGCAGAACGGAAAGAAATTAATTAGAAAACCAAGCTGTAACCACCAAGGAGGGTGACACGCTCCCCAGGAGCAGAGCCTGCCCTCTGCCATCGCTCATGGGACCAAACGCCCATCACCTCCAGACCAGAACGACGGCGAAGAGCCACGGGACCCCACCACGCACCGGCTGTGTGTCCGGGCAAGGCAGAGATCAAAGACAACGAGCTCAGCCTGAGGAAGGGCTCACGGCACAGCCCCAGCACCGAGGCAGTTGTGTTTCACACCAGCTGAATGGTTTCGCTCCGGTCTCCAGCCTGCGCTGGAGCCGCCGAAGCCGGGGAGCAGCCGGGTGCCAGCGTGACTCACGTCCCCGAGCGGCGCTGCCAGGGGCTGTGCCATGGAGCAGCTGGCCCGCAGGGGACAGGCACTAATTGCTGCCGTCGTGGAGGTGACTACGGCCTAAAGTATGTGCGGGCAAGAGCCAAGAGCAGCGCTGGCTGGCACCGTCCTCCTGCAGAGAGAAATCCCGCGCTCCCAGCCCCGTCTCCCGGGGGGAGGTCAGTGCTCTCCCCTCCCCACAGACCCCAGGGACGCACGCTCACCCTCCAGCTTGCTCTCCACGTACTCCTGTTGCCTCTCCTCGGTGTTTCGGGGCTCCCTGGGCTCCAGCTGATCCCCTCTGTCCTCCTGCTTTTCACCTGCAGACGAACAGAACGACAGACCTTTTCAGTCAACGATGCTCCAGCAGCAGATGTTCCCCGAAACGACTCCGCGTCGTGTTGTCCCTCCCTGCCTAAGCCAGCACAGTTTACATTCAACCCGACGACTGCAAGGGAAGTAATAAAAAAAAAAAAAAAAAAAAATATTTAACAATCTTATAGACTGGTGGCAGGCAGCCAGCGCTAACTACCTCAGCCAATTAAAATGCAAGAATGGTTCTAACTAGCTTTTAGACGGGCACTTAGCAATGTGTTACCTGTCAAGATCTCCCGGCTCCATGTCCCCAGTGAGTTCGGAGACGCAGAGGAACAGCATGGCACCTGACATTTAGTAGGCTAGCAAACAACTGTTTGACAGATATTATAGTAGCTGTCAAAGCCACCAGATTCCTCCTTTTCCCCCACAGCTGCTGATGGGGCCGTGCATGCTCACATGCTCATCTTGTGAAATTAAAAGGAAGCGCCGGGCCGTTAGGTAGGAATAACCACATCGCCCCATCGCCGGGGCAGACCACAGGCCACGAGGAGAGTTTGTTCAGACGAGGCACTGTGGAGGGAGCTTACCGGGGTCACTTTCCTTCTCCACGGACTTGGCAGCCTCCTCTGCTTTCCTGGGGTGCTGGAGTTTTGATTTCTCCCTGTCACCTGCAGCCTCAGCTTTCTTCTCACCGTCCGGCTCGGCAGCTTGCGCCTTGGCTTCCACCCCTTGTTTGTCTGGCTGCAGCTCTTTGTATGGCGGCCTGCCATCCTGCTGCACCATCACCTCCAGGACGTTCTTCGGATTCTTGAGGGGTTTGTCAGTCCCTCCCCGCAGTTGGTTCTCAGCGATCGCTTCCTTCCCTTGTTTTGGGCCAAGTGCCTCTTTCTGGGGCTTCGGCGCGGCTGCCTCCTCCAGCGCTGGATCCAGCCCACCGCCGTTGCCTCCTCCGGGCACAGCCTTGTTCTCATCGGATTCCTCCCGCTCCCGCCCCATGTCCACGACCACTTCGTCGTGCGGGACGGGCGGCTCGTGGCGGTGTGCTTCCCCCACGGGCAGGGCAATCCCTAGGGTGGGCGACAGGCAGGGTTAGGGGGCTCGAGAGCGATGGGAGAAAGCAACAGGCGGCGGGGTCACAGCACAGCCAGCACCCACCTCCCTGCTGCCCTTTTTCAGCCCTTTCTCACCAGGAGGCTGCGTTCCTAAGGACTCCGTGATCTTAAAGGCTACATTGGATGGGGCTTTGAGCAACCTGGGCTAGTGGGACATGTCCCCACCATGGCAGGGGGGTTGGAACCAGATGATCTTTAAGGTCCCTTCCAACTCCAACTATTCTGTGATTCCGTGATTCTACGAAAGGTCTTTTCCAACCTGAATGATTCTATGATGCTAACGAGCCTCGAGAGCATCAAATGCTAAACCACGCTCAGGTAACCTCACCGTTACCTAAATTACCACACAGTAACGAGCAGAGACCAGGATCTTTATCTGAAATAGCCCTGCAACGCACACCTCCCAGCGCCAAAGCTGGCCCCCTTCCCCCAGCTTCCTCATTACCTTGATCGGGACGGTCAAGCTGCACTTTCTCCTCCGGCTTTCCCCTCTCCTCCTCCCTCTTGGGTACCTCCATGGGCACCTTGATCTGGGGTTGCTCCATCTCCTCCTTCTCCAGCAGCTTCGGTTTATCACGGTCATCCTCCGCCTCCTCCACGGCCGGGTTCTGCTCTGCAAAGGCAGGAGAGTTAATTGCAGGAGGTTACGCACGGCTGCGCTGTCAGTCCAGGGGCAGATCAAGGCAATCGCTTTGTCCGCTTGCGAACCCTTTTTACAACCCAAGCCGAGCAGTTATTTCCCCTCCAGCGCCGGTACGGGGAGGGATCGGGGGCTTTTGTTCTGGGGTCGACCTGTTTGTTTTCCTTACGGTGGTTTTTTTTTCCGGAGCTGCTGCAGGGAAGTGCAGGCCAGGAAGGGCCGGGATGGAGCCGGCTGCCGCTGCGAGCCGGAGCCGCCAGATGGTAGCATCCTCCCGGCTCCCCCGCGCCAGACCCCCCGAGCACCGGGAAAAACCCAAGGGGGGGTCCATCCGCAGCCCTCCATCGCCCGCCTGCGCTGGCTGCATGTTGCAAAGCGGCTCAAAACCCCTTTTATTTTATTTTTTTTTTCTCCTTTTTTGTGCACGAGCCTTTCTCCAGCCCTTCGAACGGGTGGGAGGGAGGGAGCAGAGCGGGGCCACCCCGCAGAAGGCACGAAAATTTGAAGTTTTGAGGAACACGATTAAACAGGCGTTAGGGGAAACTCCCGAGGGAGACAGGGAGACTCTCCCCATCTCTCCCTCAAAGAGCCGGGATGTTTCTGGAAGACACATCCCAGTCAAACCAGCGACTGTGTTCAGCGCTGGAGTAACCACGTGGAATTCGTGGCACGTCCCATGGATGGGAACGGTCCCTTCTGACCCCAGGGTGGCAGAAGTCGACCCACACAGCGCCAACAGGGAGTGAACTCTTCCTTAGAAGAGCAGCAGAGGAGGAAATCTAATTGTTTCCCAGCACTGAAGTTGTTCTGCAGATTTTTTTCCATCCAACACACTCCAAAAAAAAAAAAAAAAAAAAATCTATCTTCTGTAACAAAAAAAAAAATTCCCAACTCTTCCCCCCATTTGCCCTCCCCCATGCGATTTCCTTTGGGGAATTAATTCTATAAACATCTTTCAATTTTCTCCTCCCCCTCCGCAGGGCTGGTGCGATTTATTACAAGATGAACTCATGGGAAAGAAGAGATTGCCACAACTTCAGCTGCGTGGGCCTTACCCAAATTTGGGGGGGGGGGGGGGGGGGGGGGGGGGGGGGGGGGGGGGGGGGGGATGAAGGGGGGAGGAGGGCAGGAGGAAACATCAAAATAAGTACAAAATCCTGGCCCAGAGGGATCCGTGCCAGAAGGACCCAGCGCTGGTCCAGAAACCTGGACGCTCTGGCCCAGAGCTCCGCACCCAGTCGAAGGGACGTGCGCCGGGGCTGGCCGGCTTTCAAAGCTTCTTGGGTTGGGGAATGACGGTGGGAGGGGAAAAAGGAGTCGGATTTTCTGAGAAACTCAAGTTTGGTACCCAAGGGTCCCCCTCTCTCTCCATTGAGGGACTTCCCAGGGTTCAGCAAGTCACGGCAGGACACTCCTCCTTTCAGGAAAAAATGGACTGGAGGAACCGGTGCCCAGCCCTGGACGGGGGCCCTGGGAAGCAGGAGGCCGGGGAGGGGAGCGCTCGGCACGGCTGCGGATGTTCCCAGCTAAATTCTGGCCTCGCAGCAAAAAAAAAAAAAAAAAAAAAAATTATTTACTCTATTGGAAGAAAGTTTTTCGTTAATTGGTTCATGAAGCCGGGAGATGGCTGCACTTGGAGAAGCCTGAAACCAGAGGATCCACAACACCATTCCCACGGCAGATGGGGATGAGGAGCGAGGCAGAGGGATGATGTTCAAGAGGGATAAAAAACCAAAGTGGGGGGAGAAGGTTTTCATGGAGGAGTTAAAACCACGAGTGCCCCCACGTACATGGCAGGGTTTGGCCACAGGACCCTGCAGCAGGTGAACACCCCCCCCCCCCAGCACGGGTCCAGGCCACGACCGAGGGGGTGGGGGGGACCCCGCTGCTGGGAGAAGCGTCAAATCGTAAATCAAGAGGCGGCCGCATGGTCCGTGTTCCGCAAACAATGCGAGAAAAGACCAAAACACAAACAAAACACAAACAAAAACTAAAAAGCCTCCACACCATAATAAGACAAAGTTGCCTCTAAGCCGTCATTTGCTCAGCGGGAAACAAAATTAAGTTCATCATCAGGGCGTGAATTAACGACCTCTCACGCTGCATGGAAATCTATAAGGGACTATATGTGGTTTGCAGAGAACAATTTTGCTCAGGATGTGTAATAATCGCTCTAACTGTCTAGTCGCCCTCCAGGTCCCTCCGGAGAGCGTTACAGTAATGCTGCGCCTCTTAATGTTTTATGAGCGGCGTTGGACTTTACAGGCGAGGGCTGAGAGCCTGTAAAAGCTTTTTGGCTTACGACACCGGGACCTGGGAGTTCGGGAGGGTTTGCCTTGCCCTCGGCGGGTCCTGCCGAGCCACCCCCGGCTCACGATGCTCCTGGGCAGCTCCTCTCTCACCCTCACGGGGCGGCGAAGGGAAGCCAGGGCTTTCTGCGACCGATTCGTGTTTGTGAGTGTGCGTGCGTGCGTGTGTGTGTGTGTGCGCTCGTGTGTGTGTGTTGTGGTTTGCCAACAGCCTCTCCAGGCTGCAATAAAATTTCATGATTAGCAACCTAAAAGCTTCCCTTCCCCCTCTCCCCGCTCCCGGTTCGGGTAGCAGCAATGGTCCCAGAACAGCATTAAATCCCTCCTCGCATGGTTTTCCCATCGCGCTCGTCCACCGAAGCCAAAAGCCAGGTACCCGCACCCCGCTCTCGGCCGGAGCAGGGAGATGGGCCCCTCTGTGCTCCCCCAGAGCTGAGGGACCCCCAGGGACTGCACGGGGGGCTCGGGGAGACCCCAGCCTCTCCTCTCTGTGCCGCTGGGGAGCATCGTCCCAGGGCTGATGAGGGATGAGGAGGAGTCAGGACCTGCTCGTGCTGCTCCAGCTCCAGCGCAGCGAAATGGAGCAAGATCCACGAGCTCCTGTTCAGGAAAAGGAAGAAGAACAAGCAGGGCAGAGGGATGGGGGTAACCTCCCTTGCCCAGCAGCTCTGCATCCCAAGCAGGGCAGGAGAAGCCCCCCATGGGGACCCCCACACAGCCCCCCTCCCCCAATCCCCCAGCCCCACGGTGGCCCCCACCCCCCCCCCCCCCCCCACTCTTTTTTCACCCCCCTGGAAACGGTGACAGATTTCACAAGGTTATCGAATGGCATCACTGAAATTAGTTCACAGTTGTCTCCTGACGCACCAGCAGTAAAAACGAACCCAAATTACAAGGGGCTGATAGTTCCTTTTCTGTGTCACAGGCGCTATTAAAAGCTCGCTCTCGCACAAAGCACCCGGGAGAGCCACAGCAGCAGCAAGCTGTTCCTGCCGACGCCAGGAGCCGAGCAGAATCCACGGCTTGGGCATCTTCGGGGCTGCTCGGGCTACTAACGCCGGCGGGGACGCAGCCCGCAGCCGGGCAGGGCTCTTTTTTGGGGGCAAACGCGCAGATACGGAGAAACCCTGAGCATCGCGCCCTGCTGCGCACCCGCAGCCTGCGGGGAAGCCAAACGCCGAGCCAGGTTTCACCCAGGGCCCTATAACAGAGCCCAGCACATCCCGGGGGGCACGCTGGGGGGACGGGGAAGGGTCCCCAGCGCACGGGCTCCCCGGAGCGCCGGGGAAAGGGCAACTCTTGCATAAGGAGCGTGAATCAGGTCTTTGTTACCCGAGATTGCACAACGCCAGGGAAAGAAAATGAAGCAGCGATGATCAAGTAAGGAGCTGAAAAATATTACAAAATCTTAATCCGCCCCATGAGACCCTCTAGGGTGCTTTCAAATACAGAGAGAAATTGCCTAATTAGCTTTTTTTTTTTTTTTTTTTTTAAAAAAAAATGGATAATTGCCTTCATGAGCTTTCACAGGCAGCTTAGCAACCTTTTAACATCGGCGCACACGCCGCATGGAGCGGCAGAACGTTTCTGAAAGGGGTTTTATACCTTTCCCGAAGAGCTGCTGACAGTAAACCTCAAGCAATACAGGCAGGGGCTGTAATGGGCACTTGGGTGTCGTTAGTAAAAACACTATTCAGAGTTCGCTGGTCAATACGTGTTCACATAAAAGGGCAATGTTCTAATATTCATAATCCCAGGGCCCACAGGGCAGGGTTTTAATGAAAGTCGGTACAGTTCTGGTCTCCGCAACATCAAAGAGGCCAATAAAACTCCTCTCACATGCTGACAGGCCAAAGTCAGCCGGTGGAGGCAGGGCTGGGAAAAGGCCCCGGTGCAGCCCCCCGGTTTGCCTCGGCGGGGCAGCTCCTGGCGCAGGGAAGGGGCTTGGGGGGGGTCCCCCAACGCTGGGCAGGGGCTGAGCGTTCCCGGTGGTGCCTGGGGAGAAGGCGTGTGTGCTCCTGGCTAAAGCTCCGAGCGAGGAACACGTCCCAGATGTGCGCCCGAGGAGGGCAGCCGGGGGATGCGGGGCATCCTGCGCGCCCCGGGAATGGCAGGATGCAGCTGGTGCGGTGTTTTCCAGGCTGCGGGGCTCCTGCCTCTACAAAACAAGGCGGGCGAGGATGAGGAAGGGGGGGAGCCGAGGGGTAAGGGGGGGGGGGGGAAGAAGGGTACCATTTAACGCCTCTCATTGCTAGTCAAGCCGACATTCTGCCGAGGCACAGGGAGGGCACGGATCCAAGGCACGGGGCGGTTGGCAGCAGCGGCTCTCCCGGGGCAGCCCCACGTCCCCCCCCGCGAGGTCCTTGTCCCCCTTCATCCTGTTTCCACCCCTGCCCAGGGCACACACCGCTTCCCCAGGGCAGAGCCAGCAGCTCCCCCCCCCCTGGCAAAAGGCACCTCGTTGGACTCTGAGGGCGGCCGAGATTTCCCCGGGCAGATGCTCATCAGCACGTTCGGAGCCTGCACCACGGCTCCTCCCCGGGAAGTTTACGAAGCGAGAGCACTAAAACTGCCTTCCTGCCAGGTAGGATTATTTAATCCAGCAGTAAGTACCCAGGCAATAAGGGCTAACGCCGAGGCGCCGCGGGCACAGGCGGTGGGTACGGCGGGGCGACCGCCGAGACGCTGCGCTCGG
>QJSC01027873.1:131807-156586 GCA_003697955.1 Calidris pygmaea
AAAAAAAGAGGGAAAAAAAAAAAAAAAGCAGGAGCAGAACCAAAGAAAAATAAAATAAAGAAACAGGACACAGGCAGAGCCGAGGGGCAGCGCAGGGTCAGGCGACACCTGCTAGCGATGGCCTTGCAAGGCAAGTCTGCAGCTGGGGAAGGGAGGGATCGGCCGTAATTCTATCAACGGCCACAGTAAACAAATAATAAATAATGTGAACCAGTAAACAAAGCTGAGGCATAATCACAGGCTTTGTCAGAGCTAAAACCCAATCCAAATTTATATCCTCACGACCCAAAAAAAAAAAAAAAAGTCAGTGCCCATAAATTTACATACCTTTGAGTGCAATGAATGGCTTGTTATTGGAACGGCGGACAATGCGCTGGCAGAAATGGTGAAAGCAGCCCTGTTTGGCCACTCACACCCCTCGTACAGGTGGCCAGCGTGGAGCCAGCGCTGGGCTGTGCTCACAGAGCTGCATTTATTACCCCAAACTGGGAGCCTCGTGCTCCGTCCTTACAGGGGACCCCAGCCCCTGCACCCTACCTTTCCATTCCCTTCCCTTCCCAAAAGAACGTCTCCCACAGGGTACCACCGGAGCTCACACCAGGCTTTTCCAGAAGGCAAAACTGCAGCCTTTCTCAGGAAAAGTCCCCAGGATGCTGTGGAGACGCATGGAGCAGCCTGGAAATCACCCTGCTTCCACCAACTTAAAAAAAAAAAAAAAAAAAATTTGGCTGGGAAGCACAAGTCAGACAGGCACATACCTGGGATTTTGACCGAATCCTGGTCAATCCTGCTCTGCTCGCCGTCCAGGTGCTCCAAACCCACCACTTCTGTCTTCACAGGGGCGTCCTCCGTTGCAGACAGGGTGGTGTACGTACTAATAACCAGTATTCCCAGGCCAATCCACAGTATGATCTGCACAATGTGCCAGAGCTTCAGTTAGCACAGCAAAACAAACAGGAGCAGCATTCTTCATGCAAACAGTGTCTCCAAACGATTCAAAGCTCAGTGCAATTACACGTGTCAATAAGAGAGAGAGAAGAGGAGAGAAATTTAAGAGGTGAAAAAGAAAAGAACAGTAGCTTGGGGCTGAAGTGTGTATTTGGATACAGAGAGGTAGCAATGAGAGTTTCAGATGCTGGAGGCTGTTGAAAAGGTGACTCCTGTATCAGAAGGGCTCAAAAGCAAGTGGACAGGGCGCAGGGACAGAAAAAAATGCATGTGGCAGACAAGAGTCCAGCTGCAAAGACTCATTCCCTGGTATTTCCAGCAGCTACACGCTGGAAATGCTACATGCTACAGAACACCATGAAATCAGGTCTGGCTGAGAACAGAGGTGCCCAAGCTGTTTACAGCCTAGAAAGTTTTCTAGGGAGCTGTTTAAAAATTCATATTATTGAGAGCAAGAATAAAATGTTCATAGACAAGCCCTGGTGGGCAGTGCTCAAGAAACTGAGAAGAATCCTCACTGATTTCCTGAAACCTGGGACCAAATAGAATAAAAACTGAAAGAGAGAATCTGGACACTACAGAGGGAAGGGCTCTACGATCTTCTTTAAACTCGAAAAGGAGAAAGTGACCACCACCAAAAAGACCTTTTCTACAGCTTACTATCGAATGATAAATTGATCTAAAAGGATCTAATTCCACATATGCTGGAAGAACGAATAAAAAACTCTGTCTTCCACAGCACAGAAAGGATCCTTCCACAGAAAGGATATATCTCTGGGAGCGCTAGCAATTCACAGGGTAACTGGAGAAGGACAAGCAAGACGATGCACAGCAGCGAGAGGGGCCGAGGACCGTCTGCCCCGTTGGGTGTCAGGGCTGCCGAGCGCCCGCCCGCTCCCCCGGGTGAGGGGGGATCACTTCAGAGAGCTGAGTCAACGGACTTCCAGCCGACAACGCCGACTGGGGAGATTTAATTAAACTCTAACATATTATTTTTTCCCCAGTCGATCATTGCAATTGTCACAGCAAGGGCTTCTCGCGGAACCTGGTTTGCGTGTCACTGTGTCGACGGCGCTGAGTGACTGGTAGGAGAGTGTCTGCAAGAGTTTGTGCTGGAGGAAGCAGGCAAAAAAGCATCACCCTTGGCTAGAAACACGATCTCCCCACAAACTCATCCTCACAACAGACCGTGGAACCAACAGGAACCATCATATGCAAAAAAGAAAACGCCTTTGCAACGCTGGGAAGCTGGAAGTTTGCAGCAAATTGGTATTTACAATGCAGCAATTCCCTCTTTTTTTTTTTTTTTTCCTTTTTAAAGTACATTCTGCTCTCTGAAACACCACAGATCTAGCTTATTTCTACAGTTCTGCAGACCGCAGCAAAGGATCCGAGATGATGCTGCAAACGAGAGGATCCAAGAGGATCACAGCTCACAAGAGGACCTCATCCTGCGGGACTTATCTCTTCCCCCAGATCCCTTATCCTGCAGCATTTACATCCCAATTAACAAAAAGCACAACAAAAGGATGCTACTCAGTGTGAGAAAAACCAGGAACGGCTACAGGGGTTGCTACAACTGGGGGGCTGCCAGAGGGATAAAATGGAAAATAAAGGGGAGAAATTATATTGAAAGGAGAAGTTAAAATATTGGCATCCCCAGGAGAGGGAGGGGAGGCTAATGCTTGTTTTTTCTTCCTCGGGCTGAGGAAGCTCGCCCAGAAATGGGAGCCAGGGCGGTCAGAGCCCCGGGGGCCCAGGAGACCCCGTTCTCAGCACCCCCCTGCAGACAGACAGACGCCTTCAGAAGGAAAAGGCCGGCGGGACACGAAGCTGCCCTGGACGAGGGACGAGCAGCGCGGCCAGGGAGCAGAGGCCAGGCCTTAGAGGCACTGCAAAGGAAACAGAAGCAAAATCTGCTCCCTGCCTCGCCGTGTGGGTGCACAAAGAGCAGATATCCTGCCATCCCGCCCGGGTCAAAAGCGGAGTCAGCAGGTCCCTGCCACGGCTGCCCTCGGCTCGCAGCTCCAACGCTTCCTCCCCCCCGCAGGAGCTACAGCCCCGGTAGAAATAGAAACGCACTTTGCAACTGGAAAGCTGTTCTGGCATCTTCCAGAAACAACAGCCGAGAGGAAGAGCGTTTCCACAAAGAGGATCTATTCTGGTGCCACAGGAACAAGCAGCAACGTGGGAGAGACGGGAACTGTAGGAAACGGCTGAAAACATTAAATGTTTTTAAAGGATTTTTTGTTGTTTCTTGTCGTAGTGGGGGAACCATGGGCTGAGTGCCTTGGATTCGAACCCCTTTGATTGTTTAACGTTTGGAGTTCATCTGTGAGCTTCCCAGAGCAGCGGGTACGGGCACACGTGGTGCCCACAAACAGTCCATGACCAGCAGCCGTCCTTCACCTCCAGCTCCCTCATTGGCACGTCTCCTCCTCACCTACCCCGTCACCAATTGGAGACCAGGATAAAGAGGTCCACAATTTGGCTTAATTCCATGGAGATACTTATGACATGGAAAACCTGGCAGTTTGGACTCAAGGCACTACCAAGGCTACTCTGGCAATCAAAGGAGGAACATGGGGTGCAAGGACCTGGTGGTTCAAGGAACCAAACACAGGAGCCGCCTACCCCCAAAGCGTCCAGCTGAAGAGCTGAGAATCCAGAGCAAGAAGAGGGACGACACTGATACAAGCCTGTGTCTGGTCCCACAGGAAGGATCTACCCCCCAACCTCTTAAAAGCGAACCTGCTGAGAGCAGAGACCCTTCTCCAGAAGGGCTTCTCAAAGTGGACATGGCAAGAGGACGTGCAAGCCCTCCAAGAGGCAGGTCAGCAAGGCAAGAGGAGAGGAGAGCTCTGAGCAGGGACGGGAATTCAGCAGAGGAAGTTTACGCGGCCGTTTCCTCCGCTGGTCGCTTTCCCTCGGCCGTCCTTCCTCCCAGAAGATAACTCGAACTTTGTACAGAAGAGTCATCAGCTCAGACCATCTCCTCTAACCACGCCTCAGCCATCAGCGGGAAGCGAAAGAAAAAAAATAAAACCCAACTGCATTTGTGCAGAGTGACGACATCCTCCAAACTGGGCTGTTTTGGACACCGAGCCTTTGGAGGGACAGAGTCATGGCTAAGGAATGCAGAGCCCCGGTCACCACCGGGTTCCTCCGCTGCGCTGGAAGGGCTGCACCGACCCTCGAGCGCCGGCGGTGAAGGTGTGCTGGCCGCTGAGCTACCAGGGGAGGGCAGAGGGGAATCTCTTTTCCATCCGCACAGGAGCGAGACCGAGGGGTCATTTCCTGACCTGGAGCAGCCTCTCGGCAGCTTCTCTTCCCCAACTGGGACACCAGCAACTCCGGCCTCCCTAGGAGGGGCCTCTCGGACAGGCTTGTGTCAACAGTGGGAAGCCAACACCTTCCTGTTAGAAGTTAAAACACTCTGTTTACAGACCTTAACGTGACCTTCAGCAGCTCTTTGCCAAACCTCGCTCCAATCCCCCCACTCCAGGCTCCAGGAGGGCAGTGGGACACGGACCTGCACCTTTACAGGAAGACGCTTGAGGCTGAACCACAAGAAAGGGAACGCTCTCCCCGGCACATTCGCAGCTGGTTTCAAGCTTTTTAACTGCTCCGTTTCCTGATCGTCTTTCCAACACAACGAACCTTTCAACCAAGCCACCCCTGAGCCGAGCCCAAACTGCCATCCCCAGCCCCGGCCAGTGACCAGCAGCCACGATAACTGGGCAACTTGCTGGCAGAAGCCACCCATGCCTTTTGCTGGCCAGCAAACATCTGGGACAGCCCATATTCCTCCCAGTTTCGTAGCCTCAGCATGCACCACCTTCTCAACTGGGTAAATCAGAACTTCCTATCTCACCAGCCCCACAAGCTGCCCCACATGGGACTTTGGGCCAGAGCTGGCCCAACAAAAGCAGTCAGTCCTCAGCAGCAGCAGCACCACAAGAGTCGGGATAATTCAGGCAAGCGGAAGAGCTGGCGTTGAGAAGAGCTGCTGCTTTAAAAGAAAGCTAAGGATGATGGAGGGAGGGAGAAGATACACGTTGTGTAGACAGGGAAAAGTGGGGAGGGGACAGCTGTGCCCAGGGCTGGCTCCCTCTCCCCCTCGACTGCCACTTCTCAGAGGAGCGTATTTTGATGGAGTGGAGCGCCTGATCAAAGAAAAGCAAGAATGAAGGAGGAGACCAAAGACAGAGCTTCAGGGAAAGAATAAATGAGTCTTTGCAGAAGACCTGGAGGAAAGAGGAGAAGGTGGGCCCCGAATCGTGCTCCGGAGCGGAGGCGGGGAGGGGCTCCGCAGCCCGTTCCTGCAGGTGTGCCCTCGCTGCAGCACTTCAGAGCATCGCTCAAAGAAACTATGCAAACTTGACAGGCGATGGATCATTCAAGAGAAGGCTGGACAGCTTGCTACCAGCCCCTTGAAATGCCAGGGTAACCTGGGGGCTGATGCTTTAGATAAAGCCCTTATTCCTTCGTGGGGATTTCTGCAGGACAAACGTTCTTCACCAGCCTCGTGACCAGCGTTTGAGGTCAAGGATTGTGAGGGCCCCAGTGTTCAACCCCGGGCAGCTGACAGTCGCCTCTGGGCAGCCAGTTTAAGAGCTCAAGCCCATCCTAAGTGCAGTTTCAAGGCACTGCAGAGAAACGTTCTGGCTCGGCCGGAATAGAAAGCAATTCTTGAAAGTGCTCTTTGTTTCCCTGAAAAATCCAGGCTGGCATTCAGACTCCTGCTTGGGGTTTCAGTCAAAGACGTTAGGAGCAAAGTGTCAGAATTCAGAGTGAAAGCTGGAAAGTTGGACTATTTCCTTGTGTCAGAGAAAGCACGGGGAAAGAAAAAGAAAAAAAAATACACCCTGCTTAAAAAACTTCATGTACGTTTGCAAACCCACAAGTCATTAAACACAGAAAAAGACATTAGTTCTGTAGGACCCACAAAAATGTCGTGCTCTCCCCCTGCTGACTCCGCAGTTTGCCGAAAACCTTATTCCCAGCCCAGCACTGTTGTGACTGGTAACGCTGGGGCAGAGGCCTGCTAAAAGGCAGCGGATTAAGTTATTGTTAGGAAAAAACAAAACACGTTAATTTCAGCCCCACAAAAGCCCAGTATTTGCAGAAGGAGAGAGATGGAGCCCAGCAAAGAGCCACTTTGTTTCAGTCCCCGAGGAGGCCAATTCAAACTGGAGCAAAAGGAAAAGTTAAACTTCTAACAGCCTCTGAACGACCCTGATTTTTTAAAAATCAGTTCCTGAAGCAACACCTCTATGTGTGTGTTCCTTTTTATTATTATTTTGGTTGAAACCAGAAAGCTGAGGGTCAGCAGCAAGAACCGCATCGCTGAGAAACCGTGTTTATTTTACCCAGCCCCGGCAGGTTGGGATGTAAGACCCCGTTAAGGTTTTATAGGCTGCCTGGATTTCACATTCTGCAGATACAGAACCCGAAGCCCACCAGAAGGCGGACTGGAAGCAGCATTTTATGCACCAAATGAATGCTTCACTTGCTGCTGGAGGGACAAAAAGAGCTGGTGTTCCAGCAGAGGGCTGGCCGTGCACTGGGCCAGCGCCTCCTCCGCTGCTGCCCGCCTGCCCATAAGCGATGCTGCTAAGAGCAGCCGACCAGAACAGCTCCCACCTGTACTGGGCAGACTGGAGGGGGAGGCTGGAGGAGATGCCTCCAGAGCAGTTTTCTCTGCTGCAGTCAAATTAACTACGTTCCCAGGCTCTGCAGAGGGCTTAGGGGGATGTCAAGCAGCATCAGCACTGACCTGTGAACAAAGCGCATTCTTGTGGATCTTCCTGTAAATAAGAGCTGGGCAGATAAAACAAATGAGGCTTCCCATCGTAGCACCTGTCAGGCCCAGGACTGTTTCCACTGGCAAAGAAGAAGAAAAGAAGTCAGCAAAGACCCCTTCCAGGACGGCCAGAGCAGCAGCACGAGGCGGCCGCCTGAGCCCCTGGGCAAGCTGAGGTACAAGCCCAGCGAGTCCGGCCATCCCACCCAGAAAAGCCAATAAAAGAGATCAGAGAAAATAGCCAAGCAGCCAGCCCTCGCCCCCAGCTCACCGTTCGGGATCATGATGCCTCCTACCATGGTTCCAAACACAACAGCCAGCGTCAGGGCTTTGAAGCGAAGCGGGGGCATGTAACCCCCAGCAGCGAAGGTGCCGTCTTTTTGCTGGAAGAGAAAGGGCGGGAGGGGGAGGATGAGTTTAGTTCCTGCATCAGAACCCCAGTTCCTAAACAATTACCCCAGCAGGTTCCAGCAGCTTTGTCACCTCCATGCTATGGTCTCCACAGAGGTGAATGGGGGGGGGGACGACTGGACGTGGCTGAGCAGTTTTAATACGCAACTGCATTTGAACCTTCAAGACAAAGAGTGACAGAGGGCACGGAGCCAGAGCTGCTGCTTCCATCCTGCCCCAGATGTGAACTGCACAGCTGTATCCCAGCCCCTGTGCCAGCGCCCCTGCGAGCAGCCCCAAGGCCAAGGGCCTGAGAAAGAGGTGAAGGGAGAAGGCAGGAGGGAGAAGGGACTCAGGGGGAAGAGCTCTGGATTTGCTACAGCGAGGTGTCCCCTAACACCTCCAGGAGCAGAGTTATGTGTTCCAGCTCTTCTGACTTGAGAGAAGACACCCTGGCTGGACGGCAGAGGGGACGACCCCTGCTGCTGAGGAGCTGCTGATACTGGAGGGTTTCCAGTTGCCCTCCTCTTCCCATCTCATCCCCACAATCAGAGCAGGAGGTGCAGAAAGCAGAGGACCCAGCAAACCCACATGCCCTTGGAAAACCAGTGGATCCCCGCTCTCCCCGCCACACAGATGGGAGGGGACAGCAAAGTGACAGGTTCAGAGCCCAAAGAGCAACGAGCAGAGCCCAAGCAGGAGCCACGGTCCTCCCAAGCACTTCCAGTGCTTACTCCTCTGCACCCACTGCCTTTCACCAACCATCTTCCCCCATCCTCAGGCCCTCCCGACGTGAGAAAAGAGCTGGGGGCTTCTCACAGGCAGAAGTGGCAGGATTTAGAGCTATAAATTGCTCAAGTTTTATTTCCTGCCCTAAGAGGTTTCTATTTATGCAGATACACAAAGGCCTCAGAACATTCCCACAATCTCTTACTGTTATTTACTGAATACCACGGGCATGCTTAGTGCCGTACAATACACAGAGGAGAACACGCTACTGCCACAAGGGACTTACAGTCTAAATCAGACAGACCAACTACAGTCACAAAGGCCGTCTGAAGATCTGACCCTGGGAAAGGTGAACGTGTGGCAGAGGAGAGGGCTCTGTTCCACCCCGTGCTCCTGCCCCAGACCAGCACCACCAGTCCGGGGAGGCACTGGAGGAAGGGGACATCTAAACCCAGAGGGGAGAAGGCTGCTCAGGGAGCTACTGACAGATGAGAATAAAATAATAAAAGAGCAGAAACGAGCAGGCACAGACAGAAGCAAGAAGAAACGAGGCTGGGCTGGGCTCTGAGGCCAGGAACAGAAGCTTGAGCTAAATGCAAAGCAAGATCCGAGTTGGCCAGCAAAAGGATGCCAGCTGGAGCAGCAGGAAATAAGGAGGCTCCTCTGTTTCCAAAAGCACATTTCTCCCTCTTTCTGAGGGGGGAGAACCGCCGTGGCTCTGAACTGTGTCACACTTCTTTGCGAGAGCCGGAAGCCCCAGGGGAGCAGCAGAGCAACAACCCCAGGCTCCCAACCCCGGCACTTCTGCCCACGGAATTCCTCTGCCGAGAGGACAAGAACCTCAAAGTACCAGAGATTAACCATTCTGCCGAGCGGGATTTACAGGCTGCCACGGGCCTCCCGCCGCACTCTCACCACACACCAGGCACTTAGGATTTCGCCGTGAGTTGAGGGTTTGTCCCTCTGGATAGCGAGTACCTACCACAAGTCAGAAATAGGCAGCTGTCAACAGCGTCTCACACAACCAAGGCGTGTTTGTAGCCCAGGTCGGCAGCCGGCAGCAGAAGCCAAAGAGTCACAGTTAGCTCTTCAAAGAGCAGGTTTCAAAGGTGCACGCTGGCCGCACAAGAGGATCTTACCTGCTGCTCAAAGAGAAGGGTGTTCAGCGCCTGTCTGCACGGCAGAATCATCATCGGAAACCCCACAGCTACCGACATCATGAAGCCCACTCGGATCATCTCCGTCACAAGGTTGGAAGGGAAGTTCATTAGGACGTTGCCGGCAATGGCTTCAGTGTAACTCACGTAGCCAAAGAAGCCCACCTGTCCGGCAGGAGGGGAGGTGAGCGGATGGCGTTGTGACCCCCCCCCAAGCACATTCATTTCTGCTCTTTACACAGGGGTGGAGGCCAGCGACCTCCCCTCAGTGAGGACAGGCCAGGCCCAAGGAGGGAGCCTGGGGCCACCTCCATGGGCAACCTGCCAGCAGCACCCCAAAATGGTTAAAGAATAGCGGGACCTTCCTAAAAGCAGAGGCAAGTTTCTCCCCAAATACAGGGGGGTTTCTTGGAGGACGTTGCAGCGAGGGAACGCTGCCAGTGACAAAGAGCAGTGACACCCTGCGCCCTCCAACCAAAGAGGGGGGCTGTGATGATCCCCTGCAGCAGCCCAGCTCAACAGGCTCTCCTCAGGAATTATTAACTGGGTTTTATTAGCTGGTGCTTTACGAGGCATAACTTCCTTTACATCTTTCCAATTGCAACAGGCTGAAAGAAGCTCTGGGCAGCACCTCCAGCTCCAGGCTGGGCCCTGGAAGGCAGGGAGCAGGCTGATGGAAGCAGGGAAGAGCTTGGTCTCCACTCTGCCTCCACCCAAGGAAATGCACCACGCCGAAAATTTGGGACTCTCCAAACGCCTCCCGCACTGTTGGGGTCATCACCTCCCATCTAATTTTGCTCTCAGCGAAACGACTTATCTTTCAGAATAAATACAGATCAGCAGAAAGCAGCCCCATCTGAAGATAAATCATCGTCCCTGTTGCCCCTCCAGAGCGTGACTTCTGGCAAGGAAAGAGAAGGGGAAGTTTCTTACCGTGATGTAAAAGGTGGTGACCACGTTTAGGGAAGAAGCAAATATGGAGCTCATGATTTTAACAGACGGCTCATCCAAGCTATCATAGGTAGGCAAGACCTGACTGTAGAAAAGGGTAAATTATTTAAGGAAGGAAACCTTCTGCAGAGAGAGAGAGAGAAAAACCCCACTCCAGCACGTTCCCTGCCTCAGCCCAGCAGCGAAGAATCCCTGACACCTTCCCCCTATGGAGCATAAACACTCGCTGCTATTCCACAATTTATACTGCTAATGCCAAGAGATTTCAGAACACTCATAACTTTTAAGTGTTGCAGAAATATTCCTGCTCTCCCCACCCCACCACGTGGAGCTAAACGTGTGATGTAAACATTTTCGGTTCAAAAGTGTTGCAAAATGAATGACCGTTTGTTCCAGTGAAACACCAGTGGCACGGGGCCAGGCAGCGCATTGCAGATTATTGTTCTTGGACCTCTCCACGCTGATAATTAAAGCAACGCAGTGTTTACAGAGTAAAAAAGCAGGAAGAAGGTTAGAGCATCGCACTGTCTAAAAGAAAAGTTAAACAAACAAAACCAAAGGCAGCGCCTGTCATATTTCAGCGCTGCTGCTCCGGCTTGGTTCATAGAAAGCTGGGAGCGCCAATTACACGGGATTTGGGGTATTTACAGACTTGGAAAGCATGTGGAATGTACTTTTTGACATCAGGTGCATATTTTAGCAACTCATTAACCTCTTGTTACTTTAATTCAAGTGGCTACATCCTGGCTTCATGTTACTAAAGGAACTCTCAGGAGAAAGGTAGGGGGGGAGTATCCAGTTAGATGGGAAGGGGG
Source organism: Calidris pygmaea (assembly GCA_003697955.1). Lineage (NCBI taxonomy): Eukaryota > Metazoa > Chordata > Aves > Charadriiformes > Scolopacidae > Calidris > Calidris pygmaea. The sequence continues at coordinate 142,604 of QJSC01027873.1, forward strand.
TATCCCCGGCTCCGGTGGGCACAAAGCCATTAAGGGAACGTGTGTCAAGCTGAGGCTGAGCAGAAAAATCCTTAACCCTTAATCCCTTAACGTCAAACAGTTCTGCACAAAGGAAGCCGAGCACGTCAGCTCTCAGGAACCCAGCAGACACAGGCAGGGTCTGCCAGGGCACCACCATGATGGACATTTACCAGCCCAGTGTCCCCAGGAATCTCTCCAAGCAGGGACAGTAGCTCAAGGGAGGTCATCCTCCCCCTCTGCTCTGCACTGGTGAGGCTGCACCTGGAGTATTAGGTCCAGTTCTGGATTCCCCCGTCCAAGAAGGACAGGGAACTGCTGGAGAGGGTACAGCAGAGGCTACAAAGATGATGGGGGGACTAGAACATCTCTCTGATGAGGAAAGGTTGAGGGACTTGGGTCTTTTTAGTTTGGAGAAGAAAAGACTGAGGGATGATCTTATCAATGCTTATAAATACTTAAAGCACACTCCTCTCAGGAGGAGAAGGAGAAATAAGAAGGGAAGCAGAGAAGCTCCGCAGTGCAAGGGATGGCACAGCCAGGCCAGTCCATGTCAGCGCAGGAGCAGTGACAAGGAGAAAAGTGCCATGAGAAGTCCAGCTGTACCCAGGCCTCCTGCCACCACCTAACAGCACCCATTCAGTCAACTTGGTTTGGGGGACCAGCACAGCATTCCTTGAGCCCCCATGACACACCTCGTGCCCATCACCAACTCTCAAGACAGAGCGAGAGGACAAGAAGCAACAGCACGTCCTGACACACCGGGGGGGGGGGCGTGTTTTTAAGCAAAATGATCACACTTAAAGACCAGCAAAGGATCAGGGACCCTTCCCCACATTATCTGTTATGCTCAAAGAGGGAGCAAGTAGATGGCTCCTTCTGAGCAGAGAAGGGACAAGTCAGCACAAGCTCTAAGCCTTGCTTCAGAGATGGCCAGGGCCACCTCAGTGTGCCTGTTCCCCACCATCGCTGGAGGGACCACCTTGCCTTGGCCCTCTGAGGGCCTGCCAGGAACCAATGCTCACAGAGGCAATGAACACCCCCCCTGGCTTTGATTATCCCTGCCATTTCAGCATTTGAGCATCCATCTGCACCAGAAGAGCCACCCCCAGAAATGAGAAGTTTTCTCCTGGAAAGCTCTAGTCACTCCCCTTTCATCAAAAGGTTGAGTGACTTGACCAAGGTGGACCCTGGAGTCCTCGCACTCCTGGCTCTCAGCTCCACAGTGTATTTCCACAATACGTTACCGTAGAGAGTGACCTACTTCGCCACTTCATCAACAACAGGAGAGCTTTTAAAGAGCGAAGGGGACTGAACCCACAAGTAAAGCAGGGTCAAGTTTTTTAAGCTAGAATAAAACTGCCTTTATTTGTCCTTACTGGATGCTGCACTTACGTGCTGAAAGAAAAGGATTTCCGCTTTATGTTAGAATTATTTTTCAAAAAGGTGATTCATTGGTTAGCAAAATTAAACCTACCTAGCTGAGAATAACAAGCTTATAAAGATTGTCAGGGCCGGGGACAGCGTCTTGCCCTGATGCTTGGAAAAAATATAGAGCTTTATGTTCAGTTTGCCACGTAAGTGCTGTAACGGAGCCTATATTTAGGTATGCACACGCTGGTCCAGACCAAACGATTTCCCTGCCTTTCCAGCTCCCAGCAAAATTGTGCTGGGTACTGTGTGGCTACCATGAGAAAAAAAAAAATAAAGGAATTAAGAAAACTCTAAATTGTTAACTAGGTAAAGCCGTAAAAGAATACAATTCCCTTCGCCAGTTGTAATGGAGACATTAAACAGCAAGACTGGAGCGTGTTCGGGTAGGAACCGAGCTGCCAAGAGAGCCGGTAAGTGGAAAATGATGATTTGGATCTTGCGTGTGGGTGTAAACACAGCAGTCTGAACAAATTTTATCTGTCACATTCATTTACTGTTGGCATGCTACCCATTTGCTAGAGCTACAGGGGGGGAAAGCCCAACTCTGCCAGCCTTCCAACTGAGGATGGTCTTTTCCGTGTCCACATTTGGATTTACGCTTCTATTTAAAGTCTGTTTCTATTCTGGCCAGGCACGTATTGCTCACTTGCCATTTCGGTGCAGAAGGTAATGCTGCTCGAAACATGAAAATAGCCCTGCTCTGCCATCACCTCCGTCCACGTGCCAACGGAAACCCTCATTAAAAGCAGGTGAGTGGAAACAACCCTCCAAAGTCAACGACTGTGCCATCTTCTGAGTATTCTCAAAGAAATTCGGGGAAGGAGAGAGCAGCCGAGAACGTGCGCTACCCTGCGGGGTGGCCCTGTGGCCATCAGGCGATGGCCCCCACTGCCTTTCCTGGTACTAAATCATTCCCTTCAAGAAAGAGGGAAATTCATCACTTCTGCAGCTGTACCAGAAGCAACGTGCGTTACGCTGAGGATCTGTTTGGCCCAAACGATCTCGTGTTGCTCAAGTACAATAACTCCCCAGTGAAATATAACTCCCTCCCCCCATCTAGGTAACAAAAGGGTCACAACTGAATGAGATGCTGTACTTCAGTGGGCTGTAAAATATTTTGATTAAAATAGAATAGGAAACCAGATGGTATCTATCCCTTGCAGATCCTCATGACCCTCTGCCCTCGCAAAAACTCATTGCGGACCGCGGCTGCCAGAAGTGGGAATGGCAGGTACTTACGACTGACAGGCAAAAGACATGCCAAAGATGGGGATGCAGCGAAAAATGCCCTCCCAACGAGTGTAACTAACTCGCTGCAGCCACTGCCCGCTGAAGAGGCCATGCTTGAAGGACGACAGCACGATCTGTAGCCAAGAGAAAGAAAAGGGGGTTAAGATCCGACCCAAAACAACTTCACGGCGGCAGTTAACGCCGGTGCTGGGATAAAAGGCAGCGTGTGGCAGCTCTGGGAGGAACAGCTCACATTGCCTACCACAGCCCGGTCTCACCCCACCCACACACTTTATTAAAGCTCCCAGCAACCTCCAAGGGCCCCTTGCCACCAAGGATCCCGGGGTATATTTTAAAAGATCTATGGCACCCCCCGCCTTGTTTGATGCCATCAGACATCATAGCATGCACCAGGGTGAAACAATTTCCACTGACACATTTAACTGCGAGAATTATTGTTCCCAGCAATTTCTTCTGCACTCTTTTAAACACGTTTTTGAATCCAAACGGGAAGCGACATTTGCCTTGGGAGAATCCTGTTCAACAGAGAGAGAGACAAAGGCTCCTAAAGCAGGACCCCCACCTGCACACCACTACTCCAGAGCCATTTAACAGCACCAGTTCACCGAAGACAAGGATAAACTTCAGGAAAACAGGGGGAGCGAGGCACCCAGACGCGGCTAGGGGAGCTCTTTTGCCATTGACAGGGAAACTGGCAGGCGTTGGTTTGCACAGGAAACAGAAGGTAAATATGTCTGAATGCCTGTTTATAATATCGCCTGAATGGGGGTTTTCTAATCCCCAGAGATTACGTTTTAGTGCAGCCAACTCTCATGAAATGTTGTGGTTTTCTTAAAGGCACAGCTCCTGCAACACGGCAGTTTCATAAAACACTCATTTACAGTTTCCAGCCTCCTCACAGAGGCAAACTCAGAAGCGTGACCCAGCACAACCTACTAAAAAAAAAAAAAAAGTTAAGTGGAAAGAATTTCCACACCTCCCTTTTCTTCTTCTTGTTTCAGCTCTTCCAGCCCTGAGATTTGGGAGAGACAGGGCTGGGGCTCCGTGACCAAACCACACAAGCACCCGTGAGGTGAAACCTGAAGTCGTTCAAAAGCAAGCGAAAGCCTCCACCTCCCAGTAAATGGTGCTCTACGATGGGGCTTGGCCAAGGAAAACTGGGACAACTTCAGGTAACTCTCAGCTTAATCTAAATGGTCAAGAATCTGTTCACCTCAGTAAAAAAAACCCTTTTACTAGAAATACCTAAGAACAAGCACATGCCACATACCAGACTGAAGACTTTATGATGCTCAAAAATAGAAGTGCTGGTGTCTAACAAATAAAAATAGTTGCAGCCTGAAAGACATTAACCATCAGCTGCAAAAAAACATGCAAAGAACATGCTCGAGTTCTTAACAGAACCCTACAGATTAGAAGCATTGAGGTTTTCAAGGCAAAACACTAAGGCACGATCAAAGTCCTCCTGCTTCCAAGCGCTCTTCACCACATCTTCCATCCTTTGATTTCAAGTTCAGAGCCCAAAATTATAAGGCACCACCAAGCAGAATAAACCACAACTCCATTTGTGGTTTATTATTATTTGTGCCACCACAGCCCCTACCATTTCTAATTGCTTACAGACCCACTGGCCAGTTTCTACAGTCTGTACCTCCCCCACCTCAGCCAGCTCAAGCACCCGGCTCATTCGTTATGCCCGGCACCGGCAGCACTAATTACCAGGAAGGATATTTTAAACTCGAGGCCTGCACCTGCAGGTTGTCCCAGCTGGAAAAGCTGCGTTAAAACAATAGGAAAAGAGCGTTCCTGGCCTCAGTACTCACCACGAACATGAAGACGGTGTAGAAGATCAGAGCCATGGCACTGAAGGACTGGATGGAGGCCATCATGTTGCGCTGGAGGCTCAGTGGAAGCACGATGCACAGGGAGACAGCAAAGAGCAGGACTATCCGGAAACTGCCCGACACCTGGAAAAGAGACCTGCATAAAGAACCGGAGCACGGAGGACACTCAAAACATCCCAACAAATTAGCAAAGTAACTCCCTGATGCTGTTCTTTCTTTTTTCCCCCAGAGCGAGAAACGATGCCAAGCCAAGATGGATTTCTAATGTGAAGTTGTGCTCCTGTAGGTATATAAAGATTTGATGCTGAAAGCTTGCCATTTCTTTGGGTGGGTCTGTGATTAGCTTGTACAGTCACTGGGTGCCACTGTTGCTCTACACAGTGCGTGACAGGTCCATCCTGAAGTGGAAGAATTTGGGGGTGGTGGTGTTTAAATGCTATTCCAGCACAAGTTATTTAAGTATTTTCCTGCAATTAAATAAAAACTAAACTTACTCAGGAAACAAGAGATTGAAGTCTTGAAAATTACGATCCAGAAAACTAATCAAAGCCTCGCATTGGTATTTATTATAGCAGAACAACTCAGAAACGTTTGGAAATATTTAATACCTAATTTGGCTGCAGCCACAACTCATCGTTTTAACTTCACAGGCCCTTAATCGGAGCTTAACGGCATCAGGCGGAGCAGATAACAGCCCCGCCAAAAACCCTTCCACGTGTCTGTTTTGCTTCCCTGCACAGTCCTCGTGCCATCCCCGAGCGCTGCCGCTCGCACACCGACTCTCGGCTCTCCAGGAAGAGCAGCAAGAGCCTCCAGGAGCCCACCAGGAGCACCTCTGGCCACCACCCCCAGGCTCATCACACAGCTTCTTCTGGCTTAAAGACGAGGCAGGAGCACAGAAAATTTGGCCACAGAACAGGACAAAAAAAATCCCTCTCCAACTAGAAGGCTGCAAAGGGGTGAGAGCTCAGCCAGAGGAACTGTCTGTCACTACTCGTTAGGGGCAGGAATTAAGACAGGAAGCATCATCTCCTCCAGGAATCTGCTCCAGAATTAAGAGAGGCCAAGTCAAAAAGAATTCCTTTGCTGAAAGTGCCTTATTGGGGGATTTACACATCTGATTGTTCGCCATATGTCTGGGCTTCCAGGACTTCACAGAGCTAAAGGCTCTGTGCGCAAGGCGGGCCGTGAAAAGCTCACCAGGAGATGACCCCCCCGGCACCTCGTGGGGCAGGACGCCCGTGTGTCCGAGGCACACACGGCTCCACGCCAGGAGAACCGGGAGCACAGTCTGCGTCGTGCGGGCGCGACACGGCGAGGATTTATTTACCTGAAATCCAAGCAGCCGGGCGAAGAAGTTGGACCCCAAATCACCAATGACGACGTAGAAAGCGATGCAAGTTCCCAGCATCAGCCCGATCATGCTGCAAAAAATAAAAAACAACTCAACAAAACACAGACAGGTCAGGAGGCTGGAGCAGGAACCCCGGGCACACAGCTCCTGCGCCAGGGCAAGTGTGTGTCAGCAGCCGCATTCCTAGCAGATTTGTGCTCTGCAAAGCCCTCGGGAGGGGAGGAGGCTTTATTCACGTTAAGGCTACCTCGGGGACACCCGGAGACACTGCCAGGACCCCCCGGTGATGACAGAAGGGCAGTGAGAACACGGCTACAGTTCATACGCTGGGAGCAAGGGACATCCCGCACGCACTGCAGCTGCTGGCGAAGGATTATGACAAAGGCTGAGCACCAACAAGGTCTCTACACCCTGGACACAACCACGCCAGCTGAAGGTTGCTTAGGATCCTACTGCTCCCCTTGTTTGCCAAGGAACATCCAGAAGAGTTAAAGAGAAACAGCTAAAAGGCTGCATTTAAACCAACTTAAAATCTAGTGGAGCAGCCCCTCATGCCACGCTTCAGCGTATATACGCCCACACACCAGTTTCTGGCCTTTCATGGTGGAGACGAGCCCCAGATTTTGTGGAATCCACACTGGAAAACACGTTTTGGCAACGAGTAATAAAGTAGGTTTTGTGTCTACAGGGATGCAGCGGGCCGGGAGCTCGCTCTCGCTGCCGCAGGAACAGGCTGTGCGTCGCTACCGGTGCCACGGGGGAGGACCACACTTTCATCCTCAAGCTCGTGAAGGGCAGGCCACCAGTTCCGCATTCAATCCCAGTAAAATAAACCCCAGAGAACCTCCATCCAGCTCGTATCCACACCTGACATCTTGGCTAGAGAGGCTGTTCTGGTAACAAGCCCTGCATGGGTTTAACTGCTGTTTGGAACCACAGAAATAACAGCCCTCGGAGATGGCAAGAACTCCCTTTATTTCATGGGAAAATGTTTAAAAGAATCAGCAAGAGGTTCTCTCAGCCCCACACCCCACAGCAGGGGCCTACCATGAAAGTCTCGATACCAACTCGGCTCTCAAACTTCTTTCCACAAAAACGGACCACACTTTAATGAAAAGATTGTCTTATGAACTGCTTCTCCTCCCATTCATGATTGCACGGGCCACTTTCCCTCCCAGTTCCAATTATACAACATCCCTGTGGCAATTACAGCAATTGCTTGCACGGACAAGTAACATCTGAGAAATATTCTGTGTATTTTTAGTGTTCTGCAGCAGTTTGCAGCTGGGAAGAGGGAAGGAGCCAGTCCCCACCGACTGGCCTGGGCTCAAGACGCCTCCACCAAGGAATCTCTGCTGGAAAAAGCCGCATCGTAACCATGCCCCGTGACCACGACTGCTGAACGGGACCTGCGGGGACCTTCTGGGGACCTTCTACCTGCACGGGGGTCATCTGGGGAACGAGGGTCTGTCCTGGAATGGAGACATCACCTAACGCCCGGCGTCCAGCAGAGGAAAGCGGCGCCCGCTGCGAGGAAGGGGCAGGACCGGAGCAGCGAAAGGGTGGATCCGAGGTACGGAACGCTCTCCCTCCCGCTAACCCAGGGCAATCTTGGCAGGGATTTCACCCCTGGAAAACGGCCACGAGCGACATGCCCATGATTTCATAGCACGGGCGGCGGAGCGGGAGATGAGTTCACTCCCCGACTCCTGCGCTCCCGCTGCCTGGAAAGCACTCCTGTCCCCGCTCCGGGAGGGGAGGGACCTGCCGAACCCGCGAGCTGTGCGTAGGGGATCTCACTCAGGCTCCTGTTTAAATTCTAGGTGGCAAGGAAGAGTTCTGGGACCAGAGAAGGCAGGAGGGTAAGAAACCAGAGCACAGCAAGGCCGTGAGAGGCTACAGAGCAGTATTTTTCATTAAAGAAAACCAAACTAGTCAAGATTTAAATAAGTAGCAGATTACCTTGTTTCCACCAACATTTTTCCTGCTTTTCCATAGGCATGAAATGCTGGCGTGAAAGAAAAAAATAAAAAAAAAAAAGAAAGAAGTTGGAGTTAGTCAAAGAAAGGTCCAGACCATGGCACACGCATCAGTTTGACATTAAACAATTAGAGTGACAAAGGGCAGTGCAGCAGGAACCCACCAGTGTCGTGTTTTGGGGCTGTTTCCCTTGCTCACCCTCCCACTTTCTCTTTCAGACATGCCCTCTGCAAACTGAAAACCACATAAGACAGGAACAAAGATGAGGGAAAGATAGAAAGCAGGTTCTTTTCTTATTTTTTTCCCCTATTTGAAAAAAAAAAAAAAAAAGTAGTGTGAAGTAGCAGTCACACATGGCAACCATTAAAAGAAAGTCAGCGCGGAAGAGAAAATATGCATGTATAAGATGCTGTGTGGCAAAGTTACTGCAGTGCAAAATTTCAGTCAAACTCTCATTTTTATTTTTATCTTCCCACTATAACTGAACGTTGCTGGATGGGAGATCTGAGATGGTGCCCAGAACGTTCAATCCCAGACCCAGAATACCCAGAACTCACAACCCACACCAAAGGGCTGCTGCCAAAAGACCTTTTTCTATTTTTTTCCCCTCCCATACTTGGGTTGTAGCTTGTAGCAGAAAATGATCAGTAGTCTTTAAATCATTGTGTGTTCTCTTAAAAAGAAAATGCCAAGAAAACTCCGCTTGTATTTTTAGATCTTACTGGGTAGAATGGGAATTGAGACCTCCAGTTCCAAACACAGACCACATTGCCCAATTCTGTCAGCCTTTAACTGGCAGACCAACATGAAAACCACCACCCTGGACTCCCCTTTGTCTTCTCCTCAAGGTACAGCACACATTCCTGGAGACCGCCAGAAAACAAACTTCATTCGCTTCTGGAAGCATCTTCTGCTATTTTAAATATTAACTTACAAACTCTGATTTCTTTGGACTCTGCTTGAGCTCAAAATTAAGGAAACAAGATGTTCTCCCGCAGAATGAGAAGAAGAAAAAAAAAAAAAAAAAAAAAAAAAAAAAAAAAAAAAAAAAAAAAAAAAAAAAAAAAGCATGGCAGGAGACCCACAGCAGAAAAATAAACCGGAGCTGTTCTGTGGGGTCGCACCGAAAATAGCCGATGGCTCGGTGACAGGCGGGGTGGGACAGCCGCCACCAGGCACGCTGCCCGGGCGAGAACTGCCACCGCACCGCCTCGGCCTCCAGCTCCTTTGGGAGCTGCCACAATAACAGGGAAAGGCAACAGCACTTTTGGGGGGAGGGTTCGGTGAGAGGGGAACATCCCTCCTGGAGAGCGGGCCATTAATAAATCGGGAATTGCCACCCTCCCCCTGCGAGCTCCTTTTTTGCATCCCGCAGAAAGGTGGGTGCCTCCCGGTAACAGCTCCAGCCAGAGCCCGGGCCGGAGGCGCTGAGAAACGATCTGTCTCCTGGGCTGTCGTGGAGTGATGGTCTAATGAGAACAAGCCTTCAAACGTTATGCCAGATGTCCCCATCTGGGGACAGTGGGAAAATTGGATCCTTTATCTTCTCAAGGAGGAAGGAGACGATGACTGTAAAATAAATTGTACAGTCGAGCATCTTCGGAATGGGATCTCTGGATGCCTCACAAGCTGGGCAGGGCTAGATCTGCCCAGTAATTAGAGAAGCGCTTTTAAACCCAGTGTGGTTACAAGAAGGGACAACCTGTGTTTCAGCGCTTTTCTCTGCCGGGGGTGCAGAATGCTGCTGAGGGGACGGGTGCCCGGCACAGGTAGCGGGTCTGCAAAGACCCAGGCAGCTCTAAGGAGAGGCGTTAACTCATCTCCTGGTTAAATCTTAATCTGGGCACCGCATCCCGCTTCCCTCCTTGTCCCCACATCTGCCTAAAACCCTTCCCTTCCACGCAGTGCAGGAGAACACGCGGTGAAGAGCAAAATAGGTTTAATCCCCAACCCCGTCAGGCGCAGAGCGCTGCCAAGCGAAGCCGTCTGGGCGAGATATCAGCCCCTGAGGACCCTGGTTCTTTTGTAGCTGTGACGATCGCTCTCAGCGTTCCTCCGGAAGGGACTGGCTGACTGAAGTTAATTTGCAAAAAAAAAAAAAAAAAAACCAACAAAAAAAAACTTTCTTCCACCTTTCAGCCCTGCCAAAGCCTCCCACAGAATCAGCTGCAGGGGCTGCCAGGAGCTCTCGCAGATGCAGCGGGGCACAAGCCCACGGTGACAAAAGGCTGTCTGTGTGGAGCTGCTCAACCTTGATGCATTAGGATGCGTTATAGGAGCGCTGCCTTTCCTCTGGGGGCTGTCCCTCCCGGTGGCACCTCTCCCAGGGGCAGAGGCATTTCTTTCAGCGCCAGCGTTTGCGTGCCAGGAAGTTTAGAGGCATTACTGGCCCTCTGTGTATTCGAGCCCCTTGGCTTCGGAGAGCGCGGAGGATCCCTTCTTCCCGGGAGACGCTCCAAGGTGGAGGGGACTCTCTGTTCTTCGGGGAAGTGGGACACAAAGAGGTGTTGTGAGGGGACGGGGAGAGGCAGCCCAGGCAGCTGGGCTGGGAGCCGTGGGGACAAGTCGGATGCTACCTGGGGGCTCCCCCCTCCCTCCAGCATCCCAGGCACAACCCCCGAGACCACAGAACTTCTTGATCTTTTCCGTTTCTAGCAGACATAACTCAGCAAAAGCCAAGGCTTGCAGGCCGGTGGCAGCACCTCGGGCACTCTGAGGATGGAGGAAACCCATCTGTCAACAACACGGTCAGCAAGCGTTTCTTTAGCTCTTTTACCAAGGGCAATGCCAGCCAACTCTCTCCTCCCCCAGAGAAATAAGGGAAACGGAGTAAAAGAAGACTTTTCCTGTCATGCCAACGGAGAGGACTGGAACCCAACCACCTCCTCCTGCCCCCTCAAGTCAGTCGGAATCAGCAGAGAGGTCACAAGCAGAGGCCAAGCCTGGCGCCAGCGCAGAGGCAGCGAGCTCCGAGGAAGAGGGCTGGCAGGCTCTAGCCAAAAAAACCCACACATGAATCTTGCAGATGTTTTTATTTTCTTGGCCGCTTGGAACCTACGCGCGCTGTTTCCTCTCTGCTCTGCCATAAAGGCGCAGGCAGCTCGGATCCCGGCAGCCCCAGCTCCATGCCAGGCTCTCCGCTGGCAGAACCCGATGTCCCCGGCAGCACACTGGGTGGGGAAGCTCGCGGCTTTTCATGCCGAGACCAATAATTTACACCAGACACCCGCTACGCCAGCTCCCGAAAACTTGGGTTTCGATCAGTCAGCGCTGCGTCTCCTCCCCTGCCCCGCAGAGTCAAAACAATTCTGCGCCTATTAACTTCACTGTCAAGAGCAGAATTAAACCCTCACGTCCCCCTGGGGACGTGGGGCAGGGGCGGGGAGGGGGGAGAGGCTGACAGAGGAAAACAACGCCAATTGAAAACTACACGGAGAAAGCCATTTGCTATTCCAACAATATCAGTATGAAGGTTGTAAATTAAGAAGTCAAAGTAAAACCGCAGTTAAAAAAAAAAAATTTAAAAAAACCCACAACCAAGCCCTTGAGCTGAGAATTCTCACCGAGGCCGGGGTAGGTCCTGCGCTTGCTGAGATTGGCCGATTTCACCAGGAACATGCAGGATTGATGAGTCATCCAAGAACAGAAAATGAGCAGCAGAGCTCCCAGGACAATGCCGCACTGCAAGGGGAGAAAAAGGGGGGGGGGGGGGGAAGAGGCAATCCAGAGATAGAAAGTCAGTCGTTCCGCAGAGCCTTCCTGCCCACCCTTATCACCCGCCGGCTCCCTCGCACATTCCCAGCCCCACTTTAGCCTGTTAAGGGAGTTCCCTTGACTTAAGGGCAGCCGGGAGAAACCTGACTTACGAGCTCCGTTTTACTCCTCCGCAGCCCAAGGACAACGCGGAGCAGCCACCTGTTTCCCACAGCCTCCAGCTGCGCCAATTTAAGCACCGAAGAGTGAACTGGGGAGCCGTTTGTGGAGCAGAACTTCCACGGTTCCCCTTCGCTCACCCCCCCAGCGCTCTCCACAGCTCTCAGGAGGTTCACACCGAGCAAAGAGAGGCTGCTTCTAGCCCCGAGGTGCGAACTCTGCTGCAAACTTATTTAATAAGAACTACCTGACGGTGTAAACTAATTACCAAACTCGCTACCGGCCCTGTCCTGACTTGCTGGCAATGTGTTGGCAGTCTTTAAACACGACACTTTTTAAGCAGGTGACTTTAAATAGGCACAAGTGACAGAATCACAGAATGGTTTGCGTTGGAAGAGACCTTAAAGATCATCTAGTTCCAACCCCCTGCCCTGGGCAGGGACACCTCCCACCACACCAGGGTGCTCCAAGCCCCATCCAACCTGGCCTTGAACCCCTCCAGGGATGGGGCAGCCACAGCTTCTCTGGGCAACCTGGGCCAGGCTCTCACCACTCTCACACCAAAGAAGTTCTTCCTAAAATCTCATTAAATCTCCCCTCTTTCAGTTTAAAACCGTCCTGTGGCTCCCCTCCCTGATCCAGATTCCCTCCCCATCTCTTCTGGTGCCCCTTTAGGGACTGGAAGGGGCTCGAAGGTCTCCCCGGAGCCTTCTCTTCTCCAGGCTGAACCCCCCCAACTCTCTCAGCCTGTCCCCACAGCAGAGGGGCTCCAGGCCCCCCCAGTATCTCCGTGGCCTCCTCTGGCCCCACTCCAACAACTCCATGTCCTTCTGATGTTGGTAGCCCCAGAGCCAAGCCACAGGGCCCGCCGTCCCGGGACCCCCTGCCGCCGCCGCCGCCGCCATGGCCCGCGGCGGGGTTATCCTGCTCGCCACCACCCGTTCCCCTCCCTTCCTCCTTCCCCCGGTGAAATTCCTCAGCCGCCCGCAGCCGCCATGGCGGGACCCGGCCCCCAGTCGCCGCCGGCACCGGCCACAGCGGCACTTCCGGGTTCCGCTGCTCCGCTGGCGCTTCCGGGAAGTGGGGGAGAGGAGCAGCGAGAGGAGCGGGGCAGAGCGGCGGCGCCCAGCGAGGAGCTGCTCTTGCCGGCTTGGAGGACCGGTGCTCGCTGCTCCTGGGAGGGCTGGGGGAAAAGAGGGGTGTCCCCCCGTTTGGGGACAACCCCCGAAGATGGGGACACACAGGGACGTGCAGGCGTGGACACGCGGGTAGAAATGCCCCCAGGCATGCACACGTGCACATACATGCAGGGGCATCCATATGCATGCATGTAAAGGCATGCACATACATGCACACATGCACATGCATGCAGACAACACGCCTACATGCATGTGTATGTGCATGCACACGTGCACATACATGCAGGGGCACGCTCATGCACACATGTAAAGGCATGCACATGCATGCACATGCATGCAGACACGCCTACATGCATACATATGTACATGCACACAGGCACATACATGCAGACACACGCCTGCATGCATATGTATGTGCATGCACACATGCACATACATGCAGGGGCACGCACATGCACACATGTAAAAGCATGCACATACATGCACATGCATGCAGACACGCCTACATACATATGTATCTGCATGCACATGGGCACATACATGCAGGAGCATGCGCATGCACACACATGCACACACATACATGCAGGGGCACGCAGATGCACACATATAAAGGCATGTGTGTGCACACATGCACACATACACGCATGCACATACATGCAGACTCATGCACGCAAGTGAATGCACACGGACACGCACACACGTGTGCCGAATGGCCTCCCCGAGGGCACCCAGTCTCCCCCTCCCAGGTGTGCAGAGCCCTGGGTGCACATCTGGGTGCCCGGCCAGCTGTGCACATGGCAGCGCACGCAGTGGGTCGGGTCCCCATCCTGGCCACTGGGGTCCTCTGCCCTTGGGGGGGCAGGGGGGGGGGGGGGTCTGAGCACCCTGAGGTGGGTGCTGCACCCCGAGCCCCGCGCACCCACAGGGTCCAGCCTCCATCGGGCCACGGTGGCCACTCACCCAGCACCCGGGGGTCCTTGCCCACTCTCAGGCATCCCCCCCCCAGCCCCCTCGCTCTTCACCCCCTGGGCAGGAGAAGGCAAAAACAAGGAGGGAAAATAAAAGGGAGGCATCAGGGGGCTGGGGAGGG
>QJSC01027917.1:0-15281 GCA_003697955.1 Calidris pygmaea
ATATAAAGAAAAGCTCTTTACTTATTTGATTCCTAAAAATGACTGGGAATTGGACAGGACAAGAGTCTCATCTTTTGCCTGGGGGGGGTGGTGGTGTTTTTTTCCTTTTTCCATATTGCTTTCTAAGCCCCAGAGTAGAAAGTGAAGTGCTGTGAGGCTCTGCAAGTTTTTTTGGGGGGGTTGGCCAAGGTCTAGTCCAGCCCTCTCTGCTGAGGAGGACGTGCTCTGAAATTCAATCAATTTTCCCAATGCTTTTGTTGGTGATGAACTGAAGGCCTTTTGTTCATCCATTACCACGGTCTTTTCCCGTTCCTACTATATGTTATGCGTTGCCAGAGATAATTATGCTTCTAAGCATAAGTTTTGTGGTTTCCTTCTTTTCCTTCTCATTCAACGCTTCAGGTTGAAAACCAGTGGCACAGAAACATTTCGCCCATGAAAACGTCAGCACGTTTTAGGGCGCAGGAGCCGAGCAAAGAGCTGCATAGTGCGTTGGAAGAAGTTTGGGGGTGTGTCTGACCACGAGAGATGTGTGGGGAAGGAGGGAGGGAGGTGGTGCACGGCAAGGTAGGGAGACAGGACGGCTCTCTGGTATGTACCCAGGAGGACGCAGCGATGGGGTTGTCCTCGTCGTTTGAGGTGGGCAGGAGGTGGGCTGGCGGGGGGTGGTTGCAGGGCAGCCGTCCGACCACCCCGTCCTGGCCGCGGTCCTTCATAGCCCCGGTCGCAGCCCAGCCGCGCACAGCACCCATGTATACTCCTGCCAACACAGCCCCTGGGGACAAGGCAGACCAACAGAACTCTATAAGAATAAAAATGCAATCTCAGACTAAACTAACAAAATTCAGGATAAACCCTGGCTACACAAAATTGCTGCAGGGATTTATACAAGTCTGGATCAGTTTCTGAATCAGACGTACACTCGTGTTTCCATTCCCTAGCTTGGCCGTTTAAGTTTAGTCAAGATGTTTGAACAGCAGCGCGTGAGCGTGTGTGGGTGTGAGTGTGCGTGTGCATGTGTGTAGCCGCTAGCTTGCAGTTGTTTTGCTCTAAGAGTGACTGTGCCAAGTTCTAGAGAGATGCTCTGGAACATAACAAAACAGACAAACAAACACGGGAAAAATAAAAAACTTAGATCCCAATAAAAAAATACCATTCATTTTCAAAACATTGATTGCATTTAATTCTACAGCCTCACCAGTAGAAATTCCCCTAGCGCTAAAAGTTCTCCATCGTTATAAACCGAGATGTTTCTAAAGGGAGAAAGGGTACAGGGAAAGATATAGAGAAGACAGCTTTAGAAAATTGCTCACATCTACCCTTTTCTACCTTGGTATCAACAACAAAGCCAACTTTCGGCAGTCAGATATCCGAGAGCCCTTTAATACCGCTTCTCCTTCCAAATGGGAGTAATCAGTGCAAAGACACGAGAGTGGTTTTGACTTGCAAATCAGATCGGCTGGAGGAGCGAACGGCTTGCCTACAGCCTAGCGACTTTTCCATTTTCTGCTTCTTCTTCTTTACACCGACACTGATATCAGTGAATCCCTTGCACCAAACCGCTAACACTGTATCGATACAGTCATTCGAAATTATGATTTATCTGAACTGCGTGTGTCGTGCAATATTGCGGGGGATTTTTTGTGACTTGATCTGTGTTTTATGTTTCCCGCTCATCTGATGAAGAGGAGCAGCGGCGTTCCTGGGGACGGTGATAGCGCACCGCGAGGGTGGGCTTTGTTTTGCCGCCGTGCGCAGAGAGAGGGCGGGCGAGCCGGGTTAATGTTTTTGTTAATGTTTATTTTATTGGGCAGGGGCTCTGATCAGTGTGGCAAAAATCGACGAGCGGAGCCAAGCAGCGAACGCAGCTGCGGACGGTGCCTACCGGCGGTCCGGACACCTCCCCACTGCGGCCGCCGCCCTGGCTTGGCCTGGCTTGGCGCGGAGCGGCTCCGGCTCTGCGCCCCCGCCGTGTCCTCCATCCTTGCTTCACGTTCAAGGTTTAACAGCGAGGTCATGTTCATTGACGTCAGCTTGAGGTTTACTGTACGTCCGGGTACATTTACATACATCAAGGAAATTTGGGCGTTAAAATAAATATGGAAATCCTACTGCTTGGAGAAGAGAGTGAAGATTCCTGGAGCGATTGCCCTTATTAATGAAGATTGCAATTCATGGAAGAAGCAAATCTGTTCTCCCCTCCCGCCCCCCGTCAAATGTAATAAACAAAACAAAACAAAACCCACAAAAAAAAAAAAAAAAAACCAAAACCCCGAAATAACAAATGTCAGTTAGACACGGGAAGGCTGGGATGCGCCGGCTTTGCGTCGGCCGGGGCCGGTTGGAACGCGGCACGGAAAAGAGATCGGCCCAGAGCAGGCTGCTCCAGACGGCTCCCTATGAATAATCAGGGCTTCACTGCTGCGCCATTCTCCTTTCCTCCTCCTCCTCCTCCTGCTGTTGGTTCCACCGTGTATTATTTTTAATACTGATGCATATGTAAAGCTATATTTGCATTTTCTAAATTAACCGTAAGTTAGAAGCTATCGCTTTTTTCTCTGATCTTTCCTTCCTTTCTTTACCCCCGCTCTTCCCCCCCCTCCCCTTTTGGCATGACTCTGCTGTGTATGTGCCTTTATATGCAGTTTCCTCCCCGCTTCTGTTTGTATAAGGTTACAAAATATGCACAAAGCTAATAAAATAAATAAAGGTGCACAACATGCTTATTGAGTCTTAAGAGGAGAGACAAATATCATTGCCATGTTCAGCTACAATACCAATAGGTCGAACCTGGAAATTTGATCACCTAATTAACTTCATATTAGGAAAATATACTGGTTTAAGGTATAAGGCAATATAGATAATGCGTGTAATGGGGACTGATTAAAAGGATTTATAATATTTCATTGCAGAATTACGACGTATAAACGCACTTATATCTCTGTTGATTTCAGGAATGTTTTATTTCAGAATATTATCTTAAAATGTGTAGACCCAGGTATGGAGTGCTTTCTCTAAGGAAGACATTTTGTACGTCCTGTCTTAACTGCTACATTATTTAGTGTATTAAAATTCATGTTAATATGCGTAGCTTTAAAGCAACTACCTAAGTCTTTACCGAAAAGGCATTTTTAAAGGCTATTTTAAAATATTGCCGTTATCATTACACTTTCTTTATCTGAAAATCCACAGGCCTTGAATTATATTTAAAACTAATATTAGCTCATTTCGATTTACCTTAATGGGGAAAATCTTATTTTAAAAAGAGTAGTTTAAATCTGTTTAAAACCAGAAGATTACTCTTTTTTATTTATTCCAGAAATATTATATTTTTAAAGGAGTAATGTTTTCCATAAGAACAATACCCACCCATACGCACAATTTTTCTTAAAAAAAAAGTCTAAATACATGCATAGATAATTAGTTACACCAAGAATGACTTACCTGCATAAACGTATAAGGTAAAAATTACCTCCCCTCCAAGACTGCCATGCATATATAAATTTTTTAATAAAGATCAGAATGTCATACTCGATTTGTATTATTCTATCTATTTCACAACACGTATCTTTTCTTTGGATTTCTTATGATATTTCCAGCGCTACCTCTAGCTCCAGTTGTACAAGCCCTACACTAAAGTGCTCATATATGTCACCCAAGAAAAAGTGGTCAGATGGCTATCCGTAAAACATTAAAAAAATCCGGAAACAGATACTATCACCCATGAGGTTAATTCCTACCTTACCATATAGACGAATAATTCATATAGGAAAGTACTTTTTTTACACATATGAATAGCGGTAGGACCACACATCTGTGTGCAGGTGCCCATTTACGAGTGATGTTGAGGACTCAGCCCACGAAAGGAAACCTATTATTTCCACTGCTTTTAATTAGCACACATGAATCGCGTTCCTCTATAGATCTGTAGTAACGTATGCAGACAGACTCACATAGGTGAGTGCCTAGTCCAAGTTCGGGTATGTGTGCAGGTAGCAGACGGCACAGAGTGAGAGCGGTGTGTGTGTAGGTGTTGGTGAGCGGGGGTATATGAATATGTTACATAATGTCCCTCTGCCCGCGGCACAAGTGTGCGACGGTGCGGCTGTCTCCCGCGGCAGCGCGGCCCTGGCCGTCTCCCTGCCCCCAGCTCCCTCGGTGGCGCAGGGCAATGATCCTACGCCCCGCCACTCCCCGTGCTGCCGCTGCTGCTTACCCCCGCCGCCGCCTCGCTGCGCGCCGCCGTTGCCCCCGACGGCACCGCACCCGACGGGACAGCACCCGGCGGGGCGGGACGGAAGGCGCCGCCGTCGGTGCTCTGCCCCAGCTGGGCTACCGCGGAGGCAGTGCCTGAGCCCCCCCAAAGCTCCCCTCCGCCTCTACCTCCATCGCCGCAGCCACACACCTGCCCCCCCGCCCCGTATTACCATACGGAGGCTGGATCCCCGCGAATCACAGAGGCAGCGGGCGACATTTGAATAAGCCCCACAGCCAGCAGCAACGCCAGCTCCTGCAGAGGCAGCGCTCTGCGCGGGCCGCTTCCCCAGCCCGTCCGCCCCTCCCCCGCTTCCCCGCCCCTGCATGTGCCACAGGCATCGTGGAGACAGCTGTCTTGCCTCAGTCACTTGCCACTTTAACGCTAATTTGACCGGTAGAATATGAACAATAAATACCTCCCCCCCTAACTCGTTACCTAATACTCAGCCTTTTAAAGATAAAAATAAAGGCACGTACAACTCAGATATGATTTCAATATGCCACTGAAGTGACGATTTCACGGATTTCAGACAGGAAAAAAAAAGTACCATTAATAATACTCAAATTTGGGGTAATCGTTACAGCTGAGAGAGGGCGTTGGGTTGAAAATAAATACATGAAATACATTCCTTCCCTCGTCTTTTTTGTAACACTTTTAATGGCTAGAATCATCTAATATTCAACATTTCACACGTAGATTTTCCCCTAGATTTACAGCCCTCTCTTATTTGTCTTTTAATCAAACCGTACATAATCAGATCTGCGTCGATATGCTTTACGCATGAACATACATGTTTTGGCATTATTTACAAATTGGTTTAGAAGAAGGGAGATACAGGTACAGAAATACAGAAAAGCATTTATTTTTTTTCCCGCAAGATTTAAACCCTTGAACGAAAAAAATGTAAAATGACAACCATGTAATTTTAGGTAGAATAACCGAAACTTGAAATGAGAAATAAATTGATTTTTTTTTTAAGGAAAAGGCTGAATTTAGTGGGGTTTGCCTTCACAAAAAAAAAAAAAAAATCATAATTTGGATATCCTTACACGTCCAGTGCGAATACACCTCATAATACACACCCTTTGGAAAAAAAATACAAAGCCATACCAATCTCTCTCTGATTAATAATATCTCCCTTGATTAGAGGTAGAAAGCTAGAAACCAAGAGGAGAGTCAGGGGAAGAGTGAGCGAGAATTTTAATATTCAGGAATTCATGCATATTTAAAATATTTGCTAAATTGTTAGATTTCCGGGGAGGAGAGCAAAGGAGTGACATACAGTAAACTCTATTAGATACATTTTAGTGAGCATTCAAAACGTTAACTTCAGCATCAATCTAGGATAAGTAGCAAATGCAGTTGAGTTTCCATACACGAGGTATTTATGGCTTTTAGCACTAACAGAATTAGTCAATTTTTCCTGATGTTTTTTCTGTTCTTCTGTTTTCTTAATCAGTTTATAACTTGGCATAAAATAAGCAATCAATAAATTAAGGTTTGAAACGAACCATTATTTCGCTGGTTTCATAATATTTGGCTCACAGAGAGGACTAAACCTGTTTTTGCTTCGGTTTGGATTATTTTTCCCTTTACATCAGCTTGGACTGCCGGAGACCACTTCTGATCTCCTGGCACAGAACAAGTGGAAAAGATTGGCAGGGCGTGGGTGTCCCTCAGCTCCATGACTCCTCGAAAGGGTGTTTCCTACCCAAAGTTCCCCCCTTGGCTCCGCTCTGTGGCCAGTTCCGTGGAAGCTTTGCGCGGCGGTGAGATCAAGAGGGTGAGCCAGGCGGAGGTGTCCCAGAAGGCGCAGCTTTCCAGCGCCCGCGGAGGCCACGTCCAGCAGAGAGACAGCGACACCTACCGGTGTTCCGTACGGCCCTGGCGAGCGCCGGCGATCGGCGGGGTTAGGGCGCGAGGAAGGGCCACACCGCACCACTCTCCCTTGCCCAATCTAGCGCAGCCTGGGGAAAAGACATCATGGCAATACTCCTCTGCGTGACCCGCTCTAGAGCAAGAATTCAGCCCTACTAGAGCGATCGTTTCAGTGGACAGAAATCAGCAAAATTCCACGAAAAACCAAGTGTGTTTTTGCAACGCGCCTTCTGATACAAGTGGAGATGCTGTCCTTGTCACCTCCTTGGGACCGCAGCCCTCAGCTACAGCGACTGAATCTCGATTCCCCCCCCCCCCCGCATACACACGCTCCCGCCTCCAGATCTGGGCTGTAACCCACAAAATTAGAGACCTGATCGGGATAATGATAAATACCTCACTGCGAGCGAAGTCTTCCCAGAGAAGCTCGTGAAGGACACGCTGAGCGCAGAGAGCAAAGGGCAGCACCTGTGTGTTCTCCGTCGCTACTGTCTCACCCCAGCCGCCTCTCTCACCTTATTTGTATTGTGTTATATATACCGGGAAAGGCAATATTCCACAAACACGTTTCAGCAAGAATAATCGCCGCCTCCTCCGCGCTTTGCATTTTAATTGCCAGGATCAAAAAAAGGGGTCACTTTGTGGATTCCTGTTTGAAGAAAAGCATGGCTTACAAACCGTGGGAAGGGGGACGACAATAATATTCTAAGCAAGAGTATAATTTATAATTTTAGTATTCGCCCCCACGGAATGGCCCTGTTCTTTATTTAATTTTTGTATCGAGGCTGTGCGAAAAGAACTTTTTTTTGGAAACACTTTCTAGCTGATCGTATTACTCTTTACCTTAACCCTATTCTCCTTTCTTCTTTTTAATAATTAAAAAAGTCATTAAAATGAAAAGGCCGGATTTATGTTCCATGTTTTTACAAGTACAAATGGCAGTGAAGGAGCACTAATGGTTTTAGGAGGAAGACACACATCCAAGAAGTTTGAGGCTATATTTGATTTGATTAACTGCCACTTCCTGTTGTTATTTTAGTAGTTCATTAGCCGGGTGTGGTTTGATAATTGATTTCCGATATCTCATTCTAGGAATTTTGGTTGTTTTGTATCCCAATAGGCTTTTCTCAACGGGCTGTAGTTGGAGAAGAGAATAACTTTTCTGTTTCGAAGGTCATTTTTTGTGCACCTGCAGGAGTTTTTTTATTCTTGCCCAAAAACATAAAAACGCGCATTTCTTTTACAGTGAGGAAAGGGTGTGGCACAACTTGCGGCAACTACCTTTCAGAGGTTTTAACTTTCGTACCGTGAACACAAATGCAGAGACTCAAAGTAGCTCTTCGAATGCGTTTTCTAAATGTGCATTAAGGTAAATGAGCAAAATGTCTCTAAGTCTCCCTGGTCATAAAACTTGAGAATGAGTTCGTCGCTAGTAGCATCACAAGACCGAGGATTCATTCTTAGGAAATGCAGGTCTACTAAAATGAACCAATATATCATCATCTTAACGATCTCGTTTAGACTGATAGAAAAATATCAATTAAAATCAACAAAAAATCAGCTTGCATCCGCAAGTAGTAAAGAGATAATCTAAATATTGGTTGATCACACCTAGTCCAAAATCAAGAATAAGACACAGCGCTAACATTTTCCTGGCTCTCTTTCTCCAAAGGGTAGTGTTCTCTTCTTTTAATAACTCCAGGAACTGCTGGTGATCATTTTTACGCTAAAAGAATAGCAATGGGTGTCTCTCATTTTGCCCTAGACACGCCGACCTCCTCCCATCCCATCCTGCCTCATGCCCCAAACCCAGAGAACAAGCGGACCCGACTGGCAGGACGCACGAGCGGATCTCCGGGGCACCGGCCTTGCGGCTAACCGACGCCGCTGCTCGGACACGTTCCCACGCTCTAGGAGAACCCCCTGAGAGAGAATTGCAGCATCTTGCCATTTTGTTGAGAGCTGTGTGCAAATTTGCCCTATTTGGCAAAAAGTGTCAGACATCTAATATATTTCTCTTTCGTGTCTGATAACACAAAAACTATTTATTTAACAAAACACCACAGGGTATTAGTCCAAACGCACAAAATCATTATAGTCCCTTGCCCCTACAAGTGTGTGCGTGCCTCTCTCCCCTCCCTCCCCCTTCTTTCACAGCTTTTCAGTAGCAATGAATGAATCAAGAACTAGAGCAGCATAATGAATCAGGACACGCAAACCTATCACCTTCAATCGTCGAGACTGAGACGGCAGCCGATAGCTGTAGGCATATTGCAGAAAACCTGGGAATGGCTGGCAAAGGAGTGCGGTTTGCAGCCGACTAACAGACTCATAGAGTGGGATAAAAGGAAAGTCACCTACCTTTCCAGGGCGCCTCCCCTCACATCCCCAAAATTAAACTCAGTGAGAGTAGAAAGAAATGTATCTATAGGCTTTAAAACTTGCATATTCATTATAAAAGACTTTCTGAAGCTAGCTTGCTTTGCCAACCTAACTAAGCAGAACTTTTATTTATTTCCTTCCATCTGTCTCCTTCACATAGGCAGTACTATTTTCCCGATAGCATTTCCCTTTTATTCAACTAATGGGAAAAACAATTGTCAGACTTACCCAGAGTAATCAAAAAAACCCAAACCAACCAACCCAGTCCTTCCCACCTCACCCGAACCATCAGCAAGCACTTATTTATTTTGATTATTTGTTAAAAGGCAGCCAGCTGGGAACTTGACAATGTGCTCGCACCCGATCTCTCTCTCTCACACACATAAATGTGATGTGATACGAGCGTGTGTGTGTACGTATTGCCATGTGTGTACCAGCTCTGCCCGAAACGGTGTGAATACCAATTTCCCTACAGGTGTTACCGCTTCCATCTCAATGCAGCCCCCGACAGATGCGTGTGCGTTTAACAAAAACAAAGTCGCTATCAGGTGATCAGGCTTGTAATCCAAAAGTCTTTGTTCGGTTAAAGATTTAAAGACTAAAGATTAAAGATTCTAAGATTAAAGATAAATCTTAGATTTATCATTGAGAGTAAAAAGTTACGGAAAGGGGAGTAACCGTCTGGGGTTGCTGCGTCCGTTGCAACCCATTCAGCCCAGAGTAAACTTTCAGAAGACTGAAGTGCCGTAGAAAGTCAACGAGGGATCGCAGGGTGACAAGGTGTGAGGAGGCCGGCGGGTGTTGGGGGAGAGCTGTTCCTCTTCCCCTCGAGCCCTCGGGAGGCAGCGGGCAGGGTCGCCCTCCCGGGACACCTTCCTCCTGCCCCGTGGGTGACACAGCGTGGCCTCCTCCGGAGCCCAGCGGGGCATCTCCTGGCCTTACCAAGCCCCCGGCAAAGCCCGAGCTCCCGAGAGAATGTGTGTATGTGTGGAGGAGAGGCGAGGCTGCCGAGGCGCAGGGTGGCAGGGTTGCTCCGCGCCCCGGTACTTACCTCCGCGATGCCTGACACCAATCCGCTCCCGTCCGCAACCCCTCAGCAAGACATGTACGTCACACACATACTCGCAGAGATTAGTTCTGACTTTTCGAGTCCAACCCTGCTCATTCAACGGTAGGCAGGAGAAGAAAACATAAGGGGCGATGGAAGCGAGGGGTGGCCACGGGTGCTGCCTCACACTGATATGCAACGTGGCTCCCCCTCCCCTTCGCCCTGGCATTTCCCACCCACTCCCGCCCCAAATCAGAAAGCCACAGGAGGGAGGGACGACACACGGATCCGCGCTGGCCACTGAGGCTCCGGCGGAGACGCTCCTTCCGCACCCGCGCACCGGACTCTACACCTCGGTCCTTCCGCGGCGCCTCGGGAACTCGGCCCGTGGGGCGCAGCGTTTGGAGAGAAAAGGGGGAGGAAGGGGCTGAAGGATTGCCCGAGGCATGTCCGCCCGCCTGCCCGGATGGGGGTCACATGCTACACGTGGGGTGCGCAGAGCCCCGTGGTGCGAGGCTACTGCCCGGGATACAAATGGGCTGCCGGCTCCGGCGGGCATCGCCTCCCCTCCTTCCTCTTGTTATTTTAAATATTATTATTCCCAATGATGGTAATAATTAATTTTAAAGATCTTTGCACAAGCAAAAAGATCTTTGCAATATGTCAGTTGACAGCTGGGGCTGGAGAGCAAGAATAGCTGTTTTAAACGATAGATTAGGAACACTAGGAAGTAACTCCGCAGGGAATGGAGGCTTTTTGCTTCGTCAAAGATGAGGTCTGCCGTCTGCTTAATAGTACAGTAACATCTTCAGTTCCCGACTAAACACAATAACGCAGGCTCTCGGGATAAAATTACACAGGAGGCTTGATGAATTGTGGTCCCTTCCTCGCTCTTTCGCAGACATACTCGCAGCACAACCTGCTGGAGTTGGCAGGACGCAGACGGTGGACCCAGTCGAAAGTTTCAATATTGCAGTCACAGTAACTGTCCTTCTGATTTTCTTTGTTAAAATTTTATTTGGCGAATTGCAAATTTTTCCAAAAGATACATTGACACACGAAGATGTTTGCGTTTATATCCGCCAGAGATGATGCAGAATAAAAATGCCCGAGTAGACCTCGTCTGAAATCAAATCCCCGCATTTGTAATTGTTACATACACAACAAATTGTTAACAATTTGCACACCAGAGATGGCGTAATTCTAAGCCTCCTTTCCTTTGTAAGGCAAATGATGGCAAAATATGATTTGCTATATAATTAATTGGAGCAAAGAACAGTACATCAGCAAGACTGTGGTTTCTACAGGGTTATGCAAGTTTCGTTTTTATACAGAGTGAAAAATAACAAACAATTATGGCGAATTTGACAACGTGTTTTAGGATGCTTTTACCTGATACATACTATATCCTAATAAACAAAATATTTTAATGAGAGATCATATTAATGGTGTTGAAGTAAAATTAATAAATAAGAATTAAATTATATTTCAAAAGAAGGTTGCACTGCAATAAAAATGCTCCCCAATATATGTTGTAAAAATCCTATATTTTGTTCAGAAGAATAAAATTATCTTTGATTTTGTATCGATTTTGGTGTTATATAAAATGATTAATATAATAAATAGAAAAAGCTGATTCAGACTAAGTAGAAAGTTACTATTATTTACATTATCAAAATAAAATCCATCAAACAATGTTTTTTTCCAATGAGCATGGAAATGTTTCTCTTCTAATTTACTTATTTTCAGAACAGACATTAAAACATGTTGGAACTGATTGCCTTTAAAATCAGAAAAGTTAATATAAGAACAATTGTCTGTGTATTTTTTCTATAACGTGCCATTACCTGAAGCACATAAATACAAACATGCAAGCTCTGGAATTTGCATTTTTTTTTTTCTGACACTGTCTATAAACATTGCTATGTGATTACATGTACTCTCTTTCTCGTATGGACCATCTGTTATCTGATGTCTACATCTTTCAGAATGTATTCACACTCAGGTTTAATCTTTTTTAAAGCAGTTACTAGAAATACAATAATGTCAATATGCATATAGGTATACACAAAAATTGCTTTTGACCTTCAGAAATCAGCTAAGCCCTCTGGGCAAGTCAGTTCCAGTGACGTTAGGCATGAGTTGCTGTTGAACTCTAATAATTCAAGAGGAGAAAAAAGTGGATTATGAACTAGGGAATAATCACCAAATTGTTTCTAAAGCCATTAAAATCAGTGGAATTTATTTCAAAGGGGCAGAATTTGGCCCAGTTGATCAGTTTATAGGTGTGTAGCTATTGGTATAAAAATGTAGTTCTTAAGCCCATCTCTTGTTAACCTTACAAACTTTATATTTAAAGGTGAAAGCAAACTATTCAGCAGTGTTTTCACAGGATTTTAAGGTGGGGAGAACAACTGTTGAATTTAAAATTATATACTCCCAAAATTCATTAGATTGTATAGCACCAACCTCTTGGCAAGATTTCTAAAAATTATCATACTACTGGAAAAACAAATGGAGATAAACCATTTAAAATACTTCTTAATTATTCTGGCAAGGTATAATGCAGTAATTCTACTTCCATCTTTTCTCTAATGACTTTGCCTCCTCAGAACTCTCCCTGCAAATAGTACACCTGCATTTGTGAGCAGGAAGTAGGCCACTCTGAAAATGATCTGGCCAAGCACTGAAAGTACCAAAGCCAGAATCCCAGTCCTCAGTCAGTACATACCTTGCCATAGGAGCGATGTGTCTATAAGACTCCCTATTGAAGTCACTGGAGAATTCAGCTTAAAAATAGAAAGACACACTTTGTCCTTCTATTCTCAAGACTAAATAGCTTGAAGTACATGGTAAGTGTAAGATATATAATTTTTGCATTAGTTATTTGAATAATTTAAGAAAGACTTCAGCTGCTCAATTCATACTCACACAAAACTTCCATTAGGTTAGAGTATGCTTTTCCAAGGGAAGAACTGAATAGTCTCAAAAAACAGTATAGAAAGTTGGATGTGTTCTTTGGAAGTTAAGTTTTAAAAAGTTTGAACATGATGCCATTATAAAAATGTATTTAAGTAATAAAAGGAGAACTTCTGAACATGCCTTGACTGTATTATAAAACAATCCTATTGTTTTCCATGAAAAGTAAGAAGAGCCCTTACATTGCTTTTGTTTATACACAAACACAATTTGGATCTAATTTGTGTATCTCTTCGAGGTACACCTGAAAGTCAGGGCTCTGATATGTGTATTGATTCATGAGGGACCTCCATCCACATCAGAAAAGACATTATGTTATCTTTATATTTTTTGTATGAACGAAGAAGGAAAGTAGTGAGCTTAACTAGCTTCAAAAATGAACCTGGGTTTTCCCAACTGAAATGGTATCAATCGATTCCTTCTAAGCAAAAATGTGAGAAGAATCAAACAATTCTTTCATGAGCTTCATCACTGTTCTGTTTTAGCCGAGATCATTATTCTTACAGGAGGAAAATGAATGGTTATATGACTTGACATAATGGAGGTGGGTTTTTTGGGGGTGATGGTGCTTTCCAGACATGTTTAAAGGGGATGATTTCCCCCAAGTGGTGCAGAAAAGACAGGAGTAATTTTCAAAAGATAGTCCACTATTTTCCTGCATTTTTTTTCTTCCCCAAATGAACAACTAGACTTATTGAACATCGAAGGAAACAATTTTTATCTTAAAGAGTATTTAAAGCCTTCAGGTATATTGAACTTGGACCTGAGGGCAGTGATCCACCAGGGATGTAATCAACAATTTGTAGGATCAAGCCCGCAAACCCACACTTAGATGTTATATGACACTGCAGGAATTCCGTGTGTGTCTACAGATTTACAGATACCCATATAATGTGTAATATACAATATAGTATGTATATAATCCCTATGATTACATATTATTAAACATAGATGCTATCATACAAACATGAAAATATATAATAAAAACTGAACACCTGGATTATAAACTGCAAAGCTACATTGAGAAAGGACTCCAGGCACTTCCTTGCGGAAATTCCTGCTAAGTAAGGAAACCCATGCATTCTGCACTGTGAGCTTCTCTTGAGATACTTCTGATATCTCTTGAGATATCAGAACTTGCATATTTTCTTCCCGGTCCAAGAAAAGGCCTTTTTTCTCGCACATAGGTTCCCAAGCAACTCTGATGGGAAGGACCACAGAATACACTGCTGGAAACGAGGTACATAACTTCTGCAGGTGGCGGTATCGTTTGTTTTGTTTGAGTGGCAAATCCAGGAGACAGCGCCGTCCAGAGCAGACACCTGTGCAAGAGAGCGCCCAGCTCCTTTCATGCTTGGCTTTCATTTGGATGTGTTGGGTCTGCGAGGCAGATCTTCTGAAACGGAGAAAACACCATTTAACCAAGCTGCCCATGCATGTGCAGTACATCCGTTTCCGTACAGACATGCTGCAAAGAGCTTGTTAGGTGCTATTGTCAAACCGTTTATACCTACGTATTTATATCTCTATCTTACTCTCTCCAAGACTAGGAGGCAGAGGTATCAAAGAGTTAGACTTAGCTTTGGAAACTTCAGCAGAGTGGAATTAATAACAAAAAATGAAGCACTTTTAAAAGTTAGGTTAATGTTCCTTTTTAAACGCACAGGGCAGCCTCCTCACAGACCAACTTTAAGACGTTTTTTGGACAGCTGGCTGAAGGAGCTCCCCTGAGAACAAACAGATTAAATTTCTCACCGAGCCCCCCAAAAGCTCAGGAATACTGCACACACAAGAACCCACCCCACCGCACCGCACCATACGCACGCACACATACCACACACATGCAGAGAACCTCTCTCTGGCATCCCGCTGGCCCGGCTTGCCCCTCCAGCGTCCCTGGGCGAGACCTGGGCACCACGCTGGGCCGCAAGGACTCTGCCAGCCGCGAATAGCTGTACGGCCGGGAGGGACGATCCTCCCTTGCCAGAGCCGGGGCCCGGGCCGGTCTCCTCCACCGCGGCCCTGAGGAGACGTAGGCAAGCCACGACACCGTAATCTTGCCCCGATCGCTCAGGTGTGCACCTCCCACTTTGCGGGGTGTGACGGGTTGCAGCAAGTGGTGTTTGCGGAGACGCACCAACGAGCCCAAGAACTGTCGCGGCGAGCGCACGGGCGGGGGGTGTCGTACAGTGCGGCGCTGCTGCCCCCTGGCGGAGCCGCGCAGTGCTGTGCCGGGAGGGATCTGCTCCGCCCTCGCGGCGCCTCGCAGTGCTGGCTGCGTCCTGCCGGCGCGCCGTGCAAGGGAATAAGCAACCTGCGGAACCCCCCTCGAGGCAGCTCGAGCAGCTCAACCCCCGCAGAGAAGCGCGGGCGGCCTTCAGCCCGCAACACCAGGCAAAGTCATGTCTGCCATAAAACGCTGGCCTTGAACCCCGCGGTGCGGGAGTGGTGCTGAGGGCAGGGGCAGCCTTTGGCCCCCGTCCTCAGCCTCCACCTTCAGGCTGGCCTGGGTCAGTGCAGCAGCGCGGCGGGGCAGGATGTACGCTAGGTCCGTAAGGGGACACGACCACGCCACCCTTTGCAGAAGTGCCCCGGCACTTCCTCCACGCGGGGCCGAGAGGAGCCCAGTGGCTGCCGGGGCGTCCTGGGACCTAGACGGGACCAGCGGAATGGCTCCAAAGAAGAAACCATAAGAGGCTGGTATTAATGATTCTTTGGATATGTAAACATAGCGGC